>JARHVA010001710.1:680000-1187500 GCA_037957365.1 Torreya grandis
TATAAATTTGGTAAATAATCTAGATATTTGTCTAAATTTGTGCAAAGATAGATGAAATACCACATTTTTAAGGCATATTCAAGGTTATTTTGGTTATCTTTAAAAAGATTGATGGAAATTTAGTAAATAATTAGGATATTTGTAAGAATTTGTGTAAAGATCATTTGCTAAGACCTCACTTGTATTAGATATAGGCATTTAAGATCATAATTGCTCTAATTAATTTGAGATTAAGTAGACCTTTGTGTAGCTTTATAATGAAAGATGTTTTAAAATGCTTAAACACTTTCAATTTATTAAATTATGCTGAAGAATGCTTGGAAATACTAGTCTAACAATGATCTTTGTAGGTTAACATGTGGAACTAACAATATTTATGTAGGTATTGAAAATTTTGAGGTTTCAAGGCTTGGATCCTCAAATATCAAGGTAAAGATACTTGATCTAAGGATTATCTATAAACTATTGATTGATCTTTGTAATATTTGTCACTTGTGAAGATACCTTTGAAGTTATTTTATTCTTAATACCCATTTTGAATTATGGAGTAAGCGCATGAAGTCTAGGACCCAAAAAAATTCCCCATCTACCGAAAATTTACAACCTTTCCTACAAAGCATGGCATGGTTAACTATCTCATCCATAAATGTCCCTAGAGATATGCATGATATACCCAAGAACCTAGAAAAATATTTGCCTCTCTTTACTCCCACTGGTATAGTAACTACTGAGGAGCATATAAAGTCATTTAAAGCATCTTTGAGTCTACTTAATGTGATCCATGAAGACGTGGCTTGCCACCTATTTCCCTTTATATTTTAAGATGTGGATTATGATTGTTTCCTCAACTTGCTTGAAAATTCTATCGTAGGATAGGATAAGTTTAATGATAACTTTATTGCCCAATTTGGTAGGGTAGCAATCTCAAGAGTCAAGTACCAATAGTTCGTGACCCTAAAAAGGGACTTAAAGGAACCAATTACAACATTAAATGTAAGGTTCCAAAATATGTATACCTTGACATCCCCATACTATAAGTCAGTAGATGATTTAGCTTTAGAAAAATACAAGAATGCCTTAGACTTGATGATAACTATCTTCCTAAGAAGAGCCTTAAACATTGACACGATGCCTTTAGCATATGCTGAAGCCATCCATATTGATAAGAAATTACACTAGAAAGGGCATCCTACCTTTGATATACCAAAAAATAACCCAATGATGCCTACTCTAAATGTCATACCCAATCATAATCAAAATATGCTTACATTAAACCAACTATTAGTGATCAGCCAATTACCATTGAGCCATGTCAAAGCCAGCCAACAATTAGGATTATTTAACCAAGTGAATGCTAGAGCACATCCCTAGAATAAAATTAATCTAGCATTGGTGCCCTTAAATGCCACTAACATTCAAACTGTGACCCAAAATAAAAACTTAGAGCATCCAAAGGAAGAATTAGATTTAATACAAAAAATCATTTAAAAACTTGCTAATGATTTCTTGGATATGAAGAAATAGATGGGAAATAATGGTGAAAGTTCCAATATAAATTACAATTTCAAGAGATATAATAACCTGTAAACAGATCTAATAATAATAAGCACCTTTTGAGCAAGTTGCCTGAGATCAAAATTTATGAGTTAGCCTTGCCCAATTAGTATCAAGTGCACAAAACAACTAGAGATGGAGTACTAGACCGTGTTGAATTTTGTCATACATTTGAAGCCATTCAGATCCAAATGGAAGGGTTCAAGATCAATTCCACTAATAGAAGTAATTCTAAAGGCTCTGACAAAACCAATGATGCCTCTAGAGCCCCAAAAATAGTCCTCATGGCTGAGAACTATGACTTTCCCAGTTAAGATGAAAATGAGCCTGAAGATAATGTTGAGGAAATACATGCTTTCAAAAAATACTAGAGAAGCAACTATGCCTTGAGAAGTAAAGGTTAAAACCCACCTCTAACAACTTCCACCCCACCTAATAAACTAGATTCACCTCTTGATGGTAGGACAAACAATAATCATCCACCACTTAAAGTTAAGGAGAGTCAACCAATAACAAAATCCCCCTACACAACATCAAAAGGTGGATATAACATAGTGGAAGATATGAAAAATATCAAGGCAAATATAATGTTGTATGAACTCACTCAAATCATTGAAAAATGTGATTTGCTATTGAAATCATTGAATGAAAAGCCTAGGTCCAACAAGGCTAAACCAACCTATGCAAATGTGGTAATTTATAAGAGTAAGCATGAAGTTCCATCATTTTTATTGACTATAAGAATATTTGGTAAGAATCTTCATAATATATTACTTGAGTCAGGTAATTTAGCTAACATTATGCCTTTAGGAATCTATGAAAAATTGGGATTAAACCTAATCAAATCAAGAGTGAAAGTGGTAGGCAAATTGTTAAATATTCTTATGCATCTCACCCATGAACCTTAAATCCTACAGTTCATTGACATTCAAGTCATTGACATACTTGAGGATTATTTTTGAGCCATGACTGGACTAAATCCTTGAATGGATATATTTCCACTGATTGTTCCCATATGTGGTTACCTTGGTGTGGGATCTATAATCATAATTATTATGACCCTACTCCTCCATATGATTACACATCAACTCACATTTAGATTACTGACCCTAGTTATCCCACTTGGAGACATTTACCACTCACTTGGACCTTTCTCACATCATATTCTCATCCCCTACATATCCTCATTCCATCTTGATCCTTTTTCACACTAGATAGGCTCTCTAGGTACCCCTCAAGGCCCTTTCAGAGGCTTGTTAACCACCCTAGGTGGCCTTTAGGCCTAGGCCATGGTGTAGGGAGGAAACCAGTGGTGTAGGCCACATGTTTCCTTCATAAAAGCTATGGCCTAGGCATAATGCATGAAAAAGTGCCCTGTTTGGGCCCAAATGGCTAGAAATGGCTAGTTTTTAGCTTGTTGGTGGATCAAGGTTCAGATATATGCTTTTTCCTCATTAATTTGAGGTTCTCTCTTGACCTATCTCCTAGATTTATTGTTATAATCTTCCCACTTGATCATCACACTCAAATGTTGGCTACCTCCTTGAATCTCTCTTGGTTCTTGCTTGGCACAATAGCTTTCATTATGATAGGGGATGCCTTACTCTACTCTAACTTATCTTGGTGACTCACATTACTCTCTATGGTGTTCCTAAAGTTTTTGGGTTGCTCATTTTTCCCTCAAGACTCCATTACACTTGTCTCTTATGCTCTTTACATTGGCTTTTTCATAGATTGGCAGCTTCTCCTTCACCTCTTCCATAGCTTTTGGCTCTTGGTATGGACTCAACTTACACATAGCCTGATCCTCTTCCTCTCTTGCTTCCTAGCTTGGATAATCAATTATTAGAAAGTTTGCACATATCTCTTGAGTTTGATATGAGGGCATTTTTATTTATAAAGTGAAAGTCTTATTTATTTATATTAGTATACATGATAGGGTTTGATTTCTTTTAGTGATTTAGCTTACTATGGCATTATCTATGATAATTTCTAAAGCTTATGCATTTGTATGTGGTTAAAGATTATATTAACTGCTTGAAATATATATCATCATATGTTATGCTTACATTGGAAATGATTATCATTACATAGTAGGATCCTATATGCTCAAAACAATTTATACAACTTGATTAAACAATCTCTCTCTTGCTAAACTAGAAAATTACACAGTTAGAAAATAATAGTATTGAAAGTAAAAGATAGCTCAAACTTAGACTAGGCATGCTCTTGAACCCTTGCTTGAAAACATATTTATTACTTAAAACATCTTTAATTTACCCTAAAATTTCCTTTATTTCTAAGTTTACATATCATTTGTTAACTCTCTTTATTCAACATTATTATTTCCACAATTTATATGCAATCGATTGTATAGTCTTAGTTACTTGATGGAGATACCTACATCCTTTGTGCACTTGATTGTGTTATCCCTAACCTATTTAAAAGTATATATATAAGTTGGTGAAAGTTGGTAAAATGGATATCCACTATAGATATCCTATAGCCCATATAAACCCTGGGCTATCTAGCCTCCTAATCGTTTGTTTAAGTACCTTGTGTACCCCTTACCCAACACCAGTGGTTCCATTCAGATTCTTGGAGCTACATTCTAGCACGTCCAATGGGACCTCAAATATGGTATCATGTTAGTTCTATCCCATTTGTATCTCTCTTAGCCAACTCCCCTCTATTAGCTATTAGGCTTTACTTTCAATTATGTTTTAGCTCTTACCTTGGTTGTTTTCTCTTGCTTTGGTTTTATGTTATCCTCATTATTGGTTCTATGTTAGTTTGCCTTTTCTATTGTATTTTATCTTGATCTTGTTTCATTGCATCCATGGATATCCTCTCACCTTTGGGATGCCAATCCCATCAAATTCAGGGCCTCATCCCTGAACTCATTCTTGGGCAAGCCACAACTGCAATGGAATGCCATAGACACCATAGGATCTAGGAAGTTCCTTTAATGGAACATGGTGGTATACACCCTCTCACATTATAAAGGGAATAATATTGGTAAGACTATAACCAATAGACTCAGTCTCCTTTCCACCAATCTAATCTTCATTCATCTGAGGATGTTTCTTCTCAACCTCATACCACATCTCATTCACTTGTTCGAGGTGATGAGGATCCCCTTGCATGATTAGGACCTGATGAGATACATGTGATAATTGATGATTGTTGTAGACACCTTTAGGTGAATAAAATGCATCCTTATACCCCTAAGAGTCATTGGTGTGCTTCACATATAAATAGATCTTTCACCCATTTAATTTTTAGTGCTTCAACTAGTTCTTGTGTGAGTTCCTTGCCTCTTTCTCAGCAAGAGACTCTACAACAAGAACACCCCCATATCCATGCTATGGGTCATAGGTATTCTAATTTGGTGAGGTATCTCCATCATTAATATTCCTCCCATCCTCCTAGCCCTTCCTTTAGAGTCTCTAATAAGCATGCTAATTTTGATCACCACCAATAGAGTATAGATCCATGAGATGCCTATCCTAAGCATTAACACCCTATAATTGATCCTCATCTAATGGTACAAGACCAACATCATAGAGATTTAGGTCACAACAACCATTTCCATGAGTATGCCACATCATCCCATTACCCCCATGGGGAATGGTATCCATCCCATGGTCATTCCCCACCTTGTGGTTGAGATAATTTTTAGCATGAGTGTCCCTCATACCAAGAGCCACCTCGACATCATCCTCTTTGTAGTCATGGTTATGATGATGTCTATGGGCATAGGCATCATCATTAACATTAGGATCCTCCTCTTGGAGCTCATATCTAGCCCTATATCAACTATGCCTATGAGGATCTCCTTTATAATATTCTATCCCCTTGGGTACATGCTATTCCCATTCCTACTCCTATCCCTAAATTGCTTAAGTTCAATGGGACTTAGGACTCCAATCCCATGGATCATATTATGACATTCATGATGGTGTGTATGATTGGGAATAAGATGAAGGCATGATGTTGAAGCTCTTCATTAGTTCTCTGCAAGCTGAAGCTCTTATTTAGTTTTAGAATCTACATCTAGATTTTCTCTCTAGTTTTTATCTCCTTCTGAATGACTTCCTCCCATATTTTGATATCTCCAGACATTTCAACCTCATCATCTTATCACTCACCTCTATGGATTATGCCAAGGGTGAGTCAAAATTTGATTTTGTTCATAGATGGCATTCAACCATCCATACATCCATAACAAGTTTCTTCGATGATCATCTTGAAGACATGTTCATGCGAGCATTGAGGTAGGAGGTTTACCTTAAGGTACTCAAGTATGAGCCCACATTGTATGATGAATCTATTAATGAGTGTTTGAATATTTAATTATTTGAGTTGAGTATGGGTATGTGGATCTTACCAAACTTAAAGTCATCTTCTTTGTGCAATTACAACCATAATGTGATTGATGATGGTGTCACTAATTCTCCTCCTAAGAAGAATGAAAATAAGGGCAACCACTAGGTTAATGCTTTGAGAAAAAGTACAACTAAAAATAAGGCTTATAAATCAAGCAAATCAAAATAATGGATAGTTTTGCCTTATGACCCTACCAAGTTTTGTAATTTCCATCAGAAGGGGCATAATGATGCTGATTGTACTGCCCAAAAGTTTGGTGCACAAGCCTTACCTCCATCTTAGAGTTCTCCACTTGAAAAACTCAATCATAAATTGAATGTGTTCAAAGAGCCTCTACCTAACCATGATAAGGAGAATAAAAAGAAGAAATCAAAGACTAAGGCCCCTAGATTTCCTTCTAGTTCTTCTACCTCTTTTGACTCCTCTTCCCAAGTTGACCTTAGAGGGAAATCCAAGCATGAGAGTAAAAAGGTCATTGCTGTTATTGACACAACCTCTACTAGGTACAATTGATTTATCAACATACACTTTGATTGAGTCACTAAACTTGTTGGAGAGACTAGTGGTGCTGGGCCTCCTATCCAACCGAGAAGGGTAGGGAATCGTTAATTCAGATTTGAATTTTAGCATAACATCCCTTGCTCAGCTAGACAACATCCTTACTCGATCATATAGGAGTTATAGGACCTCTTATTTGGGATCTCCATTTGGTTCCTTTTTCACCTTTGCCTTGAGCAAAGGGGCCTCATATTTGATGAGCTTGGTATCCCTCATGAGGTTTCACTATGGGTTGATGTCGAAGTGTTATTCAACTCCTATGCATCTAAATACCCGCATCCTCATATCCTATCTTTCAACCTTGCCTCTTTACTATATGCTTCCATTATTACAAAGAGGGCTCAATTCCCTCTCTATATTAATACCTCTATAAATGACTATCATGTTAAGAGATGCATTGTTGATGAAGGAGCTACATTGAATATCACATCCTTGCATGTGTTGATTGATCTTGGGATCAGTCAGAAGAAGCTCTATGATTCTCACCACAACTGTGTTGGTTTCAATAATGATATAGTTGTAGTAATGGGGAACATGAATCTCTAGGTCAAGTTTGGCCCCAAGATAGTTAGGATTCATTTTTGTGTGTTAAACTTGGATCTTTCATACAATATGATTTTTGTCCATCTTTAGACTACTACCATGCAAACCACCATGTTGACCATGTTTCACATGGTTAAATTTATGCATGAAGGTGAGGTTCACACATTGAGGCTGACCTAGATCCCTGGGCTTTGATTTATGTAAAGACAAAGACCTTATGTGAGGCTTTGGATATCTCCTCATAAGGTTTGGTGGACTCCCACACACCCTTGACTTTTGAGTCTCATTTTTTCAAGGATGAATGTTATGATCTAGCTAAGTATCTAAGAATGTTCATTCTTTAAGAGTTTGGAATGCATCGGCCAACTCTCTCTATGGATTCACAATTCTAGGTTAGATCTTCCATTCTTAGAGACCTCTTTTGAGATGTCTCCCTGAATGTTGAGCTTCCCCTCTCTTCATGCTTCTCCCATCAGAGTATTATCTCTCTTAATGCATCTCCTATAGAGATTTTTAGAGTCATTATGTTTGATCTTGAGTGCTATTCCATCCATGGTATATCACATAACCTAATCAATCAGAAGAGATATTATAAGAAGCTCATGCCTATGCATCATATGCATCACCATCCTCTTACTTATTTAGGTTCAAAGGTCTCATTCACTAATAATGACCCCACCTTTAGAACTCTTGTGTTTTGGGTCATGCCTACTGAACCTAAGGCTATAGATGCTCCATATCCTTCTTCTTGCCTTTTCCCTATTATTTGGCCTCTTCATAGACCAAATAGTGGCTTACCTCTAGCTAGGGTGAAGTGGTGGCTTGACCTTGAGGGAAAGCTTGGGCCTAGGCCTATGGCACTTGGTGAACCTTAGAGATTAACGTAACACCCTCCTTAGGCCCCCATTTAATTGATTACCCCTCTCATGGTATCCATCATTAGACCTTATGGGTCTACATAGTCATTTAGATTGTGCACTCCTCCTTAGATGCACCTTAAGATATAATCATAGTCTTTTGCTTTTTATATTTGGTTGGGCTACTATTTGCTAGTAGCGAGCCCCTAATCGAATCCCTCTCTCCTTTTCTGTAATGCATATAGGTGGTGTGGGTTAGTGGTTGTGGTTTCTTATGACTTGTTCCATCCTTCCTTGGTTAGTATTTGTCTATCATGGGCCTCCTACCACCCCTCATCTCCTCTCATTATGGTTATAATTGAGACACTCTCTCCTAGTTGGCCCTCACATAGTGGTGATGGCTCTACTAGTTGAGATGCCTTTCTTGCCTCTAGAACTCTGACTCCTCCTTACATAAATGTGAGAGAAAAACATGACCCTAGATTATTTGTACATGTGATGGAATGAGAAAAACATGTTTTGACAATTTGAACAACTATTTTTTCTTATTACCCTCCCTTTTGAGCCTTTTTAGGCAAGTTTTGGGCCCTACCAAGCTCCTCAGGCCTATTTTTAGCCTTTTCTAACTGAGGCTATGGGTTTTTAGGTTAAGCCACAGCTTGGTAGTGGGCTAGGACCGACCCCCATGGCTTGGTAGTTGTATAAGCCATGGGTTTTCCTAGATAGGCCATGACTTGGGCCCAAGGCCTTCTTTTGGCCTCTATTTCACTCCATTTTTTATTCCCAGAAGCATAAAAGCTTCATCTTAGAGGTTTTGGTGCATTTTAGATGCAATGGTAGAGTTTGTTTCTCTATTTGAGGCATCCTTGGGTGTCTTTTTAGACCATTATAGTCTCTTGGATCCCTAGGTCCTCTAGAATTTTAGGCTTATGTACTCCTTTCTAGGTTACACCTTGGGATAGAAGTTAATCTCTCTTCTTCTTTTAGTTAGTAGTTTCTCAGCTCATTCATAGCTGATCCCTACTAACTCCCTATCCCTCTTTCAATATGGTTCTTGTAGGTGTGGGTTCATGGTTGTGGTTACTCTAAGAATTAATTTGGTCTTCATCAACTAGTATTCATCCCTTCATGGACATCCTACCACCCTTCATCACCTCATCCCATAGTCAGTTTTGGTCTTTGCCCTTTGATTATGACTTGATTATGTTATTTATTTCCCTCATGTAATTAGCTTGTCCTACCTTGCTTTGAGATTGACTTTCCATAGTTGCTCATCTTGCATCCTCAACCCCTACATGGTACACCTCTTAGTGGTGATTCACACCAATGGCAACGGTCAGGGAAACCCAAGACTGACATCTATGACTTGGATTATTGATGATCTATAGGGCCATGAGCTTGTTGTAGTTGGTTTTTTACTTACCAATGTGATGAATAATGCCATCGAGTATCACAAAATCATTATGCCTTGATTGATGCTCATTATTTAGGAATGTGATATGTGTAGTTATTCTTTCACTCACTCTTAGCCGTGTCTCAACTCATCAGTGTTTAGGCTATCCTTAACTTTAATTTGTTCCCCGTCTTTGAGGCAATGTACGATTTGATCTCCTTCTTTGAGGACATCCAATTCACCCATTTCCCTCATAATAAGAATAGTAGGGCTTATGACTTAGTGGATGTCATTATAGATTATATAATTTTATTCCATATCACTTATGTCCCTTTCACAGGAGCTAGAGCTAGAGTTTGATTTGGATTACACAACATTTACAATCTCACCCATGGATTATGTTGTCAACTTCTTCCACCACCATACTTATTTGATAAGTGTAGGTAATATTCTCTTTTATCTTTCTAGTTATTGATTTATTTTTACTTTGTGTGGATTTTAGGTACTAAACAACACTCCTTGTTCATTTGAACACCAACTACTTGTACCTCAGGGGCATATGTAATTATACTTCCTACGACCCTAATCCTCCCTATGATTACACATTGACTCACATGCAGAATATCAACCCTAGTTATCCCATTTTGATATATCAACCACTTTATTGGACCTTTATCATATCATATTCTCATCCCCTACACATCCTCATTCTATCTCAGTCTTTTTTCATGCTAGACAAGCTCTCTATGTACCCCCTAGGGCCCTTTTAGAGGCTTATTAACCACCCTAGGTGGATTTTAGGCACGTGACATTACTTAGGAAGGAAACCCATGGCATAGGACACATTTTTCCTTCATAAAATCCATGGTTTATGTCACAATCTTGGCAAAACATGTGAAAAATTACCTTATTTTAGCCCAAATGGCTAGAAATGACTAGTTTTTGGCTTGTTGGTGGATTAGGGTTGAGATATATGCCTTTTTATCATTCATTTGAGGCTCTCTCTTATTCTATCCCCTATATTTATTTCTCTAATATTCCCACTTGATCATCACACTTAAATCTTGGTTGCCTCTTTGAATCTCTCTTGGTTCTTAGTTAGCACAATATCTTTCATTATGATAGAGGATGCCCTAATATACTACAACTTATCTTGGTGATTCACATTTCTCTATATAATTTTCCTAAATCTTGTGGGTTTATCCTTGCTCCATCAAGAATCCATTGCACCTATCTCTTATGATCCTTGCATTAGCTCTCTCATAGCTTGTCATCTTCTCTTTCACTTCCACAACTTTTGGCTCTTGGTCTAGACTCAGCTCACACACAGCCTGATCCTCTTCCTCTCTTTCTTCCTAGCTTGGATAATCATTTGGTAGAAAAGATGTACATCTCTCATGAGTTTTATATGAGGGCACTTTAATTTTCAAAATGAAATTCTTGTTTATTTGTAGTAGTATACATGCTAGGGTTTGATTTGTTTTAGTGAGTTAGCTTATTAGGGCATTATCTAGGATAATTTTTGAAGCTTATGCATTTTTATGTGGCTAAAGATTATATTCATTTCTTGAACTATATATCATCATATGTTATTCTTGTGGAAATGTTTCTCATTACATAATATGATGCTATATGCTCAAAATAATTTATACAACTTGCTTAAACAATCTCTCTCTCTTGCTAAAGTAGAAAATTGCATTGTTAGAAAATAATAGTGTTGAAATTAAAAGATAGCTCAAACTTAGCTTAGGCATGCTCTTGAACCCTTGATTGAAAATGTCTTTATTTCTTAAAACATCTTTCATTTGGCTTGAAAATATGTTTGCTTCTAAATCTACATATCATTTGTTAGCTCTCTTTATTCAAAATTTTTGTTTTCATAATTTGTATGCAATCAATTATCTAGTCTTAGCTAATTGCTTTACTATGGTTATACCACGTAGAGATACCTACATATTTTGTGTGCTTGATTATGCTAACCCTAACTTGGTTTAGTTGACAAACTAGATAGCCACTATAGATCTCCTGTATCCCATAGAATCCTTGATCCATCTAGCCTCTTAGTGGTTTGTTTGAGTAACTTGTTTACCCCCTACCAAACACTAGTGGTTTCATTCAGATTCTTGGAGCTACAGGATCCCCAATCAAATTAGGATTGACTAGGAACCTTAAATGAAATACATGATCACTGAATATAATGCCAAAAATGAAAAGGTAAATTACCAATCCTCTGACTTAGGTGTTTACACTTTGGAAACCACTAATGTTTTTGTAAATGACAAGGTAAAAGAATAAATAAAAGGTCCTTAGAAATTGCACTTTGACGGTGCATGAGCTAAGTAAGGTTTTAGTGTTAGAATTATTCTGACAAATTTGGAATGAAAATAGTATCTAGCTTTTAATAAATTATAGTTCACTTGTACTAATAATTTAATAGAATATGAAGCTCTAATTTTAGGACTTTAATTTTCAATCAAACATAAGGTAAAAGAACTATTAGTCTATGGTGATTTAGAATTAGTTGTTAATAAAGTTATGAGTAGATATCAATTTAAGCTTTCCTATTTATAAAAGTATAAATTTAGAGCTTGGGATTTAATTAAGTATTTTGATTCATTTAATATTATTTCCTTGCCCAAGGAGCATAACCAATTGGCAGATGCTCTAACTTAAATAGTAGTAAACTTGGTTCCTCTAAAGCCTTTGAATTTACAAGAGTTTAATGTGGAAATAATTTCATGCCCCTCTATGGTAGACAACATCAATCACTTTTAAGTTTTTGATGATGATAAGCAAATAATTGACTTCATGTGTAATTCTAGTGCATTCAAGTCTCACATCATTGATGAACAAGATGAAATATCTATAGAAAAATCAAAAGATAATGAAGATGAAGTAATCCAACTTAAGGAGAATTGAATTAACAAGGACATGATCTCCTTAAAAAATATCTTTGACTTGGATAATTTAATAACTAAATATAAACAACCCAAGGTGAGCAAAAAATACTATAATCGAGTCAACTTGAGAAATTTAGGGAATCAACAAAGTGTCAACAATAGTTTAGTTTACACTAATAAAGATATGAATAAATATGGTGCCCTTTTAATCAAGTTCAAATATGTCATTTCCTGGTCATATGATGATATTAAGATATTTTATACTAGTGTGATTACCCATATTATCCCCTTGAAAGAGTCTGCAAACCCTTCAGGCAAAGATAAAGGCCAATGAATCTAGTGTTGGAACAATTAATTTATAAAGAAGTGAAGAAATTATTAGATGTAAGGATAATATTCCCCATATGGCACTTAACATGGGTTTTGAACCTTGTGCGAGTTTGAAATAAGAACAAATAAATCAAACTATGTGTAAATTTTAAGAACTTGAATAGATCCTCAGAAAAGGACAATGATCCCTTTCCATCCTTAGATGAGGTAATTTATTTAGTGAGTGGGTCTTGAATGATGTCATTTGTTGATGTTTTTTCAAGCTACAACCAAGTCCTAATAAATAGGAATGACATAATGAAACCTACCTTCACCACTAAGTGGGAAACATTTGCATACAAATAAATGCCATTCAGATTGATCAATGTAAGAGAAAATTTATAGAGATAAATGAACCATTCATTCCATAGATTAATATGTAAGTGAATCATCATTTAAATGGATGATCTAATAGTTTTTTCTATAAGTAGAGGTGATCACATGATGCATTTAGAATAAGTACTGGAGAAGTGTAGGAGGTATGACATTTATTTAAACCCCAAGAAAAGTATCTTTTGTGTAACTAAAGGCAAACTTGTAGGAAATGTAATCACCTATGAAGGTATGACTATTGAACCTAATAGGATAAATGCATTTTCAAAGGTAGAAATCCCGAATAGCAAAAAAGAGTTAAAATCTTTGTTTGGCAAGATTAATTTTGTAAGAAAATTTATCTTGGGTTTTGTTGAGATTATAAGACCATTCAACACAATGATGAAGAAAGATGCTAAGATAGAATAGACTACTGAAGCAAATAAGGCATTTTAAGACATTAATGATGTTATTGTTCAAGCTTCTATTTTGATAAGTCCTAATTTTATCAAAGGCTTTTATCTATACTCTTTTGCTTTTGATCACACTATTTCCTCTATCTTGACACAAAAATAGGATGACAAAGAGCACCCTATAGCATTCATGATCACCAAATTAAAGAATGCTAAACTTAACTATCCTATTTTGGATAAGCAAGCCTATGCATTAGTGAAGGTCATCGAGAAGTTTAGACACTATATCCTGAGGAACAGGACATATGCCATAGTGTCTAATTTGGATGTCAAGTTGATGTTGGGACAAAATGAAATTAGAGAATGAAGAGGGAAGTGGATGACCAAACTCCAAGAATATGACTTATAAATAAAATTTGCTAAGTTAGTTAGAGGCCAAGGTTTAATCTAACTTATTAAAAATACTGATCCATGCATTGACATTTTATAGGTTGAAGTAGGTCAAGTGTTCGATGGTGATTGGTACAAGGATATTGTCCACTATTTGATACATGGAGTGTGTCCTCTACAACTTAAAAGAAATCAAAAAGGGCCCTTAGGCTGATATCATCTCTTTTTATGATCAAAAGGGGAGTCCTTTATATAAAAAATTTATGAAGGGATCTATTTAAGATGTGTATCTAAAGATGAAGCCATAGAAATCATGAACAATTTCCATGACAAACTAGGAAGTGGTCATTCTTTAGGGCATACCACAACACATAATATATTGAGAGAAAACTACTATTGGCCATCCATATTCAAAGATGCCCACACCCATGTGCAAATATACCATCAATGTTAAGTGTTTGATTGATGAGAAACAAAGGTAGCCATGCATTTACAACCAATGATTAAGGCAAATCCATTTGCACAATGGGGCCTCAACTGCATATGAGTGATCAATCTTAACTCCTTATCCAAGCATAAATTTTTACTCACTACCATGGATTATTGTACTAGGTGGACTAAACTAGTAGCCACCAATAATATTAGATTAATTGATGTCATCAAATTTATAAAATAAAATATCATCTCTCAGTTTGGGATGCCCCTATATTTAGTATTAGATAATGGCCCAACCATTGCATTGGTCAAATTCACTGAGTGGGCCTATGACAACCAAATAGTCATCAAGTCTAATTCAAACTACTACCCTCAAGGTAATGGAGTTGCATAATCTACCAACAAAAACTTGATGAATGCCATCAAGAAGTTTGTAGAAAAGAAACCTTGAGAATGACAGTCCTTGCTAAAGTATGTTTTATGGGTAGACAAAATTAGATACAAATAGGCACTCAAAGCATTCCCATTCCTACTAGTCTATGGACAATAACCTATTTTTTATATCATGCTAAAGCTACACACTTATGATTTTATGGCCGAGTATATGGAAGATGATGAAAGAGTACAATCATGAATATTGAAGATCATCTAAATGAAAGATGCCAGAGATGAAACATTAAATAATTTTATCAAGCATCAATATGTTATAAAGATATGGTTTGACAAATGAGCTAAAGTTAAAGCATTTTACATATCAGACTTGGTCCTACTATGGGACAAGGCTGATGAAAAGAAGGGACAACATGACAGGTTTACTTCTTTTTGGATTGGACCATATCGAGTGGCATAAATATTAAGTGAAAATGCATTCAGACTCAAGGATCTACAAGGGAATGACTTATCCTTACTAGTCCATGGGCAATACATGAAACAATATTTCTTTTCCACTCTATCATAAACTCTAGAAGGACAATAAACTTGTTTAGAGTTAGAGTAGGTAGGAGTGAAGTAGTTTCCTTTCTTTATTTTCTTATTGCATTCCTTCTCACTTTTTACTTGTTATTTATTTTCTATTGTGTGATGTAGCTTAGTAATAAGTCCTTTACATAATAATTCATTAGCTCAATCTATGTTAAAATGGTCCTAAAAATGAGAATAAGGGATTGATGGTTTTAATCACTGGTCATCTAAAGTTTAGAAACCTGTAGCAGTGTTGCAATTTAGAAAAGATGGCTAGGATTGATTAGAAGTTAGTTTTTTCATGAAAATCCTAAGTCTTTTTAAGACTGTAATATAGTCCAAATGACTAAACATTTGCTTGAACTAATGTTTGAATATGTGTGGGACATAATACTATTACTTACAATTCACAATGTAAGTTGTCAAGGTAGAAATTGATATCTAAAAGTGAATTACATCCAAACTATGTCATAACCTTACACCTAGCTAATTATGGTTCCCAACCATTTTGATTTATGAATTTAGGTATTAAAAATAAAATAAAAAATGATACACCAATGAAGTGAAATCATAAACTACTTTCAAACTCCATGAATGGTGATTTAGGCAATCTCTACTAGGGCTATAGATGCTTAGATGGTAGTAGAGCAAGGCCTAGAGTGGAGCCAAAGGTATATTTTTTTGGGTTATGGATGCCTAGTTGGTAGTAGAGAAATCCCCAAGTCATCCATAAATAAGTAAAGAATAATTATATGAAATATAAATAATGCTTAAGTTATTTCATGTTTGATGTCTTGAAGCTTGAAAGTTATCATTTTTGAACCCAGTGACAATGGTTAAATAACCTCAAAGCACACACATAGTATGGTTGTCTACAAGATTTAAACTCTATTTCAAGCCTATGGGATTTCATTAGTTCTAAAAAGTAGTTTTGACACTAATTGAAGATCATAATGAGGTAACTTTTTTTTGATTCATATTTGAAGAAAAGATATGGACTCTAACATTTTATAATGTTTCCCCATAGAGGTGACCATTTGTTGATGATCACCTACCCCCTATTCCTAAAATGGGAACCCTCCTTTCTTTAATTTTAAAAAGTGCCCAAAATGCCTAACATAGTAAATCATTTGACTACATGTGGATTTGATCTAGTTTAACATTAGTTATGATTATACAAGTTTTAATTAATTATTCATTTTTTAATGAGGATTAATACTTAGAAAATATTCAAGTTATTACAAGTATACTCAAATTTTAATTCAATATTGAATTATTGATCATTGATGGTTCAATTATGTGCATACAAGATTTCATTAAGGAAATGTGACCTAACTTTCTAGAAGACATGAACACCATGAGATTCACTGGATCTTATTGAACTAACATTGACATCAAATTAAAGTTATGGTTTATGATGCCTTGTGAGATGTCAAAATTTGGACTACAACTTAAAAGGGATAGGTTTCTACCTTGTTCGGCTTCACAACATCTTAAAGATTCATTGCATCCCATGCAAGAAACCTGGAGTAGATCTACTAAGTCCATGATCTATGTGGCATCATCTGGAGAGTTCTCAAGGAATTTAGCCAATAAAATCTAAATCCCAGGCTATGTGTCATAATATTAGTCCCCATGAGCAATCCCATTCAATTTAAGCCACCACGTATCACCCATGTGTCTTATTATAATGTAGAAGCCCCTGAGATGCTATCGCATATGTAAATAATAACCAACTAGACCTAAGCAACCTTCTAAAGTGACACATGTTCTTTTTAGGTTCATCTAAGGTTGATGCATGCCCACACTACATTGCATCCATCTAAAACTTATGAGGGTTTGAAAGGTAGACATTTGGGAGCACCCAAGCTGTCTGATCTAAGCTTGATGGTATATATCTATTTGAGGCACCTTTTGAAGCTAAAACTTGGTAGAAAAATGAACAAAATACCATAAAAGTGATGTATGTCCCATTTGGACTTGCATGATGATGGCACATGTCATTCTTATGCCACTTCTATTTGAGATCCATCAGATTACCTCTAAGAGAGATGCATACCTCCACATGAGCCACACAATTAGTGACAAGTTGCCTATAGTTTTTCAAAAGCCTTACAAAAGAGACACCTAGTAAAACAAAGCCATGATTGCCTTTTGAAAAAGATACCTAGCAAAGAAAATCTCTAATTACCCACAAGAGTGACACGTGGAACTCCCATAACCAATCAAAACTAAAAATCACCACTTGGAAGCTCATTTCAAATTAAAAGATACCATGTGGTAGGGTTCAGAGGGATATTTACTCAAAATTACATTTTGAGAGTCTGTAAGGCAATCAAAAGGTTCCATGTGTCTAGATTTTGAGTCAACTAGGCAACCTAATCATATTCGGGCCCTATGAGTACCTAGCTAGATCCGAGGTGGTAACCACATGTCAAAATGTGGCAAGATTCAACTTTAAAGCTAAAATTGATAGAAGATTAAAGGTAAATTAAATCTAAATTTTAATCTTGGTGAAATTAATTGCCAAAATCAATATTTTATAATTATTTCAAATATAATCAAAGTTGAAATGCTTGCCATTAATATGACGCAAACTAAGATCACCATCAACCTTGCATTGATTAGGGTGATCTTTCAAAAGGGTAATTAACTAGGCTATTTCTATTTGAATTTCAAAATCTATACACATTTTCTCTCTCTATCATTTGCACTCTCCCAGTTTAACAAAGATCAAGACATTTATAGATTGTACTCTTGATCACCATTGGTGAATCTTAAAAGTTATATGAGGATACCAAAAAGGCATTGATAGATACCTAGAGTATTGAAACAGATGGCACAAGCATGCCCCTCCACTCTAGGTAATAACATTTATTTTAGGAATGATGAATTTCTATTCTAGTATGGCACTTTAATCGTCTTCAAGGACACTGAATTCATTCTTAAATCCATAGCATCTAGCGACATACACTATAACAACATAAAATTCAATGTAGAAGTAACTAGGTTCATTGAGGAGGATGAGACCATGCCTCATAAAATTCAACTGGCTTCAAATATCCTTATAATCAATGCAGTCAGTCTCCATAAGGCCATAGCCAAGCTCAGGTCATGCTATGTGATAACCTAGTTTATGGTATCATTAGGAGGTCAAAATGTGAGGACAAATTAATCAAATCAATGTCCCAAGGTCTATCAATTGCTTTCATAGAAAGGCTAAGATTTGAGAAGTATTATGACCTTCCTTCCCCACAAATAGATTATAACTAGTTCATCATCAAAAAATGGTATGAGGTGCACTCCCCTGAGAAAGTCTTGGCTTCATGGGTGACTGACCCAATATGGGATATTCTCATGGATGATGAAGGAAACTTGCCCATCCATAAATTTAGGTAAGGAGTTAGGATTGGCTTGGCGATCCTAAATAGAGTATTTGGTAATACACACATTTCCTACATAGACATACGGTCTATTTCACTATTACAAATCATCCTTGAAGACTAGTAGATCCCCCACTTGGGGAAATATGTGAAAATTCACAACTTGGTCTGAATTCATGGTCCCTCAAGCGATAAGAAGGTGTACCATCGCTCTTCTTCACAATGCACATTCATTAGTTTAGGTGTAATATTAGAGTAATTATAAAATAATTCTACCAAATTATCTATAAGTCAATCACTAAATTCAAGATGTAGAGGGTTACCCTAGAAGTTGTAAAATCTTGAGAGACATGGGTAGCTATTGGCTATACCCATATTGCATAGTCATCCAAATAGGAGCAATGGTGGATCCTCTTAGACTACCAAGGTATGTGCCAATGACGTTGGTTGAGGAAGAGATGGATTATTAACTGTTACATGGGGTTGATGGGATATTCAAGAGAAAGAAGAAGACAACCTACCACAAGGTAATATAAATTGGGGAGGACTAGGATCACAAAGTGACATGATGTTATTGTAGCTACTAGGTATAGGGATTCTTACCTATTGCCTAAGGTTGACTTTCAAGCATGGGATCCAAATAATGTCATTACCAAAAATCTTTTCAAGCTAAAGAAGGATGTGGTAATAGAGTAAAAGCATCAATAAGAGGTTTAGGAATGGATATATAGAGATGTTATGAATTATGAGGTGGTCCTAAAGAATGTAGTAAGGAAGAACATTGAGTTAGAGAAGAGACTAAATAGAGAGAAGAAAGAAGATATTGCCAAGTCTCAGCCACCA
This sequence comes from Torreya grandis, assembly GCA_037957365.1. Lineage (NCBI taxonomy): Eukaryota > Viridiplantae > Streptophyta > Pinopsida > Cupressales > Taxaceae > Torreya > Torreya grandis. The sequence goes on from JARHVA010001710.1 coordinate 699,300, forward strand.
CCAACCCATGGGATCATGTTTCATGATGATTATGAAGAAAGACTAGATGAGGAGGAAGAAGACAATGTTCCTCTTGTTAGGAACATGCCATGTAGACCCCCACTTATTGCCACTTTAAGTGAATAGAGCCTACCTCCAAGATTTGAAAAACGAGGATCTAATAGCCAACTTGACCCCTCCTAAGGGTCCACATTTATCTATGAAATTGTTATGGGAGTTATTCTTTAAATATTGAATCAACCTAAACCTAAATCCATTCACCTTGATCATTTTTAACAAGGCATTGAGCTAGCTATGGAAGAATTATAGGCATTGGCTAAGAGGAACATTCAGAAAGTGTACAAGAGGAAAGAGCCTAAGACTACCATGAGAAGAGAAATAGCCCATCCATCAACTGCTAAAGTGATTGATGATACCACTAACACACCTCAGGCCCTAATTTAATTACAACACCACTACCTTCTTTCCTAATTACTAGTGCATTTCAAACTACTTCTACTTTTATATTTGCTCCTCCCACCATCAGTTCCCTATTAGCTTCAACATCATCAGCCTCTACAACTACCACTACCCAATCCTCAATTGACACCACTATGGGGCAAAATAAAAGTTTCTCAAGATTCAAAACTCCCCACTTCATATCTAATACCACTAACAATATATCACCTGCATCAGTCTCCCAATGTACTAGTGCTAGTTAGGCTATAAGTTTCATTCCTTCTAAGGAAACCACAATAAGTGCATCACTTGTCATTGGTTCCCCATCATTATCAAGGCCATTAAGGCCCATCTCAAAATTATTCACCTTCCTAAGCCACCTTTGCCTACATCCCCATTTAATATTACCATGGCTGCAAAGGTGAGTGTGCCTCCCAAATTGCCTTCTTTTATCCTAAACATGGGCCCTACAAGATATCTATTTGGCACACTTGGGAAAATAGACCCAAAAATCTTGACCCACATTCCAAATATAATTCTATCCTCTACCTTTACATAAACACCTCCATTTTAGACACCTCTAATAAATCCAACACCTACTATGGCCCCAAATTGGGTCAGAGACATTATACATGCATCAAAATAAGAGAAGCCTTAGGTGGTCCTCTTTGCACCATAAATTGGGATGAGATTAGGTGCTGCCATAGGCACAATAAAGATGGTAATAAGGAGGTAGGTTGAGCAACCCCAATTTAGCTTAGTTGTGGCCCATTAAAGTAAAGAGGATAAATACTGGCCCAGTGAGGTGGAAGAATATGCATAAGACCCTATGTCCATAGTACAAGCCCAAGTAGAATCCAAAATATACTTGATGAAAGGCATATAATAAGAGATGAAGAGACTAAGGGAACAAGCATTACCTATAATGCCAAACAACACCATAGTTTGAGTAATCAATGTCTTCAATCTATACAAAGTCATGAAGAGGAGGTAGGAAGATGGGACTCTACAATACAATGCGGTTATTAAATTTGACCAAAAACTTGCACTCTATGATGCCAAGTTAGTAAGCCATGCCAGAGTTGTAAGAAACAACAAGTTCTGAGACCTCAAGGTGTTTCCACTTGAGGATATTATCCCAACATAGAACATCTTGATGAACAAAAGAAGGATACTGAAAAGATGGCTAGATCATGTTAAGGATGCAAATACATCCTTAGAAAAGATAAAATCAAAGATTACTTTGTTGCTGAAGGATCCCATGGTCACTAGCGTGACCAAAGCTAATGTCACCTTCATGGATGACTGATAATTCAGGGCTCAAATGAAAATATTTGTTGCTAAATTCTTGCAAGATATTGCCAAGGCTACGATAACCACTGAGGTGATGAACATTATGGATTTTACCAACCAAATTCTAGAGAGAGTCAAGGTCATTGAGGAAGTACTAAAGCCTTTACTTTTAGAACATGGGAAGCTCATTCAAGAAATGCCTAACTTAGCCTATTATCCTAGACTTTGGCCAAATTGACCAAGATTACCTAGCCTACGTAGAAGTTTGTATGAAGGGATAGGTATAAAATAAATAGAGGAAATAACGTCAGGTATCTTAATAACCTTCTCTAGGACCTTAAGGAATATTTTTCTTTGTTTTGTAAATTTGAATTTAGAATATTCCATTATAATATTTAGTATTTTAGCCACTTGGTGGTATTTGGGTATCTTTCAAGGGCACACTTGAACTTGTATAGGCAATTTTTAATCTTATATATAGGGGTATTCCCCCTCATTGTAATCAAGAATAGTTGTTATAGAACTAATACAATAGAGCTAAGAATTTGAGATATTGTGTGTAGACTTTTTGTGTATTCTATGATTTCTACTTCTCATGCTTTTAGATAACTAATGGTTTTTTACTACCAACTAATTTTTTAGAGGTACAATCCACTAAGAGGGGGGGTGAATCAATGGTGGCAAGTAATCCAATTCAATTTCTAAACCCTTGTAAAAATTTAATCTTTTAATATAATCATTCATGAAGCATACATATCATTCATAATAGTGAACAATGAACTTAATACAATATCACATACACAACACAAGATCTACATGGTAAACCCTCTTGGGGAATAAAACCCACTCTCAAGCCTAAAACTAGATGGACTACTATCTTATAAGATGATCATAAATAAGACACTGATCAAGTCCTTCTGATCAGGAACCTTCAGTCAAGTCCTTCTGGCCTACAACCTTGATCAATTCCTAACCAAAGGTTTTTAATGAAACCTTATTTCACAAAGAGCAACTACCCCTAAAGAAGATCAAGTCCTTTAGATCCTCCATCAAAATAACACTTCCACCTTAGCACTAGTGTCTTCAACACCTGATGATGGACCTCTTGATTATCTAACAACTACACAAACTCTCTCTCTAACTCATACATGCCTCTCACATATGCATGCCATATCTCTCCTTCTTCACTCAAATATTCCTCATATGCACACTCAAATATCTTCTCACAAATTCAAACTAAAATAACACTATGCTATCATCAAAAACATGACCTACATATCATACACATAGTCCTTAATTGTTTTTTCATCAATCCAATATCTGGGCACTCTCACTCTCCTTTGATTTCCTTTGCTCTCCAACACTCTCACATACAAGTCTCTCACTAGCCTAGAAACCAACACATTTGGTTTCACTATATATAGATAAATCATGAATTATCAAGTCCACATTAATCTTTTTTAGCCACAATACATGCCTTCACCTTTAAGGCATCTCACATGGGTCACACTTAAGCACAACACACTTTCAAATAGGCCTAAGCCACTTTTAGGTCCTATGGAGACCCATTTGACTCTTTAACACTTTTCTGAGCATAATAAGAACATATGACCACTTATGTTTCACCCCTTTTTGTGCTACCTAGTGGATCGTACCAACTCAACACATCTCAATATGAAGCAATCATTATAAATTATTGCTCTTTTGGTACTTTTGGCATCTACTATAAGAATCTTCAAAGATCTTGTGCTAGTTGGTAGGAAGTTGCTTAGTGTTCAATTTTTAAGGGACATCCCTTTGATATTTGCATATGGTGGTTGGAGAGCGTAGGTGTTAGAGTATAAGAACTAGTGGAATAATAACCCTTAATGACATCTCAACACCCTACATGCACCTATCCAACTTGGCTCAAAGATGCTCCCCTACCTATAAAAATAAGCTTGAACCCAAAGAAGAGGAAGAGATGAATTAATTTAGTGAAGCTCTTTATAAAATGAGAATGCCATTGATATAGTTAGAGTTAGTATGGATACTGAGAAGAATATGCATTATAGCACCCAAGCTCATATGTGAGCCACTAGGTATAGTTAAGTAGGAAATGAGCTGATGCTCTATTTATTCTATGAACTATACTCTATTTATGAACTTTGATTTACATTACATCTTTACTTGGTTGTTGATCCATTTCATATAGCTTAGCACTATTGTATGATTATGAATTAAGTTCTATATGAATAATGGCATAATTTTCATTTTTTAATGTGTTACAACATAAAAGTCTAATATAAGTCACTAATGGCATCACTGTGCCATATATCAACTTTGGTATACTTGTAAAATCAACTAAGTTTTGAAACCAACATGCACTAAAGCCGTAATAATTGTGCCTAGAGCACTAACTTAAAGAATAAACACATGTGCATAAGACATTCCATTGATTTTGCTAAGTGCCTAAATAACACTTAACTTGGTATCCCTATGGCTTACACCTTTAAGAGCTATAAATATCCAAACATGAACTTACACCAAAAGACTTGTGCCCTTTAAAGTTATGTAACTAGTCCAATATAGGCTTATGCCACCATAACTGGGACTAGTTCCCTTGAACAGGTTTGTACCTCTTGATTTTATCCAAATTTACATGCATTGATAGACTACCTAAGCCCATTTATCAAATGAATAAGTCCCATTGAGACTAAGGTTGCACTATGTTTCAACTAGCCTAATGCAGGCTCTGGTCCCTTCATTATTGTGCTTTAGGTGAGTGCAGAAGGCTTGCACCTTGTGTGAAATTGATGCCAGTATAGTAGCGCATTTAAATTTTATGCACCATAAACTTTTACTATGCTTGTGCCTAGCTATATCAAGTACAAAATTGAATTTTATTGATTACTAAGTGTGTGACTAAGCACATGAGCTAAATGAATAAACTTTTCTATAACATTTTGGTTCTATTTCTAGGACTCATGTCAAATTTTGTTGCTACAATGATGCAATAGAATGATATTTTGACTTTTACTCAATAACATTGAGCACTGGATAGAGGAAGTAGAAGATAGTTTTGCATAAAATCATCCAACATGCCAAGGATAGAAGCCAAGAAAATGGGTGCAAACCAACATATATGATGCTCTATATGAGGTGTTATTTTACAAAATACCTAAACATTTGTACTAGTGGTTGGTTGCCTATACAAACTTTATAAGACAAAGCTATAGCCAATGCTTTGAGTGGATAAAGGAGTACCTAGAGAGGTTTGAGTGCCTAGATGACATTTGGATGCATGCTTTAGACAAGTGGTGGAGTGGTGCACTAAAAATTTATGTATTAGAATTCATAGTGTTGACATTTTCTTGCCTTGAAGAATTAGAGTATGAGTTCCTTCATGAACTAAGGGATACATTTATAAGAGGGTTCAACATTGAACTAAAGAAATTATAGGTGGATTATAGTATTAAAATCATAAGAATGGAAGGTTAAAATCCTTGTGTGTATGAGCAAGTGTAGAAGGTGAGAAGGGGAAGTGTAGGTGAGGCATGATGAAAAGGGATGAGAAACCTAAAACTTGAGATCTCTGAAGGCAAAATTATAATAAGTGAAGGCATAAGATGATAGAAGATCTAGAACCTAGAAGTACTGAGAGGACCCATAATGAGCGAAAAGGGCATGTGGAAGGATCCCTTGAATTACAGTAGCACAAGGAAATAAAAGAAGAAACAAGAGGTTGAGCTTAGAAATTGGGTTTAGAATGCCTTAGGTTCTTACTAGATGTGGTGAATGAGGATGCACTGAGAGCACCTACCCACTTTGAACTTGAAGTGCAAGCTCATGAACTAGATTCTCCACTAGAAGGTAGAAGAAGGATAACTACCCATGTTATCAAAATTGACTTTGATAGAATTAAAAATTTGAACCAATAATTTATGATAAAACAATTGGTTCCTTATGAAATATTGAACAAAAATACCATGAAACCAGTGAGTAATATCCCAAAAATCTAGAACATAAGTGTAAGCATTCTTGTTTAGAGGATGTCAATTGTGTCGACTAGGCAACAACCCATAAGAAGTGGCTCAACACCATAATTGAGCAATACCACACCATCATGTTTGATGGCATAACCTAAAATAATAGGGTCAACACTCAACCTTATAACTAGAGGAATTGAAGGATTTCCTCCAACATAGATGCTAGGGGGAAAGTGCTTCAAACTCAAGCACCGCACCTTTAGTAGATTTATTATGAAATGGTGATGCACTTGCCTTAGTATAATGACATAGAGAATACCATAGAAAATGTGTTCAAGTGTGAACTTTAATGGCATGTTTAGGATATCACACAGTTAGAGTGCAAAGTGACTTAGTTTATAACCACCTTGTTGGATCATGTCCATACTTGGTATCAAAAACTTAATCTGAATTAGATTATGGTTGATTATAATATACTAGAGGAGGATTTCTTGAAGAAACTTGATATTCCTAAGTTTGATAAAAAAATCATCATGATACTCAAGGAAATAAAGCAAGGGCTATCTGAGAGTGTGCACTTGTATGACACATAGTTTAAGATCCTCCTTTCTAAGATTTTATATGATATCTAACCCTCTCAAAATGTGTAATGGTTTGTTGGGGACCTGCTAGTACCTTTCAAAAGAGAGCTATCCATGAAGACCTTCAAAAACTCCCATAAAGTGTTTGAAATCATGCTCTGAGTCAAGGTAGAAGGTAGCACTGACATCAGGATCAACCCATTTATGGAGGTTTAGATTATGTCAAAGGCCTCGTAGCTACAAAATTTAAGTGCTAGTTTAGTGTATGACACTCATAGTGGATTGTGGTGTACTAACTATGAGATGAATGAGAATAACAAGAATAATTTACCATAAAGAAATGTTCGCACCTTACTTATTAGTTATCAAGTTTGTCATGGGCTACATGAATTTCAAAACTATCCCTTGTTGTATCTTTCTAGTCAAGTGAACACTACTATATTTTCCAAGATGTACAATGCCTATACTCATTCAACAATAGAGTATTGAGTCATTGATGAGATGTGCCAAAATATGGAGAGAAGTGTGTGGTAGGCAATGACCACAACCAATAGGTAAGTGAACCAAGGAAATGAAGTCTATGGCTAGCAAAATATTGGCTATGGAAATCAGTGAGGTGCATGTGGGTAAGATGGAGGATGTGGTGGAGGAAGATTTCCACCACCATCATGTTAAAAGTGTGGGTCTATTGAGCATTACCAGTGTGATTGCCCCATGCACCCAATGTGTAGGTATTATTGGGGACCACATATGGTTGAGGATTGTCTAGACTTGTATAAAAACTTGACTCAAGGTAGGCCTAGTGTAGATAAGGGTGCTAGCATGGTTAGTGCAATAATGAGAAAAAATTGGCTCCCAAACCACAACAGACTCTCAAAGAGCCACCTAAGGTAAAGAACACAACTCAGAGTGGGTTCACCACTTAGCCACCTAATGCTTTGATAAAAGAAATATGCTTAGAATATGGCAAGTCAAGATACACCGAGTGCATAATGTGCCATCAGTTAAAAGCTGCATGCTACCCTGACCCTGCCGAATAGAAGGGCATCCTAGAACAAGCCATGAGAGTAACATAAAGTTTTTAGGGAGAGATCCAACTGGTTAGAGATATAGAAGCATAAGCTACTACCTTGTGCAACAAGCAAGATAATTATGAGGATAAAGTAAATAATTTGACTAAGCTCCTATTCCTCCTACAAACTAAAGGGATGCTACCCTTACTAATCAAGTTACTATTAGAGTATGCAGGGAAGAGAATAGAGGAAGAGGCCATGCCTAAAATGATTGAAGTTATTGCATTACATATGAGTAGGCACATAAATTAAGGCATACTCAGAATGTAAAGTGTGACCAAGAAATACTAATAAATGCTACCATTAATGGATGATTTGTTTGTGAGGTCCTTGTGGATATAGGTGCCAAGGTTAACATTTTAAGAAAAACCACTTGGGAGAAGATGGGATGACCACCCTTAAAGCACTCCCCTCATATGTTATTTAAGGCCAACAAAACCTAAGCACAACCTATCAAGATCTTAAAGGGCACCATTGTAGATATTATGGGCACCAAATTCTAAGCTAACTTTGAGATAATTGAGTTGGTAGAGCATGATAACTATCTAATATTCTTAGGTAGGCCATGTTTCTATACCAACAATGCATACATGACTTTTTAGAATAGCATAAATAGGGTGATAATCCCCCTATCAAGTGATCAAGGGCCTCCATATATGGAAAGTGTTGATCTTGAAGATGAGATCAACAACATTTATAACATCATGGTGTAGTGCATTGAGAAGCTTAACCTAAGTGACCAAGGAGTGATCGAATGGGAGGATGGATAATTAGGTTTTGATACAACTAACATAGCCTATGATTAATAGGTCAAAGAGGATTATGAATTTACTAGTTGAAGGTGTCACCTAGTTTGAGTAACTGAGCCAAAGATAACTTGAATGGGATTGATTAGACTTGATTGCACTAAGAAGAAATGGGTTCCCTATGCCAAAAAGGTGGGGAAAAGGGTGTTCCAATTGAGTAGAGGGAATCTTATAGTGCTCCTAAAATATGGAGGGAGCCATCCTATAGATAAATATGTCTATGAAATTAAAGCAAGTATTCCCAAAGAAATAGATAGAGTGGGTGTACTAGTGCATACCCTAAAGAGCACTACAACTCATTAGTGGGTAGTTCAAAGGCCTAGTTTGCCAACATAGTAGGATGTGAAGGCAAAAATATGCAATAGGTTTGGAAATAGTAATGAGGACTTATACATACATGCTTAATTAGGTGATTATGACCCAATCATGCATATGTGCTTGTGTGAAGATACTTGGAATAGCTATGGTGATAACGTGCCTAAAAGCCTATGGGTTCATGCCTTCTATAAGAGTTTGAAAACATGGGTGTGAGCATGGCATATTGTCAATGAAATGAACTAAGAGATAGGAGACTGGGAGGTACTCAGGGAGAGGTTTGTACACACCTTCTCCTTCTCTTCATAGAGCTTAGAGCTATTAGAGCCATTGTAAGTCATTTACAAGGTAGTGTTTGAAGATATTGCCATCTTAGAAGATCACCTTAGAGGCATGTTTAGGAAGAAAGGATTGGTGATCCTAAAATTATTTGAAGAAAAAGTGCTCAATAGTGACTCTAATGAGGAGGATGACAAAACTTGGAATTAACACAATTAGAAGGCTCTAACAGGAAGAAAAAACTCATGCACCACATGGATGATAACACCCTAGATGAAGAATATCTAATGCATCTTTGAATTGAAATAATTAAAGGGACAAGGCAAGTGGAATGATCTCATCAGGAGAGGAATGCACCCTAATACATGCCCCTAAAAACCACTAGAGTAGACATCAATGTAGAAGGCAATTTGAAAATTTCCACTATAGGTGCATATTGGTCTGAGGTAGAAATGACATGAATCATAGACCTCCTGAAAGAGTTTTAGGACTTATTCTTGTATAATTATCAAGACATGAAGGGAACCTACCATTCTTTTAAAAAAATGAGCATCAAGCTGGTGGATGGTGTGGGGCCTATCAAGAAGTGCTCGTATAAGATGAATCCTAATCTCTATGAAAAGGTGAAAATAGATATTGAAGGAATGATGGCCATGAGCATCAATTACCTTGTATAGGAGTCTAACTAGGTGAGCCTGATGGTCATAAGAATCAAGAAGGATGGGTACATCTAGATCTACATTGACTACCAATTATTGAATGCCACCTACATCACTGACCCATTCTTGACCCCATTTACCAATGAAGTCTAGGATGGAATTATAGGCTACACAATATATACATTCACTGATGGTTTCTCAAGATACCATCAAGTGCAGATAGAAGAGGAGGATAAGCCAAAAATAACCTTTGTAATTGAATGGGTTTTTCTTGCCTATAATGTAATGCCCTTTGGGATCAATAATGCACCAGCTATATTCTCTAGAGTGTTGATCACTACTTTCAATAAATTTATCCATAGGTTCCTCCAAGTCTATCTCAATGATTATATTATATATGGATTTATAAGGGACCATTATGACAATATGTGCCTCATGTTTGAGAGGTGTAGGCAGCTCATGATATCTTTAAACTTGAATAAGTGTATCTTCATAATCCCATTTGGAATATTGCTAAGACAAATTGTCTATAAGGATGGTTTGATTTTTGACCTTACAAAAATAGCCATCATAATTTAGCTCCAGATCCCAATGGAAAAAGACATTTGCACTTGTCTAGGCCATTATGGCTACTACAAGAAGTTTATACAGAGATATGTGAAAATTGTAGCACCTCTAGAGGAGATATTACACAAAGATGGCCCATTCTATTAGGGTGGGGCACAAGAAGAGGATTGTGAAACATTGAAGCTAAAATTAGATAGCACACAAATTCTATAATTTCTAATCTAGACTACTCCTTTCCACATCCATGTTGATGCTTCAAGCTTTGCAATTGGTGCCATATTGGCACAATTAGGTGAGGGTAAGATGTACCACCCCATCTTATTCAAAAGTAAGAAATTGATGTAAGCATAATATAATTACACCACCATCAAATGTAAGGTACTAGCAATGGTCTATGCCTTACAAAAATTTAGGCAATATCTATTAGCGACCCTATTCATCTTTTTTAGTAATCACAAGGTGCTCAAGTACATCATGAAAAAATCCATTTTACATGAGTTCATATATAAATGGATAGTTCTATTTTAATATTTCTAGTTCTCCATTGTTATTAAAATTGAAAAGTAGAACTTGGGGCCAGACCATATGTCCTGCATGTTGGGGATCAACCAACAATAGATTACACTTGTGAAAGCAATAAACACGAAAATAAATCAGATAGACAAGTAACTAGAATGATAAACATAAGAATAAGAGATACAAGAAACCGCCTTGAAACCTTGTATTAACAAACTCTTTACAAAAGGAATACAATTGAAGAAACTTCTTTCTTCCACACCTCTCCTAGATGTATAGATCTCTCACTAGATCTCTATTCCTCAAGAGCTCTCTCTCTCAAGAACAATCAACTCCAACAAGCTTGGATTGATTCAATTCTGTACTATTCTTCAACATACCAGATACAATGAACTACTACAATAATTCACCCAAAGCTAAAAAGATCTAATTCTACATATAGAATTAGGAAACTTGAGCATGCACTTACAACAAACAGTTAAGCCACTTGAACAAGGGCTCTAAAAATAATATTACTAATAATAGAGACAGGAGCTTAAGACTACAACTTAAACTCATCATGAAAACACTCACTTTTGTCCTCAGAAATAGCTTTCTGGACACACAGGTAATTGACGTCAGTTCCTACTGCTTGCCTGTGACTGCCGTCGACCGACCCACTGCTAATGACAGTGCCTTTGCAACTACACCTGGCCGACGTCGGTCACTCCTGACCGATGCTGGTGTTTGTGTAGACCCAAAATTATCAAAGTGTGCTCCTTGGTGAAGCTTTTAGCTGCACACCCTAACAATCTCCCACTTGGAGATAAATAGCTACACTAGTACCTGTACAGCAACATCTTCTAGCTCCTCCATCTTCAGTTTAATCATGAAGACCAATAGAATTTGAATGAAGATTCAACTTCTCCTTTGTAACTGGCTTGGTTAACATATCAACAGGATTCCTATCCATATGGATCTTCTCCAGCTTCAACTCACCATCTTCTAATACCTATCGTATGAAATGGTACTTTAGCTGTATGTGCTTTGTTCTTGAATGAAAGGCTGAATTCTTAGCCAAATGGATTACACTCTGACTGTCACTATACAATCTGCAACTCTCATGCTCCCTACCAAGCTCATCCATGAACCATGTCATCCATATCATCTCTTTGCTAGCCTCTGTGGCTGCAATATACTCTGCTTCTGTAATTCACAAGGCAACAACCTTCTACAACTTAGATATCCAGCTAACCGCCGTTCCACCTATAGTGAAAACATAACCTGTAGTGCTCCTCCTACCATCCAAATCACCTACCATATCTGAATCTACATAACCATGTAGAGAAGTATCTGAACCTCCATAGCACAAGTGCCTACTGCTGGTTCCTCTCAGATATCTAAGGATCCACTGAACTGCTTTCCAATGTTCCTTACCTAGATTGGCCATATACTTACTTACCACTCCCACTGTTTGGGCAATATCTGGTCTAGTACACACCATTGCATACATCAAACTCCCTACTGCGGAAGAATATGGAACCTTACTCATGTACTCTACCTCATCATATGAATTAGGACATTGTTCTTTACTCAACTTAAAATGTCCAGCCAAAGGTGTGCTTACTGGTTTAGAATCCTACATATTGAACCATTTCAACACCTTGTCCACATAATTTTCTTGAGACAATATCAACCTGTGATTTTTCCTATCTCTCTTAATGCTCATGCCAAGGATTTTCTTTGCTACTCCCAAATCCTTCATAGCAAACATTTGAGCTAATTACACCTTAAGCTCAGAGATATCCTGCATGTGTGATCTTGCAACCAGCATATCATCTACATACAACAATAGAATAATATATCTACCATTATCAAATCTCTTGAAATACACGCAATGGTTAGATTGACACCTACTGTAGCCATGCTCAGTCATAAACCTGTCAAATTTTAAATACCATTGCCTAGGAGCTTGCTTGAGGCCATACAAGCTTTTCTTCAATCTGCACACAAACTTCTCCTTACCCTTGACCTCAAATCCTTTTGGCTGTTCCATATATATTTCCTCATCCAAATCTCCATGAAAAAATGCTATCTTAACATCTAGCTGCTCAAGATGCAAATCCTCAAAAGCAACCAAAGACAATACAACCCTTATAGAAGTCATTTTAACAATAGGAGAAAAAATCTCACCAAAGTCAATACCTGGATTTTGTGCAAATCCTTTTACCACCAATCTGGCCTTATATCTCATCTGTCTATTCTCACCTTCTTTCAACCTGTAGGTCCATCTATTCTTGAGTGTTCTCTTACCAGCTGGCAATTCAACCAAATCCCATGTTTGGTTCTCTCTTAAGGACTCCAACTCCTCAACCATGCCACGCTCCCACTGACTCTTAGACTCCACCTGTATTACTTCTTCAAAACTCTCTAATTCTCCACCATCAGTTAGCAATAGGTAAAATAAAGAAGGAGAATATCTAATTAGAGGCTTACTCACCCTTTCTAACCTCCTGATGGGTGTCTGAGACTCGTTCACAATACACTATCCACCCAAATTCTCTGACAGTGACTGACCTCAGTCACCTCCATACCTGTTACTGGCTGACGCTAGTTTTGTCTGATTGACGCTGGTGCTTGTCCTGCTGACGTCGGTCTCTGTATGGCCAACCTCAATTTCTGTTCTGCTGATGCCGGTTCCTAATCTACCAACGTCAGTCTCTGTGTTTTCCTGCAAGTGATTATTTCTTTTTCCCGCAAGCTCATATTGGACTTTCACCTCGTCCAATTCACCATTGCTCTGCTCGTATTGATTTAGCTTCCTTAGCTGATCACAATACATCACTCTTTCATTGAAAACAATATCATGGCTCCTAATTACCTTGTTAGTTTCTAGATTCCACAATCTGTAACCAAAATCATCTGAGCCATAGCTAATAAATGTGCACCTCATAGACTTAGCATCAAGCTTCTTTCTATTTTCCTTATCTATGTGCACAAAGGCTTCACAACCAAAAACTTTGAGATATGAGAGATCTACCTTTTTACCTGTCCATGCCTCTTCTGGAATACCACCATCCAAAGCTATAGAGGGTCTTCTATTAATCAGGTATACTGCAGTGTCAACAGCTTGTGCCTAGAACTGTAAGGGCAAACCAACATTGAATCTCATACATCTTGCACGCTCCATTATTGTCCTATTCATCTTTTTAGCAATTCCATTCTACTGAGGTGTCCTTAGAACCATCCTTTGCCTACAGATTCCATGCATATAACAATAATCTCTAAACTTATAACTACATAACTCACCACCATTGTCAAATCTCAGGCACTTCAGTCTTTTACCTGTTTCATTCTCAACCATAGCTTTCCAAATCTTAAAAGTCTCAAATACATCAGATTTTCTTCTAATACAATAGATCCATACCTTCCTTGTAGCATCTTCTATGAAAGATACATAGTACTGTGATCCTCTAATAGAAGCAACCTGAGCCGGTCTCCACACGTCTGTGTGAACAAGCTGCAACTTATGCCTCTTCTTAGTAGACCCAATCTTGAGAAAACTAATCCTTTTCTATTTTCCAAATACACAGTGCTCACAAAACTCTAGATCTATGCCTTTTAAATCTAAAAGCATACCTTTGGACTTAAGAATTGACATCCCCTTCTCACTCATGTGGCCAAGCCTTGAGTGCCACAGTTTAGCATCCACATCTGAAGTAGATAATACAGAAGGAGATTTGATAGTAACACAATTACACAAATAGAGAGTACCTTCTCTCTTACCTTTGGCCATAACAAGTGTACCCTTGGTCACTTTCTAAGATTCTGCTGTGAGAGTTACTGTACAACCCTCATCCCCTAACTTTCCTACAAAAATCAAATTTCTCTTCAAGATAGGAATATGCATCACATCTCTCAACACCCATGTGTTGCTATTCTACATCTTCAGCTGCACTTTACCTTTGCCAATTATTTTACAGGGCTCATCATCCCCTAGATACACTATTCCAAAATCTCCATGGATATAGTCACTAAAATATTCCCTGTTAGGGGTAGCATGAAAAGATGCACCAGAATCTAACACCCAAGATTCTATATTATTATACAGAGAGAAAATTAAAGCATCTTGTGCAATACCTGCAACCTTGGCTTCTTCCTTTCCTTCGTGCTGATTGTTCTCCTTAGGCTTTGACCAACAATCTTTGCTTATGTGCCCAATCCTTCCACAATTCCAGCATTGTGGCTTCCTGCTGTTCCTAGATTTGGATCTTCCTCTCACCTTAGACTTTGATCTTGATCTCCTCTTGCTCTTATCTTTCTGCCTCCCCCTACTCTCAAAACTTAAAGCATTCCTAGATGTCTCTTCTATGCTTTTCCTATGTATATCCTCATTCAAGATAACACTAACAACATCGTCTACTTTCAAAATATTTGATGCAAATGCAGTATTACTTACTGCCATTACTAAGCCATGCTAGCTTTCAGGCAAAGAACATAATATTAAAAGATCTTTTATTTCATCATCAAACACTATATTGACTGAACTTAATTGATTCACTATTCCATTGAAATCATTCAGATGAGTAGAAATAGATCCACCTTCATTCATATGCAAATTAAATAACTGCTTCATAAGATATACCTTATTAGAAGCTGAGGGTTTTTCATACAAATTTGCTAACGTAGTCATCAACTCTATCATAGACTTTGCTTGTGATAAATTAGATATCACAGTGGATGCTAGACTCAGTCTTATAGACCCCAGAGCCTTTCTATCAAGAACTTCCCATTCTTCATCCTCCATGTCTTTAGGTTTCTTTGTAACCCCACCTAATGATAAGTAGAGATCTTTCTGATACAGATAATCCTCTATCTGCATTCTCCAATGTTGGTAATTTTTGCCATTGAACTTTTCCATTTTCAATTTACTTTCATCTGCCATTGCTTCTCCCACTCAAACAGAAATCCCTACAGAAACCCTTGTGAGAACCTGTAATCAATACACACTACACAGATCTGAACCACCTGTTAGTGAACTTGAGCTCTGATACCACTTGTTGGTATCAGCTCTTGAACCTGCAACCTGGCTCTGATACCACTTTTTGGTAATCAACCAACAATAGATTACACTTGTGAAAGCAATAAACACAGAAATAAATCAGATAGACAAGTAACTAGAATGATAAATAGCAAGAACAAGAGATACAAGAAACCACCCTAAAAACTTGTATTAACAAACTCTTTACAAAAATAATACAATTGAAGAAACTTCTTTCTTCCACACCTCTCCTAGATGTATAAATCTCTCACTAGATCTCTATTCCTCAAGAGCTCTCTCTCTCAAGAATAATCAACTCCAAAAAGCCTGGATTGATTCAATTCTGTACTGTTCTTCAACATACCAAATACAATGAACTACTACAATAATTCACCCAAAGCTAAGAAGATCTAATTCTACATATAGAGTTAGGAAACTTGAGCATGCACTTACAACAAACAGTTAAGCCACTTGAACAAGGGCTCTAAAAATAATATTACTAATAATAGAGATGCGAGCTTAAGACTACAACTTAAACTCATCATGCAAACACTCACTTCTATCCTCAAAAATAGCTTTTTGGACGCACAGGTAACCGACGTTGGTTCTTGCTGTTTGCCTGTGACCGTCGTCGGCCGACCCACTGTCGACGTCAGTGCCTCTGCAACTACACCTGGCTGATGTCGGTCGCTCCTGACCAATGCCAGTGTCTGTGTAGACCCAAAACTGTCAAAGTGTGATCCTTGGTGAAGCTTTTAGCTCCACACCCTAACACTGCATAAATTCTAGCGATACGATGGTGCGAATTAAGGATGACATGCTAAACATGTAACTATATAGATTTTAGCATGCCCGTAAAGAATTGTTGGAGATTTCTTCTTTCTTAATGTTTGGGTTTATGCCCTAGACCATGTCAAATAATGAAATAATCAAGTTGCTGTTTATGCCACCCCCTTTTAGCTCATTAAGGGGGAGTTGTATAAACTAAGTAAAGATGAAGTGCTACATTGATGTCTTCTAGAATATGAAAGGGAATCCATTTTACAATAAGTTCATGAGGGAATAACAAGAGGCCATTACATTAGAGACACAAAAATGTGCAAAATATTACAGTCAAGCTTATGGCGGCCAAGCCTATTCCAAGATGCAAAGGAGTTCACCAAGGCATGCAACATATAACAACACATCAAAAAGCCCAATCATCAGGATGAGATTCCTCTTATCCCCATTCTTGCCTAGGCACCATTTGAGAAATGGGCTATTTATTTTATTAGACTAATAACTCCCACAACATGATGCATAGGTGTAAGGTATATTTTAGTAACCATTGACTATTTCACTAAGTGGGCTGTGTTTACATTGATAAAAGACTGCATAACCATGATAGCTTTGCACTTCATCTAGGAGAACATAATAAGTTGATATGGGTGACCATTAATTTTGACTAGTGATAGGGGTACTCATTTCATCAATGAGATAGTATGCATCTTCTTAACTAAATACATGGTGGTTCACCATAAGACCACCCCGTATCATCCACAGGCAAATGATATAGCTAAAGTATTCAATAGGATCTTTGGAATGTGCTTGAAAAAGATATGCGATGTTGGTAGAAAGGATTGAGATGATTACATTTGAAAGGTAATATGGGCATAAGACACAACATATAAGCACCTAAACAAGGCTACACCATTTCAACTAGTGTTTGGAATTGAAGTAATTTTCCCCATAGAATTCATGGTGGCATCTTTACACATTACATTGATTGGTCATTTAGATGACCAAGAATATTTAAGCACAAGGTTGGAAAACTTGGAGTGCTTGGCTGAAAAGTAAACCCAAGCAAGATGGAGTCAGTAAATTAAAAAATCATGTCAACAGCTCTGACATGATATGCATATCAAGCATAAGGAGCTAACTGAGGGAGCATTGGTCTTGATCTATGATTTCAAGTACCTTAAGCACCTAAAAAAATTACAAATAAGGTAGATGGGTGCCTACATAATCCACCACATATTTGAGATAGGCACATGCAAGTAATGCATGTTGTCTTTCAAAATGATTCCAAGGCATTTCAATGGCAATCCATTGAAGCTGTATCACTAGTAGGATGGTGCTTATACCAGAAAAACAATAACTTCTTGGTCATTAGTCAGTTTGAGTTGAGCTAACCAAAATACAATTTGGCACAATCCAAGCCATTTTCTTTTTTTTAATTTTTGTTCTTTATATAAGTGGTGCATAGATATCACAAGGACTTATTTGCTGGCACTTCATGCATAATTATAACCAAGTGAATCAAGCACTTGTTCTTTCTAAACACATGAGGACACAACACCTAAGTTATGGGTGCATGAATTTAATTTATCTCCAGTGAATTCATCTAATCTCTCATGCATAATTCCAACTAAGTGATTCTAGCACTTGTGCTTTCTAAGAACCTAAGGCTAGACATCTAAGTGGTGGGCACATGAGACTCGCCAGACTTAGAAAAGAGGTACACAAAACCCCATGCTCAAAGTTCCAAATGAAGGGTGATTTCAATCTTGTAAGTGAATTAATCTAGCCTTTCATGCATAATTCCAATCAGGTGAGTCAAGAACTTGCACCTTCTAAGCACATGAGGCTAGACATCTAAGTGGTGAGCATGAGAAACTCATTAGATGAAAATAAAAGATGTAAAAGATCCATGTGCACAAGGTGAACATTGTAGGGCTCTTGGAGGCCCAAGAATGGACTACTCTAGCACTTATACACATAATACCAATCTGATGAGGTGAGCCCATTTGATTTCTAAGGACCTAGGGCTAGATTCCTAAGTTTTTGGGCATGAATGAGTTACCAAAATTTGAATATTTGAGAACAAAATGACAAAGTACATAAGCAAAAAGTAACCTTTATGCTAAATTTAGAACCATGTGCATCAATTGGTCATGGACCAAAGATGAAAGAAGAAGGTGAAGATGCTCAACATGGTTGGGTGCAAGAAAGAAAGTGAAGATGCATAATTTGGTCATGCACAAGAGAACCAGAAGAGAAGATGAAGTACTATAGGGCTAGTCCAAGGGATATATATGGGGTAGGATAGGCCAATGCAAGATGAAGCATAAGAAATTGACCAAAATAGAGAAGCACACTTGAAATGAAAGTGAAATTAGAAGAGAAAGTGAAATCAAGGAGGATGAATCATGTGCATGTAAGACACTACATGTAGGTTACCACAATGAAGGTGAAGGTCATGCCAAGTGAACAAGGGCAGAAGAAGAATCATCTAAGAATTCTGGCATCTACCTAGGTTTGAGAAAGAAGTGACTTTTTGAAATAAACATGACTTCATTGAATTATCATTAGAGAGAATTCAATGAAGCAATGGTGAAGGCACAAAGATACACATTTAATGCATTGATGATGAAGGATTTTCATGGATTTTGTAAAATTTTAGGTTTTCCAAGAAATTTAGGAGCCTCCATGCCATAAAGCACCTACATTAATGATGGCAGATAAGGAAAGGGTATAAAATAGCAAGTAATAGACTTGTTTAGGTTATAAAGTTTATACTAACTGAAGACTTAGATCTAACCTAAGTGAAAACTAGAGAGTTGAGATGCAAAAACCTTATATCAGTGAGAATTTGAGTGCTTTCAAGCATTAAGAGAAAATGACTACATACTAAGAAGGATTGGGTTCATAGTAAGATTGATTTGGAGAAGTGTGGAGAGATGATTCTATAGAAATTATATAGTTAGAGAAGTGAATTGATGCCCAAGCCACCACTAAAAGCTAGTGAATCTTGAGACTCGAGGGAACAATCCCATGACTATAAAAGCACCATCACCATTTGAGGCTTCGATAAACCACACCTACCATGATTTAACACTAGTAGGTTTCGGATGGTGAATAAATAGAAGGGATTAAGATCTGAGTAGGTACAATAATATCTAAAATGGGTGTGTATAGTACTTGAATCAACCACTATGAAAATAATGATGTAATGAGTGGAAATAGTGAGCATAACATAGGTGGATAATGATATGCTCACCAAAATGTCCTACCAAGTAATGTAGTTCCCTTTGGAGGTTGTGATAGGGGAGGATTGACACTCTTTTGTGCACACCTTCTAGTTAAAAGAATAGAACCGCCACACATCTAGTCATTTGTAAGAACTTGCACAAGATTGGATGGTTGATGCAGAGTAGAAGATGGTGTAAGGTGATGCCTTGTTTGACATCTCAATCTGAGATGAATTGATGACTTTTAGTGGAACTCAACTTTATGAGTTACCATGTTTCAATAAGTACACAAATATTTTGATGCAATTGATAAAGAGAATAACTAGTCTTCTAAATACTGGTAAAGACATCCATTAGATGATGGATGATGATGAAGAGGTGGAGCATGTAACACAAATTTTAAAGTATTTCAATGGGGTTTTGTATTCCCTATCAAGGAGTGCAAGGATCCCAACATGAGGGTGGTTTCATACTTTGTAAGCTCCAAATTATGCCCAGATAGGTGATGGACTGATGTGACTAAGGCATACCTTTACATCACCTATCACATTACATAAGGCATACAATTCAATATTTCCAAATTCATCACTGATGAATTTGTGAAGAATGTATAGGAGTGCCTCAAGGAAAATGGGACATTTAGGTGGGGATCCATTCTCATTCTCATTATCATGGAAGAGATTAGAATTCTAGATGGGGATGAGGGTAACCTCTAGGTCTTTTCATAGCATAATGATTCCCTATTGTAGAATTATAAAGACTTCATGATCCCCCTCTCTTTTACTTCAAAATATAAGACTCGTGTCATGGGATGGTGTGAGAGGTACATAGAAGACTTTAGGATAGAGTGGCACATCCCTCAAGGGATCCCTTAGAGCATGTTTGGAACATAAACCTTTGATGTAATGCAACACTATTATTTAGTGCACTTGGCACTAGTTGATGGTAACAAGTTGGGGTGGCTAAAGATCCCCTATACCTTCTTAAAAAGATACTTCAGGTATGCACTATGATGGATCCCCAATACAAAATAGTTAGACATTCTAATAAAAGAACTTGTTATGGAGAGGTGCAAGATGAGGCACCAATTTGCTTACATAGATGGGAAGGACATCAAGGTTGAAGAGGATCGGTTAGATCATATCGAAATCCATCCTCTTTAAGAGGTGATCATAACAAGGCACATATATAAGCTCTAATATGAGATGAAGCCAAAGAAGAAGGGCCCAATTATAGAGTAGAGTGATGATCCCCTATCAAGATTGGTGATGAAGGGACCCCAGTGCTATTAAAGAAGAAGAAGTCTCCCAAGAAGAATAAGGGGGAGAGTTTGGAAGAGATAGAAGAACTTATAAGACTCAAGATCACCTTAGAAGAAGAATCCTCTCCTTCATCCCCCATAAAGAAGTGCATGATTTTTGGGCCAAAGACTTCCCTTAACACCAAGGAGAAGGTTCCTCCTATGACACTGATAATAACCCTATCAGACAAGAAAAAGAGATGGATGAAGAAACATTTAGAAGGGGCATATACATTGTTCTCAAGGAAGATGACTCCTCATGAAGTGAAAGGACCCCCTCTTCATGTGCTCAAAGTGAATTAGAAAAGATGTGAAGATGAAACAAACTTGACCTCAGTGATGCTAATATATAGAAGGAATACGAGTTGAAGGAATGAAGAGAATAAATGATAAAGGTATAAATTTGTAAAGAAGCCTTTGAGATGGTCACAACTGAAGATCACAGGAGAGAAGGGGAGAAATGAAATGTAAAGGAGATGAAAGGGAGGAAATAAGAAAGGAGGAGGCAAGGAGGAAAAGATGAAGAGATCAACAAGGTGAAAGTACATGAGGCTCTCAAAGGTGACACTATAGTCATGCTTAGAGAAGTAAGATCCTTGGGTAGAACAACTGAAAAAGAGTTGAAGCACAAATGGAAAGACATGGTCCTAGATCAAAATCAAATTGATGCAGTGCTAGAGTTATACCATAAGAGAGAGGGCATGAGAGCTTAGGGCTTTTCTCAACCTAAAATTGAACAAGTGGAGGCCAATGAGATAAAGGCTAAAGAGGAGAATACTATCTCAACCATCAATAAGAGGAAGATAAAAATAAAAAGGGCCTAGGTAGAAAGGGCCAAAATGAAGAAAGAGAGAGAGAGGAAAAGGTTGATACTAGCATGGAACCTAGAAAGGAAAAGTCAACCAAAGAGGCACCTAGTACCCACTCCAGATTGATAAAAGAAGTTGAAAAAAGGCATGCCTTAGTTCTAAAGGGGCACCTAAAGATAAAGAAGGTGATGCTAGCACCTTAAAAGGAAAACTAAAGAATATAGTATAGACCCCATGGGGGTAAGAGGAAAGTGAGGATGGTGTTGAGGAGGTTCATGCCAAAGAAAGAGAAGAGGTAGAGCAAGGGGAGAAGTCTGATGAAGAAATCCTAGTAGAGCAAGAAGAAGGAGAAGAAGGCAATAGAAAAAACACTAGTGCCATCAGAGAAGAAAAGGAGCTGGTTAAGGAAGAGGAATATGAGCTGAGATACAGGGAAAAATCATAGAGGGAGTTCATAAAAAATGATGAATTATACATATTGGAGTACATGCACCCCTAAACTACCATAACCATAATGTGCAATCAAGTTTCTTGGGCTTTCAATTACTACATGGACAAGCCTCAATTCAAGGTACTGAAGAAAGCAATCCTAAGCACCAAGAAACTAAAAGAGGGGCATGACTAATAATTTATAAATCCAAGGGATATGAACCTTGTAAGGTCTGATAATGACCTCCTTAATATGGCCTTAGCAGTAGTGCACAAGAACATCATCAATGATGTTCCAAAAGAAGAAATAAAATCAATGAAGGTCAAACTCTAGTAGCTGGTCAAGTGCATCAAAGAAGTGGATTCATCCCTTCTAGATGGCGTTGATACTTTATAAATGAAAGAGGTTGATAAGGTTTATGCATTGGTAGAATAAATGCTCCCCCAGTTGAAGCTGGTGCTAGAGGAAAAGAAGACCCTTATAAATCCATCATAAGAGAGATTAAAAAAAGATCAATGTGGTAGAGGACCTCTTTGCCAAATTATAATAGGGTGTAGAAGAAGTAGATGCCATATTTTACAACTTTACCACTCAAGCATCAATGATCAAAGCGTGCCTTTAAAATGTGAAAGAGGAGACAAATGCTTTGAAGAAGCATGCTTTCACTGTGAGAAAAACTAAGCATGTGCAAGTTATGGTATAGGTCAACACCTTAAGTGCCCAATTGAAAACACAATATCAAGACCTAGAATCACTCTTCCATGAATTTTAGACAAAGGCAATTGAGTAAGGGGACATTTTAGATGGCAGGGTAAGAAGAGTTAAGGAAATATTGGAGGCCTTCACAAAATATATGGAGAGAACATGCGTGTCTGTACTCAAAAATAAATTGACAAAAGTAGAAGGCACCACCAAAGAAACCAAACTCACCATTCAAGGCTTTGATAAATTCAAGGTAGAACTACAATAGAGTGCACCCAAATTTTGTGTAGCAAAGGCACTGAAAGAATAGTCTAGGGATGGACTAGCATTTTTGTATGGGGTAATGTTTGGCACTTTTTTGTGCTACCTAGTGGACCATGCCAAATCAACAGATCTCGATGTGAGGCAATCATTACAAATGATTAATCTTTTGGTATTTTTAGTTACAACTAGAAGAATCTTTAAAGATCTTGTGCTAGTTAGCAGGTAGTTGCTTATCACTCAAGTTTTAAGGGATATCCCTTTGAGTACTACACATGGTGATTGGAGAGTGTGGGTGTTAGAGTAGTGGAGCTAGTGGAATAATGACCCCAGTGATAATTCAACACTTGACATTCACCCATCTGACCTGGCTCAAAGATGCTCCCCTACCTATATAAATAAGCTTAAACCCAAAGAAGAGGAGGAAATGAAATAACTTAGTAAAGCTCTATAAAAATTGAGAATGCCATTGATATAGTTTGAGTTAATTATGCATACTGAGAAGAATATGCACTATAGTGCCCAAGCTCATCTATGAGCCACTGGGCATGAGTAAGTAGGAAATGAGTTGATGTTCTATTTATGTTATAAGTTGTACTCTATTGATGAACTTTGATTTAATGGAAATGGAATTGCATATTTACTTGGTTTTTGATCCATTTCATGTAGTTTAACACTATTATATGATTATGATTTAAGTTATGTATGAATAATGGCATAATTTTCATTTTTTAATGTATTATGACATAAAGGTGTAATCTAGGTCACTAATATCATCACTGTGCCATATAGCTATTTTAGTATACTTATTAAATCAACTAAGTGTTGAAACTGGCATGGGCTAAAGCCCTTGTAACCATGCATAGAGCACTAACTTTAAGAATGCACATTTGAGCATAAGCCATTCCCTTGATTTGACTAATTTCCTGAATGACACTTAACTTGCTATCCCTTTAGCTTGCACCATTAAGTGCTATAATTAGCCAGTCATGAACTTGCACTAAAAGGCTTGTGCCCTTGAAATTTATGTAACTAGTCTAATATAGACTTGTGCTATGATGATTGGGAATATTTCCCTTCAATAGGATTGTGCCTCTTGATCTTATCTAGAATTACATGCGTTAATAGATTGCCAAAGCTTGTTCTAAAAATGACTAAGTCCCATTGAGACTAAGGTTACACCATGTTTCAACTTACCCAATATGGGCCCTAGTCCCTTAAATATTGTGATTCAAGTGAGTGCACAAGGCTTGCACCTTGTGTGAAAATGATTCCAATGTAGTAGTGCATTTAAGTGTTGTGCACTATAGAATTTTACTATTCTTTCACCTAGCTAATCAAGTATAGAACTAACTCAGATTAATTGCTAAGCATGTAACTAAGCACATGAGATAAATGAAGAAACTTTTATACAACTTAAAAATACATAGGTCCACTCATTATGTCCCGTATAACATCCTCAAATTATTATAGTTACACATGCTCACCTTTATGTATGCTCAATTAGCTCAAACATATACCTTATACACATGAACACCATTATCAAGCATATAATCAAATTTTGAAGCATTTTTCATAGTTAAGATAGATTGATCACACCTTAAAAATAATCATAGAGTATACTCAAGCATTTTAAAATACTTTATAATAGCCAATTCATCAAGAGATATCAAAAAACCATCCATATAAGCTCAATTACTCTTCTCGGATCACTTGCAGAACAAGAATGAAACCATAGTCAACTTTTAATCTCAATAAATCTGTTTTCACACACTTATATAGCTTAATATTAGTTTCATTAAATGTAACATGGAGTCCTCTTCATATTTTATTTTTATAGCATGAGCAAATTCATCTTCTATCAAAAGATAAGACCCAAAAACTAGACACTAGTTTTTCCCTTCATAAAATTCAAAATTTTAAATGTCAATGATCACAATTAAACATAAAACACTATACAATAATCTCATGTACTCATTACTTTAGATTAAATACACATCATCTATCTTGTTCAATATTTAACACATAGGTGCCAATGCTCAAACATTAAACCTTTGTCACTTTGACCTCATCTCATGCACCCTTGAAACTTTGAATCAACGTGCTTCATCAATGTTTGTGGATCAACTTGGTCTTTATCAAGTACCGCATACCATTCGATAAATCTATATGATTACCCATGAGACATTAGATATTTATCTTATATATTTACTCAATTATTAAAGTTCAGACACTTGTCCTCATCATGCAACTTCTTGACATCTTGGACCACACATGTTCTGTTGATCTTTTGAGACTTGCTCGATCTTTACCTCTACTAAACAAATATCATATTGACCTATTTGACTCTATAAACATCATATATATTCATTGTATGGACTCTTGTGAGCCATTTAATCTCCACTAGGTCTAAATTTTTAACATTGAGTAAAAATGATTAAGTATGGGGGCCTTGCTTATCTTCCTAGAAGGTCAACTTTGGACCTTAATAACTTCTTCTGTGCTTAGATGCATGATCTCAAATTTGGACCTCATGATCACCTTTAAAACAAGAATCCATCCATATAATAAACTACCCCTAAAAACTTCACACATTTGAGATATAATTCCATTACTATGACTTCTCAAAATCTTTTATCACAGAGACAACTTTTCTTAGAATTTTTTTGGGAGACCAACTTTACTCCTGCATAACTTTTATCGTGCTTCAATGCATGATCTTAAATTTAGCACAAATAAACTGTGATAAAAACTAAACAAAACCATTTTATTATTTTATATTGACACCTTCACATGTGAAATATATAACACCATTAAAATGCTCACTCAACTCTTCTTGCCACATTGTAAAATTGGCTAAGTATGGGAAAACATAGTCAAACTGCTTGGGAGCCCAAATTTACATATGCATATCTTTTCATGCACTTTAGTGAATTATCTAAAAATTAGTGCATATAAACTAGGCACAAAAATGAACAAACCCATATGATCATTTTTTCTAGATATCTCCATGTGTGTGAATGCTAACATCATCAACATGCTTACTCAACTATGTTTGAATCCTTTGCAAGTTTGGCTCTGGGAAAATAGTGAATTCTATCTGAATAACCAACTTTGCATCTTTATGCCTTTGATCATGATTTGATGAATAAACTAATATTTGACACATAAAAACTAGGTAATAATATGATCATAAACATATGACCAACTCCCCTTGACTCATTCTCACATGGCAATGGTGATGTCATCAAATTACCTACTCAAATTTTTTGCCACTAGACAAAACTGTCTAGATGAAAACTATGTAAAACCAAATGAATTCCACTTATGCACATGATATCTAAAAGCATAGATAACATCTTAGAGACCACTTTAACATGATCCAATCACTATAATCATCCCTAAACATCTCTAGCCATGCTAAAACAAAAGATCAACCAAGGCAATTTCAAGCACACTAGAATAAGCATAGTGCACACTTTGTCATTATTACTTAGGCTATCAAATCACTTTATCTACTTACTAGGACACCTAAATGACATCACCATAACATTAATGAAACTACTCTAATAATATCCCCCTTTGTCATTGATGTCAACACACATCATATAGAAGAATATACAACTCACCTTCTCTTTCTCAAAGCACTCCCAAAATAGGAACTTTCTCCCCCTTTGATGCAATGACAAAGTGGGGACCACCTAATCTTGAGGACCTAAAAATAACATCAAACAAGAAAGGGCCATCTTATAAATATGATATAAACTCCCCCTTACCTTGAACCTACTTCAACTTACCTTGACAAACTTCCTCTTGCTTCATACTGATGCTCTTCTTCACAAGCACAACGACTTCTAAAGACACAACACAAAAAAACCACTAGAATATAATGGAACTCACCAAGAAACATTTGAGAGGTACTCCCCCTAATAACTCTTAGCAATTTCATCACCTGAGCATTTGAGAGGTTTTATTCCCCAAGTGGGTTTCCTACATAGATCTGGTGTTGTGTATGTGATTTTGCATTATGTTCATTGTTCATTACATTGAATGATTTGTATGCTTCATAAATGATTGTATTGAATACTTAAATCTTTGCAAGGGTTTGGAAATTGAATTGGATTGTTTACTACCACTGATTCACCCCCCTCCTTAGTGGATTGTACCTCTAACAATTGGTATCAAATTAGGTCCTTCATGCAAATTTTAACCACTTGAAGGTGATTAAAGGTACAATGTTTAACAAAGAAGTTATGGCTTGTATTTAAGACAATCTAGTTTGTGCTTTATTAGAAGTTAATAGTGTGAAGACATAAGTCCATAACTTATAGGTAACAGTCAAGAATCTATAGTTCATGATGAATAAAGATCTTAATCAAAGGATGGAACAATGTGAAAATAAATTCATGACTTACTCAGTTGTGCTCTTATCCTAGCATAATAGGGATTTTAGCTCTACCAAAAGGATCAAGATTGAAAATCCATTGAGCGGTAATGGTCAAGAGAAAAGAGGATCAAACATGAACAATGTCTTTAATGGGTATTATTTTTCCTACAATCAATTTGATTATAGATATAGGAATTTATTTGTCTAGAGATCAAAATGGATCTCATACAATACAAAAAACTATAAAAAAGCATTTTGGAAAAAGGATACACAAGTCATTGACACCATCAAATGGTTTAAGGAGACTAAGTCTAAAAAAGAAAAGAAGCAAAATTCAAGTAAATCACCAAAGGAAGAGTCATTGTTTATTCAATTAGCTTTGCATACTCAAGAAGATGAAAATAATAGATGGTTCATAGATAGTGGATGCTTAAATCATATGATAGGAGACAAAAACAAGTTTATCTCTCTAAAGAAGACCAACCCAAGTGCAGTGAGATTTGGTGAAAACAAATCTACTAACATTATTGGAAAAAGTATTGTGAGTTTGGATAATGGTCATATAAATACTGAGAATGTCTTATATGTAGAAGGTTTGAAACATAATATTTTAAGTGTAATCCAAGTGTCTAAGCAAGGAAATGTTGTAACTTTTCATGATGATGTATGTGAATTAAGAAAATAAAAATATGATAGATTAGTTGTAAAGGTTCACAAAATAGATAAAAACATGTATGTATTCCATGAATCCCAAAAGGAGAAGTGCTTCTCAAGTCATTTGAGAAAAAAATTGCTTTGGTCTAGAAGGCTTGGACATATAAATTTTGATAATATGATAAATATTAGTTTAAAGGGGTTGGTAAGGCATATGACAAGATTTATAAAATTCCTCATTCTCTTTGCAAGGAATGTCTTCATGGGAATCAAACCAAGAGAAGACACAAAAATAAGGAATTCTCCACTATAGAGCCATTGGAGTTGATCCACACTGATTTATGTGGACCTATGAGAACTTAAAGTATTCAAGGTAATAGCTACTTCATACTTCTCATTGATAATTTTACTAGGATGACTTGGATATTCTTTCTTAAAGAAAAAATCAAAAGCTTTTGAAAAATTTGTGGCATTCAAAGCCCTTATTGAAAATGATAAAGCTTCAAAGATCAAGTTTGTGATATCAGACAAAGGAGGTGAGTTTTGGTCTCATAAGTTTGATTATTTTTGTGAATAACAAGGGATAAGAAGATAATATTTTATTGTAGAACACCACAATAGAATGGTGTTGTTGAAAGGATGAATAGGACTATTTTAGATATAAGTAGAACCATGATTTAAGATGCAAAATTATCAGATGGCTATTGGAAGGAGGTAGCCAACACTTTTGTTTACATCCTAAATAGGTGTCAAACTAGAGTAAATGGTGATAGGACTCATTATAAGTATTGGAAGAATAGATTAGCTAATGTCAAACATTTCAAATTCTTTAGGAGCAGGTGATTCATCAAAAGAGATGAAGAGAATCTTGGCAAATTTGATTCAAGATCTAATGAGTGCATCTTCTTAGGTTACTCCTCTATCAGTACTACTTATAGGTGCTTCAATAAGAGATTTCACAAGATTTTTTTTAAGTTCAAATGTAAGGGTATATGAGATAAGTAGAGTCAAAAAACCAAAGGTATATATAAGTGATTCAATTAAAATTTTTGTTACAAATAATGATGAGTTATCCATACAAACAGATGATGAAGATGAAGAGGAGGGAGAAAGATAAGACTCTAAAGCTATATCTAGAAGAATTTAGAAATATCAACCAGTCTCTCAAATTATTAGAAATGTTGGTGCCAGGTTACAGACTAAAAGGAAAATGTTGATTAATTAAAATCAACAGGGCTCAGCTCTATTATCCATGATTAAACCTAAAACATTCATGGAAGCTAGCAAAGATGATAGTTGGAATATTTTAATGAATGAATAAATTGATCAAATAGAAAAGAATGAAACATGGGACTTAGTTCCTAGGCCAAAAGATAAAAATGTGATACGTACTAAGTGGATATTCAAAAACAAAATGAATGAGAAAGGAGAAGTCATAAGGAACAAGGCTAGATTGGTGTGTAAAAGATATGTTCAAGTTGAAGGAATAGATTTTGATAGGATTTTTTCTCTTGTAGCAAGAATGGAAGCAATTAGACTAATCTTGGCATATGCAATTTTTAGAGGTTTCTATGTATATCAAATAGATGTGAAATTTGCATTCTTGAATGGTAACTTAGAAGAAGTCTACATTGAGTTAATTGAAGGAAACTTTATGTCAAGTAATAAATATCTTGTGTGAAAACTGAAGAAGGCTTTGTATGGTTTTAAACAAGCTCCTAGATCTTGGTATGACAGGTTAGATAACTATCTCTTAAGTCAAAGTTTTAAAAGAAGGATAGCTGATAGTACTTTATACATTAAAACAAAAGGTAATCATCAATTGATAGTTGTTGTATATGCTGATGACATAGTTTTTGGATCTAACAATAATAAAATGATTAGAGAATTTGCAGACACTATAAAGATTGAGTTTGAAATGTCAATGTTGGGATAACTATCTTTTTTATTAGGATTATAGATTAATCAAATTGATATATAAATATTCATTTTACAAGCTAAATACATCAAAGATATGATGGATTGTAATCCAATGGGTACTCCAATGATCACATGATGCAAGTTAAATAAACTAGATGACTCACCAAAAGTTGATCAAACTTTGTATAAATCCATGATTGGAAGTATTTTGCACTCTATTACTTTTAGGACTGACATCATGTAAGCAATGGGTCTTGTAGGAAGGTTTCAAGATGACCCTAGAGAATCTCACTTGAAAGTAGTCAAAAGGATCTTCAGATATCTAAAATGCACCATAGAGTATGGTTTATGGTATCCTAGGAGTAAAGAATTCTCTTTGAAATCATATACTAATGCAGATTGGGTAGTATGTGTGGATTATAGGAGAACTAATGGTGGAGTCTTCTTGATGGGGGGATGTATGGTGTCTTGGCTAAGGAAGAAGCAAGCCGCAATTTCTTTATCAACTATAGAAGCTGATTATATAGTAGTTTCCTCTTTTTATACTCAATTCATGTGGATGAAACAAACTTTAGAATATTATAAGGTAAGATAAAATGGACTTTGTCTTCTTCATTATGATAATACCAGTGCAATTAGTACCTCAAAGAATCTTGTTATGCACTCAAAAACTAAGCACATTCTTATTAGATATCATTTTTTGAGAGAACAAGTGATTAATCAATGTGTTAAGTTGGATCATGTACATACAAAAGAGCAACTTGCAAATATTATGACCAAACCATTGTCAAAAGCTACATTTGAGTATCTAAGACAAAGCTTAGGTGTCATTTATTTCTCTATGAATCAATTAAATATCTATGGTTAAGGGGGAGAAAAAAGTTCATAATCTTACTCTAGAGGTTTGTAAAGAAGCTATATTATAGATGTAGAGTTGGTGGTAATGCAAGCTTGTAAAATGAATATTTATATATCAATTTGATTAATCTATAATCCTAATAAAAAAGATAGTTATCCCAACATTGACATTTCAAACTCAATCTTTATAGTGTCTGCAAATTCTCTAATCATTTTATTATTCTTAGATCCAAAAACTATGTCATCAACATATACAACAACTATCAATTGATGATTACCTTTTGTTTTAATGTATAAAATACTATCGGCTATCCTTCTTTTAAAACTTTGACTTAAGAGATAGTTATCTAACTTGTCATACCAAGATCTAGGAGCTTGTTTAAAACCATACAAAGCCTTCTTCAGTTTTCACACAAGATATTTATTACTTGACATAAAGTTTCCTTCAATTAACTCAATGTAGACTTCTTCTAAGTTACCATTCAAGAATGCAAATTTCACATCTATTTGATATACATAAAAACCTTTAAAAATTGCATATGCCAAGATTAGTCTAATTGCTTCCATTCTTGCTACAAGAGAAAAAATCCTATCAAAATCTATTCCTTCAACTTGAACATATCTTTTACACATTAATCTAGCCTTGTTCCTTATGACTTCTCCTTTCTCATTCATTTTGTTTTTGAATATCCACTTAGTACGTATCACATTTTTATCTTTTGGCCTAGGAACTAAGTCCCATGTTTCATTCTTTTCTATTTGATCAATTTATTCATTCATTAAAATATTCCAACTATCATCTTTGCTAGCTTCCATGAATGTTTTAGGTTTAATCATGGATAATAGAGCTGAGCCCTGTTGATTTTAATTGATCAACATTTTCCTTTTAGTCTGCAACCTGGCACCAACATTTCTAATAATTTGAGAGATTGGTTGATATTTCTAAATTCTTCTAGATATAGCTTTAAAGTCTTATCTTTCTCCCTCCTCTTCATCTTCATCATCTGTTTGTATGGATAACTCATCATTATTTGTAACAAATTTTTTAATTAAATCACTTACATATACTTTTGGTTTTTTGACTCTACTTATCTCATATACCCTTACATTTGAACTTAAAAAAAATCTTATGAAATCTCTTATTGAAGCACCTATAAGTAGTACTGATAGAGGAGTAACCTAAGAAGATGCACTCATCAGATCTTGAATCAAATTTGCCAAGATTCTCTTCATCTCTTTTGATGAATCACCTGCTCCTAAAGAATTTGAAATGTTTGACATTAGCTAATCTATTCTTCCAATACTTATAATGAGTCCTATCACCATTTACTCTAGTTTGACACCTATTTAGGATGTAAACAAAAGTGTTGGCTACCTCCTTCCAATAGCCATCTGATAATTTTGCATCTTAAATAATGGTTCTACTTATATCTAAAATAGTCCTATTCATCCTTTCAACAACACCATTCTATTGTGGTGTTCTACAATAAAATATTATCTTCTTATCCCTTGTTATTCACAAAAATAATCAAACTTATGAGACCAAAACTCACCTCCTTTGTCTGATATCACAAACTTGATCTTTGAAGCTTTATCATTTTCAATAAGGGCTTTGAATGCCACAAATTTTTCAAAAAGCTTTTGATTTTTTCTTTAAGAAAGAATATCCAAGTCATCCTAGTAAAATTATCAATGAGAAGTATGAAGTAGCTATTACCTTGAATACTTTAAGTTCTCATAGGTCCACATAAATCAGTGTGGATCAACTCCAATGGCTCTGTAGTGGAGAATTCCTTATTTTTGTGTCTTCTCTTGGTTTGATTCCCATGAAGACATTCCTTGCAAAGAGAATGAGGAATTTTATAAATCTTGGCATATGCCTTACCAACCCCTTTAAACTAATATTTATCATATTATCAAAATTTATATGTCCAAGCCTTCTAGACCAAAGCAATTTTTTTCTCAAATGACTTGAGAATCACTTCTCCTTTTGGGATTCATGGAATACATACATGTTTTTATCTATTTTGTGAACCTTTACAACTAATCTATCAGATTTTTCCTTTCTTAATTCACATACATCATCATGAAAAGTTACAACATTTCCTTGCTTAGACACTTGGATTACACTTAAAATATTATGTTTCAAACCTTCTACATATAAGACATTTTCAGTATTTATATGACCATTATCCAAACTCACAATACTTTTTCCAATAATGTTAGTAGATTTGTTTTCACCAAATCTCACTGCACCTGGGTTGGTCTTCTTTAGAGAGATAAACTTGTTTTTGTCTCCTATCATATGATTTGAGCATCCACTATCTATGAACCATCTATTATTTTCATCTTCTTGAGTATGCAAGGCTAATTGAATAAACAATGACTCTTCCTTTGGTGATTTACTTGAATTTTGCTTCTTTTCTTTTTTAGATTTAGTCTCCTTAAACCATTTGATGGTGTCAATGACTTGTGTATCCTTTTTCCAAAATGCTTTTTTATAGTTTTTTGTATTGTATGAGATCCATTTTGATCTCTAGACAAAGAAATTTCTATATCTATAATCAAATTGATTGTAGGAAAAATAATACCCATTGAAGACATTGTTCATGTTTGATCCTCTTTTCTCTTGACCATTACCGCTCAATGGATTTTCAATCTTGATCCTTTTGGTGGAGCTAAAATCCCTATTATGCTAGGATAAGAGCACAACTGAGTAAGTCATGAATTTATTTTCACATTGTTCCATCCTTTGATTAAGATCTTTATTCATCATGAACTATAGATTCTTGACTGTTACCTATAAGTTATGCACTTATGTCTTCACACTATTAAATTCTAATAAAGCACAAACTAGATTGTCTTAAATACAAGCCATAACTTCTTTGTTAAACATTGTACCTTTAATCACCTTCAAGTGGTTAAAATTTGCATGAAGGACCTAATTTGATACCAATTGTTAGAGGTACAATCCACTAAGGAGGGGGGGTGAATCAGTGGTAGTAAACAATCCAATTCAATTTCCAAACCCTTGCAAAAATTTAAGCATTCAATACAATCATTCATGAAGCATACAAATAATTCAATGTAATGAACAATGAACATAATGCAAAATCACATACACAACACCAGATCTATGTAGGAAACCCACTTGGGGAATAAAACCCACTGTCAAGCCTATAAACACATGGGCTACTATTTTATAATATGATCACAAACTAGATACTAATCAAGTCCTTCTGATTAGGAACCTTTGATCAAGTCTAATTGACCTACAACCTTGATAAGGTCCTTTTGACCAAAGGTCTTTAGTGAAACCCTATTTCACAAGGAGTAACTACCCCTAAGTAATATCAAGTCCTTTATACCCTCCTTTGAAATATCACTTTGACCTTAGAACTGATGTCTTCAACACTTGATGATGGACCTCTTGATTATCTGACAATTACATGAATTCTCTCTCTAACTCATACATGCCTCTCACATAGGCATACCACAATCTCTCTCCTTCACTCAAATAGTCCTCATATGCATAATTAGATATCTTTGCATAAATATTAAACTCCAAGAACACTATGCTATCATTATAAATTATACCTAAAAATCATACACACAATCCTTAATTTTTTCTCATCAACCCAATAGCTGGGCACTCTCACTCTCCTCTACTTTCCTTCACTCTCCAACTCTCTCACATACAAGTCTCTCACTAGCCTAGAAACCAACACATTTGATTTCACTATATATAAATAAATCATAAATTATCAAGTCCAAATTAATCCTTTTTAGCCATAATACATGCTTTCACCCTTAAGGCATCTGACATGGGTCACATCTAAGCACATCACACTTTCAAATAGGCCTAAGTTATTTTTAAGTCCTATAGAGGCCCGTTTAGCTCTTTGACACTTATTCAAGAATAATAAGAACATATGACCACTTAAAAATACATATGTCCACTCCTTATGTCCCATAAAACATCCTTAAATGATTATAGTAACTCATGCTGACCTCTAGATATGCTCAATTAACTCAAACAGAGACCTTATACACAAGAACACCATTATCAAACATATAGTCAACTTATTAATCATTGTTCAAACTCAAGATAGATTGATCACACCTAAAAATAAACATATAGCATCCTCATGGAGTCTATAACACTCCATACTATCCAATTAATAAAGAGATATCGAAATAACATCCATATAAGCTCAATTACTCTTCTTGGGTCACTTGCAAAACAAGTACAATACCACAGTCAACTTTGAAGCTTAGTAACTTTGTCTACACACACTTTTAGAACTACAAATTAGGTTCATTAGATGTGACATGGAGTCCTCTTCATATTTTATTTTTATAGCATGAGAAAATTCATCTTATATAAAAATATATGGCCCAAAAATTAGACACTATTTTTTCCCTTTGTAAAATTTAAATATTTAAATGTCAACGGTCACAATTAGACATCAAACACTATACAATAATATTGTGTCCTTGATAATTAAAATTAAATGTGCACATTTATCTTGTTTTATATTTAACACATAGGTACCAATTATAAAGCATTAAACCTTTATCACTTTGACCTCATCTCATGTACCTTTGAAACTTTGACTCAACGTGCTCCATTAATCTCTGTGGATCAACCAAGTCTTTATCAAGCACCATGTACTATTTGATCAATATATATGACCACCTATAAGTAATTAGATCCTTATCATGTACCTTTTTTCAATTATTAAAATCTAGACACTTGTCCTCATCATGCAGCTTCTTGACATCTTCGACCACACACACTTCATTGATCTTCTGAGACTTGCTCAATCTTTATCTCTGTTAAACAGCTATCATATTGACTCATTTAACTCTATGCATGTCATATATCTTCACTATATAAAATCCCATGAGCCACTAGATCTCCAATAGGTCTATATATTTAATATTGAGTAAAAATGACTAATTATGGGGACATTGCTTATCTACCTGGAAGGCCACATTTGGACCTTAATAACTTCTACGCTTAAACACATGATCTCAAATTTGATCCCATGATCACCTTTCAAAATAGAATCCATCGATATAAAAAACTACCCTTAGGAAATTTAAGTGTGTGAGATAAAATAACTTTAACATTCCTTCTCAAAATCTTCTGTCATAGAGCCAACTTTGTTTAGAAGCTATCTAGGAGACCAACTTTACTCTTGCATAACTTTTGTCGCACTTCAGTGCATGATCTCAAATTTGGTACAAATCAACTATGCTCAAAATTGAACAAACACATGATCAGAAAATCTTAATTCCTTCACATATATAATATATAACACATTAAAAATGCTCACTTGGCTCTTCTTGCCACATTGTAAAATTGGTTATGGGAAAACATAGTCACACTCCTTGGGAGCCTAACTTTGCATATAAATATCTTTTAATACACTTTAGTGCATGATCTAAAAATTAGTGCATATAAAATAGGCACAAAAATGAGTAAACCCATATGATAATTTTATTGAGATCTATCCTCATGTGTGAATGATGACATCATCAACATGCTTACTCAGCTCTACTTGAATCCTTTGCAAATTTGGCTAAGTATGGGAAAATAGTGAATTCTATTTGAGTAGCCAACTTTGCATCCTCATAGCTTTGATCATGATTGGACACATGACCTAAGATTTGGAATATAATAACTAGGTAATACTATTATCACAACCATATGACCAACTCCTCTTGACTCATGGCAATGATGATGCCATCAAACTGTCTACTCAGATTTTTTGTCATTAGATCAAAATATCTAGATGAAAACTATGGAAAACCAAATGAATTCCATTTATGCACACAAGATATCAACAAATATATAACATCTTAGGGACCATATTCACATGATAAAATCAACATACTCATCCTTGAACATCTCTATCCATGCCAAAACTAAAGATCAACCAAGCCAATTTCAAGCACACTAGAACAAACAAACACATTGCACACTTCGTCATTTTTACTTAGGCTATCAAAACACTTCATCCAATTACTATGAAACCTCTATGACATCACCATAACATCAATGACAATACTCCAACATAATTTTGAAATAACATTCAATCTATGCATCTATTAGTTTTAGTTTAACACTAGGCTAAAAAATCTACTAGTATATGTCCTCTTTTTTCGTTTTATTTGTAACTAAATGTGTTTATACAATTTAATGTGAATGAGTAATTTCATGAAACATATGATTTTATATATATGCATTTCCTTTCCTTTGAATCTTCAAATGCATTTATTTATATTTGAGTAATACACTAGAGTTGGTAAATTTTAGTTTTATATGTTATTGTCATAGAAGTCAGAAGAATTAACACCATTGATCATTTGAAGCAAACCATATTTTCTGCCTTACCCTACTTACCTTTGGATCTACCTCATGAATCACTTTAGTTTAGTTCATTTTTTAAATATTCATGGTTTTTTTGTGCTTGGGCAATAATTGGCAAAGTATAAAGTATTTTCACAAAGATTAGTAGGAAATAAAGTGTCATTATGTAATAGTTATTATCCCTACAGTAGGGTTTTCTTGCAGTCTTATAAGTGGTGATCATATCTCTGCTATTGTGTTATTTCCAATAGTAGTTGTGTAAATGACTCAAGCCTTGAGTCTTTTAGTACTTAAAATTGAGTTCATTACTTTCCCTTCATTCCCTAGTGACATAAGGAGTGAATTAAGTGCATCAATAGTATTTTTATACTTGATTATCAAAATTGAAATTAGTTTTTAATAACCATTTACAACTCAGTTTTTAATAACCATTTACAACTCATAAAATTATGACATTTAGGGAGAGGGACTAATCCTAATTTTGATTAGAGATAAAAGAGTTATATTCATCATGCATTTACTTTTTCCCAATGAAGGTGACTTCAAGCTTGTTTAAGTGTTTGAGGGTCATTATTTTTCAAAGGTTTAAACATTAAAACATAGTTTAAAAATTGTTACCTAGTTTTATTAGTATCATTAAGATTGACATCAACTCCAAAAGCTTCTATAGTTGTCTTGGTCCTCTTAGGAATAACTTTAGGTGGAGTAAGACTAGAATATGGAGTAGGAACACTAGGTGGAGTAGCATCACAATGAAAAACATCAAGTTTATAATTGATTTAATTGAAAGGAAAATAAGTAGAAATAATACCATGAGAATCTGAAGTAGAGGCATAGTCAAGTACATCAACTTCAATAATTCTAACATTTATTTTAAGCTAGATTTTGTTAGTTTGAGGATCATAAACTATATAATATTTATATTTTTCATCATAAACAATATATATATTTTAAATCTAACTTATTACATTTGTCTTTAGGAATATGAACAAATGCGTTATAACCAAAAACACGTAAATGCTGTAAATTAGGTTTTCAAACACTTCAATATTCTGTAAGAGTAATGTTTAAGAAAAATTTAGTGGGAGTATTATTAATGAGTTAAAAAACACAATACATAACTTCAACCCAAAATTTATAATGCATATTTTTAACATGCAAAATACACCTAACCATTTTAGTGATAGTCCTAAGTTGACGTTTGACAACACCATTTTTCTCATGTGTGTAAGAAATAATAGTTTCATGTTTAATACCATGTTTATTAAAATATGGAATAAAATAATTATCAAAATATTCAATACCATTATCAATTAAATTAAGGAAAAAACTATTCTATAATGTAGGCCAATAAATAATTTAGATTCACAATATTTAACTATAGTGCTGAATTATGGAAATATGCTAAATATAGAAATTATAATGACAAAAAATAAATTGATTACTTAAAAATAAATAAGAGATAATAATTATCTTTTTCACTAATTTTTAGGTAGATCTAGGAAATACAAATGTATAAATAATTAGTATAATGCTCAGGTATGATTCATCAAATTCTAGAAATCAGCGCTTTGTTACATCAAACACTACAATTGGAATCTAGACACTAGAGTTGATAATTATATCCAAATTTTTATATTTATGTTTGAAGTGAATTATAGGC
This sequence comes from Torreya grandis, assembly GCA_037957365.1. Lineage (NCBI taxonomy): Eukaryota > Viridiplantae > Streptophyta > Pinopsida > Cupressales > Taxaceae > Torreya > Torreya grandis. Next base: position 738,188 of record JARHVA010001710.1, read on the forward strand.
CACTTTATGTAAATTATACTTGTGATTATTATGTCTTACTACTACCTTGAAAATTTTATGTCTAGATCGCATGCATAGTTTCCAGATATCAATGTGTAGGTCAAAACACTAGGTCCTCTAATTAGGGCATGTGATATTTCAAAATAAGGGTTAGTGGGTTAAAGTGAAGTTGAGATAACATAAAATACCCTATATCAATGAATACTACCTACATAGACATATACTTTGAATAAGGCCTCAAATTGACGTAGTTCTCTCCCTTATATGGGCTTGTATGTGAATAATGGTGTAATATGTTATATACGAGTACATGTAGTGATCAAGATTTAACTTGAAAAATACCACTCAAAATATTATTTTTGAATGATTAAAACCTATAATAAGAAAAATACTATGAATGATATAGAAATAGGGATGAATAAGACAATATAACTCAGTTGTTCAAATAATTTAGTGATCTTCATAGGTGATTTACTTAGTAGTTGCTAGATAGATAAATGAAAGGGGTTCGTTTTGTAATTATACCAAAAAATTTGAAATAATATCATGAGAGAATTAATTAAGATAAGTAGGTTGACCCATAATACTAAAGATTTGAAAATTTGAGTGTTTATAAGGTAAAGACACTAGCATCAGACTTATGACACTAGAATCATAACTAGTGTCTTAGTCTAGACGGTAGTGTATTATAAGATATATAATTTATAAAGATATATAACTGATAGTGTAAGATATTAATCAAAATTTAAGCATATTTTGGGATACAAGTGATCTAGGTAATCAAAATATCAGGGTTGGACTATAAGATAAACATTGATGTATAATGAGATGGCAAATACGAGCCTTATGGTAATAGAAAAATTATAAAATGAAGGGTTGAACCACGAGTAATATTTTATAGGTTTAAAAGACTATTTTATCATGTAAAATTTAGATTTATCATCTACATTTTGACCTTTTAATCTAGTAATGCATACAGATGAAATTACTAGGTTAAAGGAAATAAATGCATGTTATGGTGTGTACAACACACCTTACTTTGAATTAATCCCTACTTGAATTTAATGTTTATGTGTTACCTGCAACTAATAACATTTGATAGTGTAATTAGTGCATATAATCTAAAATTTGAAATGCTTGAAAGAAAAGAGAGTAAGGAATGAATACACTTGTTAGTGTCGATGCAACCTTGTTACCCCTTGGTAGTTTTATTTGGTAATGATGCCTTTTTACTAAGGCATTAGAGAAATATGTTCACAATTTAACTTTAGAGATGTGAAGAGGAGAATTGGAGGGTGATCATGCCCCTAATCTATTGAAAAAGGGTGAGTTGTACTAAGTCTATTGAGGTCACTAAATATTAATCACACAACTCAAATGTATACATAATCTAGCCGATCTAGCTAATCTCACCCAGGTCAAATGGTATAAAAAATATCAAACTACAAAATTTAATTAGTGCTAATGACATTGAGTGTGTTGAATCTTGATTATGTTACACAAGGGATCCAACTACTACAAATAGATAAAAGCTCAAATGATACATCTTATTAAAGTTAGTGCATAAGTGTGTATATGATCTAAATAGGTATATGTAATTTTGGTGCATTTGTATGACATATTTACCTCAAATATGTCTCAAGATAAAGTATCTATCAAAATGTAACCTCCACTCTATAAAATGTGTATAATATAGGTCATATATTTGAAAAAATCTATCCTAAACCTATGAAAATTAGTGCCAAGTGCATAAGATTTTGACCTAAGTGTATATATTAATCATGTAAAATGTATCAATTTTTTCCAATTATGAAAATTATATGTGTATTTAGACTTATGTCTCTATGACACTCCCCCATTGATATGACCAATTTTAAAGTGAGGGGAATGCTATCTGATAGTCACCTTATATCAAAAGGATAGGATAACCATGCTATATCTATATCAATGATGTAGTAATGAAACATATAATGGAATTATGTCTAAGTATATGTATCAATGATGATCATAGTATCCAAACATAACAAGCCCTAAGATTCATGATATGGATAATGGAAAAATATAGAAGTAACAAGAAAAGAATCAATAAAGCACATACACAAGATCAATCAATGTGATGTGAAAGAGGTCTAAGGAGAATAAAAATAAAGCACATGTTTAAATGCCACAAAATCAAAGTAAACTACATGTTAAAATTTCCACATACCAAAGAAATAACACTCAGGTTACTGGGGCCAACAATCAATGAACATGTTCAAATGTTCTACACCCCAAACAAGATATAAATCAATAAGTAAACTAAAGTTAGCCATGTGATAAGATGAATAAGTGCAACGTAAACAACTAACATAATCATATCATACTAGTTCCTACATACATGTGTTAGAAAAATTTCATATAACATAGCATATCAAGAACACTATATAAAATGTAAACATGAGTAGAGGAATGTATAAGCATTAGTATATAAGCTCAACATGATAATGTAAAGTGATCATAAAATAATATAACCTATATCAATTGAGATTAGTAGAATCAAGATTTCCCTAATGTAGTTTGTCTTGTAAAAAGAGGAAAAGTCCAACATCTACATTTTCATGTATCATGGATCTAATGTATCTTTACATCTCACTTAAGTACCTATAAAACATAGTTGTGTAATTTAAATGATATGCTATCTACTAACATAAAATTAAAAACATATGCAAAATCTAGTAAACATGTAAATGCTAAATATTTTTATATTTTTTATTAATTTGAATGTTTTTGTATTTTATCGATTATTTGATTTTTTTTGAATTTTTTAATGAGAAGTTTATCTGATGACCCATTCTAATGGTTTCTAATAAAATACTAGTATTAGTATGAGATAAATCAACTGGTCATGTTGCCAAAGATCATGCATATGTGTCAAATTTAAATCTACAAAATTTGCAATACTCTACATATAACTCATAGGAATCTATGGTCATGCAATAATACAAGTTGTAATGGTTCATGGAACCCATTATTTAGTGATCTATTGATTTCTCAGTGTAACTATAACTTTAGGTCTTTGTACCCTCTATAAAACATGGTGATATGCTCTCAATAATTAGTTGGGCCATGTGGCTGAAGATGAGGAATTCCTAGAGTCCACTATAAATCTCTAATGCAACTTCATCTCTAGTATTGGTTGCTTATGAAAGGGGATTTCCTTTTACTTACCATTTTGCTCATGATTAACCTTAGAAGGTTGTAAGATTAGTTGTCTTGAAATAAACTTGTTGTAATGGATGTTCATATTGAATCTTTGAAAATATGATTACCATGTGGGCATGCATATACTTAAAACATATATGTACTATAGAGGGTATTATGTGGAGGTTATTAATCCAAGGTAATCCTAATAACATATCAAAACTCCCATATGTGGTATAATTGAAAATGTTTTGGTCACATATATTGAACCAACTTTTAAAATTAAATCAATCTCACCAAACACATGTTGTGCTTTCCCATATAATATTATGAATAACTTGGTCTAAGGGTATAAACGTTGAGTATTTTCATTGACATCAAAGGTGCATATTGCATGAGGTTGATGTCATTGAGAGAGTGTGCCTAGTTGGTAGTGTGTTGATGTGATAGGGGGCATTGATGGAGTATTGTTATAGAAAGATGTTGTCATAAAATATAATTTAAAGGAAAAATAGATAATTTTAAGGTAAACAATTCCTTATGGTTGCATGAAGGTATATGTCATTGATGTCAAGTTACATAAGAAGACTAGTCATGAGCCTAGTCATGACATAAAGAGGTATGTGCATGAAAATTATTTAACATAGGAATGTGAAGGATGTATGGCACTATTTGAGCATGTATGTGAGGCATTGGAACACTCATGATATTTTTCAGGTGAGCCTATAGGAGTAGGACCTTTAGACCAAGTCTACACCTAAACCACTGTTAGACCCTGCCTGGCCTAATGAGGTATGAAGATTATATTTCAAGGCAAGTATGAATATGTGAGCATGGAAATAGGTAAGATATGTTGTTTCAAGCATGTTAACAAAGTTTAAAGCCATGGTTTGAAGGAAATTACAAGAAACACTATTTTAGGCCTTCTCAAATTCATAAAATGAGGTCCAAAGACTTGAAAAGCACTTTTAGATATTTGTTGGCATGTGTAACCTCTACATGGGAACCTAAGATATTAAGGATAAATGGGTAAGAGTCCTAGATAAGGTCTCTAGGCATTGGTTTTGGATTTATCAGGCAATCCTTTATGAACAATCATTAACACCAAAACCTATGTTAAACCTCCCTAAAAACCTAATAAGGACCCAATGAGGTAGATATTATTAAAAATAGCCTATAATGGTAAAAAATTAATATAAAAACTATTGGATCATGTATTCAACTCTACCAGGTACCTCCAAGTGGTTGTGGTTAGTCACATGAGAGAGAAAATGCATAGATACAAGCTTATTTGTCAAAAAGTTGTAGTAGTCAAAAGTTGCATTGTTCAAGAAAATAAAATTAATGGAAGAAGTATATAGAGACTCATAATACATTAAAATTAAGGTTTATATATAGGTTCCATGCTTAAAATATGCTAGACTAGTCTTCCAAATTAGCTAGTCATTAACAGGCCTAATGGTGTAAATAGTATAAAACCCACGCAGTAGTGAGAAGATGAATTGGAATGTTTTTTCATGATATAATGATGAAACCAAGTGCATGCATATGTTTTTAAATAATTTTAAGTCATGTATATTATTTAAATAATTTTTTGTGGTTAGTGAATACAGTGAAAATTTATTCATAAAATGACCTGTGTGGTTCAGATAAGACTATGTGATATAAGGTCATGAGATTGGTCTAAAAGAATAATATTTTTCCATTAGAACATATGATATTTATTTTTAAATATGGTATAGTAATCTCATATGATCATATACATTCATTAGGATTCATGGAAAGTGTCTATATAGGTGTTGAAGGTCTGAGTCACCATGACTAGTCATTTAGGTAAATTGGTAATTCTAAATGAGTAAGTTGCAGAGATGTTATTGAGCCCTTATCTCCTGAGTGAAAGTGTCTACTAAATTTTTTAATGACCTTGAGTTCATGTAGACTTTGTATATATAATTAGGTGATCATATTTTAGTGTCTGAAGTGTGTTTAAACTTCATTATTGAAAGTCAAACTTTTTGGTCTACACAAGTCTGATAGGATAATTTGTCCTAAAAAAGGTTTCATGGTATAAATGAAAGATATAATTATAAATAAGAATGTATAAGGTCATTATCAGTAGTATTCTAAGTTATTTAATGGTTTTTAGTTGTTTGAGAATCTAGGCCCAAGAGGATCAATATTTGATGCTAAGAAGATAAACCTAATGCAATTAGGTCTCCACAAGAACTAAAAGTGAAATGAGGCCTAATAGAGTTATGACAGACAAAAATGGACTCAAAATTCATTTAAATAATGTTTATTATATTTATTAAGACCTATTATATGGCCTACCTAAGAGGTTAAGGGTGTGTGGCTAAGAGATGAGTATATATACAAGGCATTTTAGGCCTATTTAGGTAAGCTTAGAGAAAAAGTGAATGGATTAATAAATAAATGATCCTAAGGAGATTGGGTAACATGTTTTAAACCCGAAGGAGGGAGAATAAAATTATATCATGAAGATCATAGAGGTGTTATATAGTTGAAGATCAAGGACACATGACCTATTTAGTCTTAAAGAGGGATAATTGAGTGAAGAATCTTAGAGCCAAATTTGGGAGAGATCAAGTGGAGCAGAGTTAAAAGAGTGATCATTATATATTAAGAAGTTATCATAGTTTCATCAAAGATGTGTTCTTGATGTATTATAGTGGATAGAGTAGACATAGATCTGAGTGGAAGAAAGAAGTTTGATTGGCTGAGTTGGTGCTTAGTCAAAGAGGGAGTTGAAGCTTCTTTATAGGTTGGTGCTTGTAGAATTGTTCTTAGGTAAGTGGGTGCTTGGTCAATAGGGATTTGGAGCTACCTTATAGGTTGTTACTTTCAAAAGTGTCCTTTGATTGAGTTTGTGCTTAGTCATAGGGGGTTGTAGCCTCTTAGTAAGTAGGTGTTTGCTAAAGTCAAGTGGGTGCTTGATAAATTTTGGGTTGGTGCTCTATGTTAGGCTAATGCTCAAATAAAATTGAAATATTATCTTATAGGATAATTTTTCCAAGATTTTTTTTAGTGGGTTTTAATCCCCATGAGGGTTTCCCATATATGGGATGTGTTATCTTGTTTCATGCTCATGTGATTGGTTCTTAATGTATTGCTAGATCAATTTATTTCTTTCATAGTTCATATATGAGTGGATGTAATTGATTTAAAGTTTTCAAAGATTTATTAACTCCCCCCCTCAGTCATTGTGATTGAAATAATTTGTATCATATCCTATTCATTTGAAGTAGGCCTAACAACTTGAAGGTGATCATAAGGAACATAATATGTCCAATGATGAGCTGGAAGAAGATAAGATGTATGATGAAGAAGTCTACTATGATATTAAATAAGGAGAAGATAAAGTAAACCTTGAAGATGAGATTAAAAGAGCTCTAGATGATTTGAAGCATCAAAAAAAGAGGAATTAGGAGTTGAGATCTATGGTTAAGGATCTTAAGAAATAGATATGTACCTTGAAGAGTGACATGGAGAAATAATCCAAAAATAATGAAAATACCATCAAGGATCTTAGGAATCAGTTAGAAGGTCTCAATACAAAGTTTAGATTAAAATAAGTTGAATATGAGTAGTTGAAGATAGAGATAGATTCCTTGAAGGTTAAGCATGAGCAACTAATAAACAAGATGAGCAAGTTTAGGAAAGAGCATGAGAAGTCAGAACAAGTAAAGACTACCAACATGAAAGTCAATATGAATAAATTTATCAAGCATCCAAATTCAATGAGAATGGTCTCAAGGGATAAGTTATCATGGGACCATGGGAGAAAGAGTGATCAATCAAGAGGTATGTATACAAATGTTGTTTGCTATAATTGTCACAATATGGGACACATTGGAAGATTCTATCCTAATGGAGTTAGAAGTCCCTCAAGACTTAACAAGGTATATGGATCTTCTAGATTGAATGATAAGAATCAAACATTGGTATGAAAGCTAAAGAAAGTTAGGATTGATCATATTGAGCCCAAAAGTCAAGATGGATTATTTGATGAGGAGTAGAAGACTAAAGGAGAAGAATCTATGCTAGTTTAGACTACCTTTCACATTCAATATGAAGGAATGAAATGGTATATAAATAGTGGTTACTCAAGCCACATGATAGGATACAAGAATAAGTTCATCTCACTGAAGAAGAAAGCTACAAGAATAATGAAATTTAGAGATAACACAACTACCAATATAGTTGGTAAGGGTATCTTGAGCTTGGACAATGGGAAGACCAAGACAAATAATGTGTTGTATGTGGAAGGTTTGAAACATAACCTACATAGTTTAAGTCAAATTTGAAACCAAATACACACACCAACTTTTCATGACAGAGGGTATGATATAAGGAGAGCCAAATCAGGAAGGCTAATTACCAATGCTAAGAGGACTGAGAATAATCTATCTTGAATGAAATAAAAAAGGAGAAATAATTTATGATCAATATGGATGAAATGTGCATATGGCATAGAAGGTTAGGCCACCTAAAATTTGTCAATTTGTTGAAAATAAGTACTAAGAAGTCTATGAAGAACATGCCCAAGATCATCAAACCAATAAACATACTTTGCAAAGCATGTCAACATGGTAAGCAGACTAAAAGAAGGTTCAAGTCCAAGGATTACTCTAATACAATACCTTTAGAGTTAATACACACTGATATTTATGGGCCTAAAATAATTCAAAGTATTCATGGAGATAGCTACTTCATGCTACTCATAGATGACTACATAAGAATGACTTGGGTAGCATTCTTGAAATAAAAGTCAAAAGCTCTTGACAAGTTCAAAGAATTTAAGGCCCTTGTTGAGAATGAGAAGAATGGGAAGATCAATTTCCTAATATATAATAAAGGAGTAGAGTTTTGGTCTAATGAGTTTGATGACTTATATGAGATCCATGGGATAAGGAGATAGTTCTCAGTAGCTAGGATACCTCAGTAGAATGGGGTAGTAGAAAGAAAGAATATGACCATTCAAGAGATGGGAAAAACTATGCTAAATGAGTTTAGATTATTTGATGGATATTGGAGAGAAGCAATGATCATTTTAATCTAAATTTTGAATAGAGGATAGACAAGGACTAATGGAAACAAGACTTTTTATGAATTGTAAAAAGGTATACCTGCTAATATGGAACACTTTAGAGTGTTTGGAAGTAAATGTTTCATCAAAAGAGATGATGAATATTTAAAAAAGTTTTATTCCAAGTCTAATGAAGGTGTATTCTTGGGATATTAATCAGTGATATCAACCTATATATGCTATAGAAAGAGGTTATAGAAGATAGTTAAAAGCACCAATCTGAATATTAATGAGACAAGGAAATCACACTCATAGTCAAAGGATACATTAGAGAATATAGAATTAAATAATTAAGAGGAAACTATAGAGGTTGATGAGGAAGAAGAATAAGTTGAGAAAAAACAAAACTCAAAAGGCCCATCAAGACAGATTCAAAGAGATCATCCTGAATAATAAATCATTGGCAACAAGGATGTAAGTATGCAAATAAGGAGAAGACTGATAAGTAACCTAAATCAAGAGAATGTTGATTTATTGTCCAAGATTAAACCTAAAAACCTTGTAGAATCAAGCAAAGATAAGTTTTGGATAGATGATATGAATGAGGAGTTAGACCAAATAGAGAAGAATGAGACTTGGGAACTAGTTCCTAGGCTTAAAGACAAGAATGCCATTGACACAAAATGGGTGTTTAAAAACAAGTGGAATGAAGATGGAGAAGTCACTAGGAACAAGGATAGATTGTTATGCAAGGGTTATGCACAAGTTTAAGGGGTAGAATTTGAGGAGACCTTTTCACTAATGGCAAGATTGGATGCCATTAGATTGTTTCTAGCATATGTAGGATTCAAAGGATTCAAGGTGTACCAAATAGATGTCAAATCTACCTTTTTAAATAGAAAATTAGAAGAAGAGGTATGCATAGATCAACTTGAGGGTTTATCACTATCAAGTAACAAGGACTATGTATAAAGCAAGATCTTAGATCTTGGTATGCTAGATTAGACAAATATATGTTAGATGAAGGATTCTAAAGAGGAGTTACAAAAAGTAATCTACATATAAAAATAAAAGATGAACATCAATTATTTATAGTTGCCTATATGGATGGCAACATATTTTGTGGAAATAATGAGAACATGAATAAGGCATTTTTAAAGGTGATGAAGAAGGAGTTTAAGATGTCCATGCCAGGAGAACTATCATTCTTTCTTATGTTGAAAATAATTCAATCTAAAAAAGGTATATTCATTTCACAAGACAAGTACATAAGAGAGATTTTGAAGAAGTTTGATATGGAAGATTTCAAGGTAGTTAGTATACCTATGATCATAGGGTATAAATTGAGCAAGGAAGATGAGTCTCCAAAGGACAATCAGACATCATAGAGGTCAATGATTTGAAGTTTTCTATACACTACTTCCTCTATACCTAACATCATACAAGTAGTATGTCTTATGGGAAGTTTTCAAGTAGATCTAAAGGAAAATCATTTCAAGTAGTCAAAAAGATACTTAGGTATCTCAAGGGGACTATGTAGTTTGGGTTTTGGTATCCAAGGACCAAGGAGTTTAATTTAACAACCTATACAAATGCATACTTGGTAGGAAGCCTAGAGGGTAGGAAGAGTACTTGTGGAGGAGACTTCTTCTTAAATGGGTGCCTAGTTTCATGGATAAGAAAGAAACAACCATCAATAGCATTATCCACTTGTGAGGTTGAGTTTATTGTAATAGATTTATGTTGCACTCAGGTCTTGTGGATGAGATAGGCCTTAAAAGACTACAAGGTGGAGTATGATGGTCCTAACCCTATTTATTGTGACAATACAAGTGCTATAAGCATCTTAAAGAACCCTGACATGCAATCAAGGACTAAGCACATTCCTATCAAGTATAATTTCCTAATATATTAGGTATGTAAACAAAGTGTCAAACTTGAGTATGTTTCTACATATGATCAAATTATATACATTTTGACCAAGCCACTTCCAAAAGCAATATTTGAACACCTAAGGTAGGAATTGGGTGTAGTTCCTACCCCTAGTAGTCACTAAGGAAGTTAAGTGCTTAGGGGGATCTAATCAGGTGGTTCATTAGCTCCAAGTAAAAGTGAGTAGTGATAAGAAGGTATAAATGGAGATAGGGGGAACATGTTTGTATGATGACTCATAAACTCATAATCCTATATGTTGAGAGTTTTGGTTGCAAGGAGTGTGATCCAAGAAGTTACAGAAATCACTATGTCATTTATGTTAAAGGGGGAGAAAGTTAATAATGAGGGAGATTTTTTTTGAGATAAGTTTTTGAGAGTGGTTACCATCAATGACAAAGGGGGAGATTGTTGATTATTGTCATTTATGTCAAATGTGTGTCTTGCATGAGGTTGATGTCATTGAGAGAGTGTGCCTAGTTGGCATTGTGTTGATGTGATAAGGGGAATTGATGGAGTGTTTTAATTGAATGATGTTGTAATGAAATATAATCTGAAGGAAAAAAAGAGAATTTGAAGGTAACTAATGCCTTATGGTTTCATGAAGGTACATGTCATTGATGTCAAGTTGCATAAGAAGACTAGTCATGAGCCTAGTCATGAAATGAAGAGGTATGTACATGAAAATTAATGAACATAGGCATGTGAAGGATGTATGGAATTTTTTGAGAATTTATGTGAGGAATTATATCACTCATTAAAGTTTTAAAAAGATCCTACAGAAGTCGGACCTTCAGACCAAGTCTACACCTAGACCATTTCTAGACCCTACCTAGACTAATGAGGTATTAAGATTAGATTTCAAGGAAATTATGCATATGTGAGAATGGATAGAGGTAAGATATGTTATTTAAAGCATGTTTATAAAGTTTGAGGCCATGGCTTAAAGGAAATTACAAGAAAAACTATTTTAAGCCTTCTCAAGTTTAAAAAATGAGGTCTCAAGACCTAAGAAGAACTTTCAGATGTTTTTTGGCATGTGTAACCTCTACATGGGAACTTGAGATATTAAAAAAATATGGGGAAGGGTCCTAGATAAGATATTTAAGCATTGGTTTTTGATTTAAGGGGCAGTCCTTTATGAATAATCATTAACACTAAAACCTATGCTAAACCTCCCTAAAACCCTAATAAGGACCCAGTGTGGAAGATACTATTCAAAACATCCCATAATGGTATAAAATTCCTTTATAAACTACTGAAGCATGTATTCAACTCTCATAGGTACCTCTAGGTGGTGTTGGTTAGTTAGATCAAAGAGAAAATCCATAAATACAAGCTTATTTGTCAAGAAGTTATTATAAAAGTAAAAAGTTGCATTGGTCAAGAAAAGAAAATGTATGGAATAAGGAGATATATACTCATAATACATGCCCATGAAGGTTTATGGATAGTTTCCACCCTTTATATATGCCAAACTAGTCTTTCAAGTTAGCCAATTGCTAATAAACCTAATGGTGTAAATAGTATAAATCCTAGGCAATAGTGAGAAGATGAATTATAATGTGTTTTCATGATAGAATGATGAAATAAAGTGCATGGAATTTTTTTTTAGGAATTTTAAGTCATGTATATTCTTTCAAGAAGTTTTGAAGGTTAGTGAATATGGTGAAAAGTTGTTCACAAAATGACCTATTTGTTTAAGATAAGAATTTGTGATATAAGGTCATGAGCTTGGTCTAAAAGACCAATATTTTGATATTAGACCATATGATATTTATATCTAAGGATGATTTAGTAATATAATATGACCATTTACATACATCAAGAGTATTTTAAAGTGTTCATATAGGTGATGGAGGTCTGAGTCACCATGACTGGTCTTTTAGGTAAACTGGTAGTTCTAAGTGAGTAAGTTACAGAGATGTTATTAACCCTTATCTCCTATGTGAAAGTGTCTAATGATTTGGTAATGACCCTCAGGTCATGAAGATTATATATATATATATATATATATATATATATATACACACTTGGTTTATAATATTTGAGTGGCTTAAGTGTGTTTGAGCTTGAGTATTGAAAGGCAGACTTTTTGGTGTACATAGGCCTAATAGGATAGTTTGTCCTAAAAGAGGTTTCATGGTATAAATGAAAGATAAAGGTATAAATAAGCATGGAAAATGTTAGTAGAGTTATTATAATAAGTAATTTAATGGTTTTTAGTTATTAGATAAATCCATCTAGGCTTAAGAGGATCAAGATTTGATGCTAACAAGATAGACTTAATGCAATTAGGCCTCCATAAGACCTAAAAGTGAAATGAGGCCTAATAGAATTATGATACACAAAAAGGGACTCAAAGTTAATTTAAATTATGTTTATGAGATGTATTAAGACCTATCATATAGTCAACCTGAGAGGTTAAGGGTATGTGTCTGACCAAATGGTATATGAATAAGAGATGACTATATATACAAGGCATTTAGGCCTATTTAGGTAAGCTTAGAGAAAAAAATGAATGGATTGATAAATCAATGAGCTTGAGGAGATTGGGTAACATGTTTTAAACCCTAAGGAGAGAGTACATAATCATGTCATGAATATCATACATCTATTCTACAGTTGAAGATCAAGGAAATATGACATATTTAGTCTTGAAGAGGGCTAACTAAGAGAAGAAGCCTAGAGACTATTTTGGGAGAGATCAAGTGGAGTAGAGTTGAAGGAGTGATCATTGTATATTAAGAGGTTATTAGAGTTGCATCAGAGATGTGTTCCTAATGTATGATAGTGGATAGAGTAGATAGAGAGCTGAGTAGAAGAAAGTTTTTAGCATGGTATTTTGCTATCTAGGTTGTCATTGATGTTATAGGTTATCTTGGATACATAATGAATTAATGAAAAAGAGGTATTCATGATAGATTTGAGTGTGTATGGCATGAGTGTAATACTTTGAGGTGATAGATGATGCTATAAGGGTTCCCTAGATGTTTTGGTGAGGTTTTAGTGTTTCACATGATCTTTTAGAGCAAAGAAAATACACTATTATAACTAAGAAGAGCCAGATTGTCATTGGATGTCATGAGAGTATGGCCAAGTCAGAATGTTTATGCATTTATTTTGTGTATTTGAGAAGTTAAACTTGGTCAAAGGGATATATGGAGATGTTTTTCTTAGTGTCAAGATCCTTCCCTAAAAGTTTGGTGTCTTGAAGTGTTTCTAAGCTCAAGTTTTAAAGATTCAAAGTTGATCTTATATGATATGACATGATATAGATCATAAATATTATGATTTGGGAAATAGTCATTGGGGATTCAAAATTATAGCCATTGGAGTTCAAATTCAAACTATGTATGAAAATAATGAACCCGAGAGAAAAGAAGTGCTTGTAGAAGCCATGAAAGAAGTCAAATCAAGATGGTGTAAAAGGCAAAGTTGTAGTAGACTCCATGATGATCATAATTTAGGTGGTAATGTGTTTTTAAAGTATATTTAAGTGCATTTATTTCACATCAAAGTTTATTTTTTTGATTGTGTTTTGCCTTATGAACCAGGATTGATCTAAGAGGGTTTAGTCCTTTCTAATGTACTTGAAATGGTGCTGTAAGTTTTGTATGGTGTTGTTAAATCCTTGAAGAATTGATCCATGTATTGGATCAGATTTGGTAACATTATTTTATGTAAGAAAATCATCATGGTAGTTGACTGTGTTTGAAGGATTTTGATTTTGGTTGACAAGAGTAACTTGTTGAGTTGTTTGGTGCCTTTAGTCATCTAGATTGGTTGTTCAAAGTGAATGAAGATGTTATTAAAGTAGTATTTATATTGCATATTCTTTGTGTATGGTAAAATTGATATTATTAATAAATAACATGCTCAAGACTCAAAAGATAGAGGTATGAGGGTTTCTAGTCTTCATGTGATTATAACCCTAAGGTGTGTGTTCACAAGGTAAATGAGTATATTATGGCCTATGAAGCTTAGTGAAAAATGGATGGAATTAGTGAAATGTTTCCTTAATAAGATATCATGATTTTAATGTATGTGTGAGATCAATGTGATATGTAAGAATCCAATATCATAATAAGGGTCTGAGAGTTAAAGATTGGTCTACAAGACTAATGCTATTAAAGGTAGAGATTGTTTGTTCATGTCATCCAAGGTCTTGTCATGTTATAATAATGAGATGAAAAGTTTGTGCCCTTAAAATTTCCATAAATTTTTATAAGTGATCATTATCCTATCACATGAATCTTGTAAACTTAAAAGAAGATAGTTGCAGTGTTCTTTTGAGTTTGTGTCATTGAATGCAATGTTTCTTTGATGTCAAGGTGATTTCATAAGGTAATAAAGAGATAGGTTGTCATGTTGAAAATATTTAAGTTACATGAATAAGATAATAGTGCTATAAAGATGATAAGTGTTCTACATTTTATCAAAGGGTCTTGACTGAGTGTGTACGTTGATTCATTTTGAAAGAGTATCATGGGTTTGCATTATTATATATGCATCAAAATGATCTAAAGGTCATAGAGGATCCAATATATTGTTGTATATGTCTTGAATAATCTATCATAGGTATAATAATCCTATCTAAAATTTTTGAGTGTGCAAAATAGAGCAAGGGTTATAGAGCAATGAGCTTTCAAAAGAAAAAGTCATGAATTGTCTAAGCCATGATGGCTTATGGAGATTAAATAATAATAGATTGATGCATGAAAGTTTTTATTAGAGTTTTTTATCCATGTATGAAAATGATTTTTCCTATTTTAGTTGGTATTGGTGTCCTAAGAGGTCATTATTGAGCAACAAGGAATAAATCTATCTCATTTAGGTCTGTTTAAGACCTATTGGTGGTATGAGGCCTAATGGAGCTTTCAAAAGGTAGGCAAATGAGTAGTGTGTTATTTATCATGGATAAAGAATGTAGGACCTATTTTTAAAGTATTTAATAGGTTTTATTTGCTTATTTAGGCCTATTATATTGTAAATAATCTAAGTGTAACGTGTGGCTAAAGAAAGGCTAATGTATTAGGTCTATCTTAGGCCCAAACAGTTGGTTTGAGCCATTTGAAGTATGGCCCACCTATAGAGTGGTTGTATCATGTATGTAACATGTCCTATTGAATATTTTATGGGTGAGCTAAGTTAGTATAGTGTTGAGGCAAAACAAGATATGCTTGAGTAAGAATCATGTATAAGTAGAAGGTTAATTTGGCCTATTTTGGTAAGTTAGGGAATTGAATATTGAAGCAAATGATAGAGAGGATTTATGATAAGGGAAAGGTAATGAATACCATTATAAAAATGTTTTGAATAGGTCATGAAGGTCCAAATAGTAATTTTGAAGGTGATGAGCAAGTAACTTGTATCAATTCAAGGTTATTAGGTATATTTGTCTAGATATGCTTGTGCAAAAGATTTGACTTAATATTAATCAAAAGGAAAATAATATAGGGATAAGGATGGCCATAAATCCATTCCATGTGTTCATGAGATAATGAGACATTTTTAGAAGGTCTATAAGTAGGTTTTTATCTAAATTTATATTGAGAAAGGTAGAGTGTGAGAGGTATGTCTAAGAGAGCTTAAGATCGAAGACATGAGTAGAAGAAGGAAAGTGAGTAGTGATATATGAGATCTTCATGAGCTGATCATAGATTATTAGTGATGTTATATTGATGTTTTATAGTTATAAAATTGATAATGAAGTTTGATATCATGTTGTAAACTATGAGGGATAGTTGAGTGAAGAAGAAGGGCAGTTGTGTGCTTATATGAGAGGTAGATTTGAGTGTGAAAGATTTCAAGATGTCTATCAATAGTTATAGAAGAAAACAAGTTCAATGTGGAGTCAATGTACTTATATGAGTGGGTTATTGGTTAAGATGTGGCTAAGTTTATGCTTGGTTACCTAGGAGGTTGTAGCCTCCTTCCAAGTGGGTGCTTGTTAAAGTCTAGTTGGTGCTAAATAAGTTCTAGTGGTTGGTGCTCCTTGTTTGGTTGATGTTCAAATAAAGTTGATTCATGGTTTATAGGAAATTTTTTCCAAGATATGATTCATTGGGTTTTATCCTCAATTATGGTTTCCCAAATAGATCTTGTGTCCATGTGATATGTTCTTATGTTTCATGCTTTGTATGAGTAAAATTTCATGATGATGTTACTAGATCAAGTTGATATGTGATTAAATGATTAAATAATGATGAATGGAATTGAATGAAAATATTTTACAATAATTCACCCCCCCTTCAGTGGTTATGATTCCAATAAAAAGAAGGTTGATTGGTTGAGTTGGTACTTGGTCAAAGTGGGAATGAAGCTTCATTACAGGTTGGTGCTTATTGAATTGGTCTTGATTGAGTGGGTTCTTGGTCAAGAGGGAGTTGGAGATACCTTGAAGGTTGGTGATTGTATAAGTGTACTTTGACTAAGTCAGTTCTTAGTCATAATGTTGTAGCCTCTTAGAAAGTAGGTGCTTGCTAAAGTCAAGTGGGTGCTTGATAAATTTGGGGTTGGTGATCCATGTTGGGTTGATGATCTATGTACAAGATTTATTTTAGTGGGTTTTATTCCCCATGAGGGTTTCCCACATATGTGATGTGTTATCTTGTTTCATGCTCATGTGATTGGTTCTTAATGCATTGCTAGATCAATTTGTCACTTTTGTATTTCATAGATGAGTAGATGTAATTGATTGAAAGTTTTTAAAGGTTGATTATCCCCCCTCTCAATCATTATGATTCTAAAAATAAATCATAATTTATATATCCTAAATGTGTGAATAATGTCATGGGACACACATTCTCAATAGAACCATTATCAATCACAACAATGCATATAGGCTAATGATCAAAATGTGCTATAATAAACAATGAGTGAAGATATGAATCATCATCCATAATTTTATTATAACTTAATGTAATAGAAGGCCTATGAACCATATGAGGTATCTAATGTGTAAGTTTTCTAATAATACCATGTATTGGGTTACCATAATGTGGTGGAGGATGTGCATTATATACCATTTGCACTTCTAGTGTTTATTAAAATGTTCCTATAATGGATTGTTGAATATCTTCTAGTTATGATGGTCACGAAGTTGTGATCCTAAATCCTTTGGTAAATCATCAAATGTGATATTTTCACTCTTAATGAGGTCTTTTACCTTATGTTAAAATTTGAAATATATGTTTATAGAATGACCAACACATTTATAATAGTCACAATAAGTATTGACATCATATCCTTTTAGTAGAGGTCAACTCATATCAACCTCTAAATTAGGAGGGAGAGATATGGGATGATACTCCACTAACTTCTAAAGGAGCAAAGTTAGAGACTCCGGTAACATTGTAATTTTTTTCTTATGTGCATTGGATAAGATAATTTGAATAGGTTGTTGTGACATAATATCCACCATTATTGTGACATAATATGAAACATTATTATTACTTCTTTTTTAGCCTCTAGAGGTTTGACCTTATAGCTTAGATTGATATGAAATATGGTATTATAAGTAGTTGGTGTGTTGGGTACATACTTAAGATTATTTAATAGAATAAGCATAATTTATCAATATTGAATAATATGATATAAATCATTAAAAGATTAAACTTATTGAAGATAAGAGACTCATGTAATGGGAAAATCAAACTTTGCTTAAAGATATCTTGAAGCTTTTTATGTGCCATTGGATTTGTAATTTTAGCCAACATTATCTTATACCTCAAAAAATATTCATTGATAAGATCATTAGTTCCTTGTTTGATATTTAAAATTTATTCATATGACATCTATTCAATAATGTTGATAGATAAATAGGCTAGAATTTGATTTGCTAGAGGATTGAATGCTTGATTGTATGGGTAGATCATATAACCATATCAAAGCATAGTCCTTAAGGCTTCTTGGAAATATTTTGGTAAAATTTTTATCATTGGAAGCATAATCAGGTCATGTTGAATATTAAAAGAAAATATGTTGCTCAAGCTCATCCTTGTATCCTAAAGTTTTAACTTGGTTATTACTTAACTAGTTGGTAAAGGGCACAAATATATCTTAGGTGCAAGAGGATTATGCAATACATCTTGTGAAATAATAACATGAGTTGATTTTAAATATTTTTGATCAATATTTATAGCCTTATCTTATACAACTTAATTAACTTGGAGAAGAGTTTGCATAGTAGACCCATTGGGATTAATAGTTGATATTTGAGAAGTCACCAAAGGGGATGAAAACACCACTTGTGTTGATGTAGGCATTAAAATGTGTAAATGGGTTGAAACATTGGTTGTTCTGATGTTGGATGTAACAATATTTATTTATTATTTAGATAACAATGGCTTGAAAACATATCTCGTGCCCCTACTAGATGTAGTAATCAATGATGTACTTAAGGGGAGGGATAATGAAAGTGAAGTTTCATAAGCATATCTAGTAGCCATAATTTTTTTATCAATAGAGATTAATGATTGTTCACATATGATTTTGGAATTTTTAATGTCTAATATAATATTGAGGATCTTTTGGAGATCTTCAAGATTTTCATGAATACGCTCTCAAAACATTGTAATTACTTTAACTTGCTCTTAATATACTTGTTCATGTTCATTATTATTTGTGTTTCACTATTATTATGATTAGATTAATCCTCTATGATATTTTTTTAGTATTTTTCTCATTATCATTATTTGTAAAATTTGATATGGTATTATTATTTAACCCTAAATTGAGATGGGTAAATATAATATAGGGATAAGAATATATAAATGAATAAGCACAACGGTGATAAATAGATCTATAACAGGGCAATTAAGTACAAACTCATATCAATAATATTTTGAATTTAAATACTGAGATATACTATAAATAGTAAGTCCAACTAGTGATTGATATTTGTAATAAATAAAAAACAAGAATACTTAACTAGTTTATTCTACACATTTAGATTTGATATAGATCAAGTTGGAAATAAACTAGATTTATATTCTAGATCAAGTTGTTGCTTTCATAACATTCCCCATTTTCAACTAAAATGGGGACCCTCTTTTCTTTACTAATCTTTATGCCTTGAGAGTTTAATGGTTGACCTATTTGAGCCCTTATATAGATGATAAGTTTCAAGTGGCTTGATGTGTTTATTTTAAATGTTTTTCACATTAAGGCACTCAGTCCAAACTTTGTATCTAGATTCATTAAGGTAAGTTTCTTAAATATGCCGTAGACATTTTGAGAGATGCTTAAGATCTCCTCTCTAAGAAGAATTTAAAGAGTACTTGCAAGAATTATTTGAATTCTATAGAGTCTTATATATTTTTATCTTAGAAATCCAACCCAATTATGCTTTCATTCAGTATGAATTAGTTAAGTGTTTTGTGCTTGTTTCCATTTTAACTTAGTCACTTTCAAAACAATGGGCTAAATCCTTTTATGGTTCTTCTAAAAGGGCTAATTTATTCCACTAAACTAACCCATTTTTTGATCTATTTATGCTTCAAATTGATTTAAATTGGGTAAAATTTGATTATGTTATTTTTATTTACTTTAGTCAATTTCATAGAAATGGTCAAAAGCTACTTTAAAAATGGCTCTATATTCATTCAAAATAGTTTCCTATTACTAAGTTTATGCACCCTTTTGTTTACATTTCAAAGACTTAGCTATTTTAAATTCAAATGACTTAGACATTTAAAATTAAAATTAAAATTTCCTTATCTATTAGTTTTGAATTTAAGAGTGTTGACTATGTTTTTTCCTTTTGTGCTTGTTGTGCCTAAGTTGATCTTGGCACCATATGGTAGTCTTTCACATCTCCCAATAACTATAACCCATTCAAAAAATATTTTGACATAGTTGATTTATTAAATTCAACCTAAATCCACATGGTGTCTTTTCACCATTTCATGAGACTCAAATAGTCAATAATTATTTTAGGCAAGCAGATTAGCGAGATATTTCCAAGTGGCATGATCCCAATGACCCACTACCTTGGAAAAATTTGTGAAAATATGAAACCCTCTAGGAAATTATGTTAGTGGGATGATTCCACATGACATGATCATGATGACCCACTAACTTGGAGGGATCCATACAAATCTAAAAGCCTCTAGGCAAGCAGGATAGTGGAATGCTACCATGTGGCATGATCTTGATGACCTATTGAATTGAAGAGGTCCATATAAATTTGAATTTTCATAGGTAAGTGAGTGAGTGGGATGTTTTCTCATGGCATAATCTTACTACTCCATAACCCTGGAGTGATCTATGTAGTCTAGTATAACATTAGAGCTCTAGGTGAGCAAGATGACACCACGTGGTGAAATCTTGCCTCATCATAAAAAAAGTGTAGTCAACATAAATGAATCATAGGATATGTAATGGACAATTATGGATCATCCATGTGTAATGGTCCTCTAAATATAAGACACACTAGCAATGATAAAAACAAAACACAAGGTTAAATTTGATGGCTTGTCTAGCTGTCAAAGCCATCAAAACACAAGAATACACTATGTCAAATTTGACCTACAATGTTAATTATTAGGGGTGTATTAATGGTGAAATTTATCATGAAAGAAAAAATTAAAAGATAATATAGGTAGTGGTATTAAATTTAGGCATGGCATGCACACTTGGGAAATGACAAAAAGAGGCATTGAGAACAAATCTACCATGAAAAGAAGCATTTTATACTATGAGGATGATATGGGAAAATTATGGAAGTTGATCCCAAATCATTCCCAATAACTTATAACTACACTTGGATGACAAAATTTACTCCTATGTTCATAGTAGCATGGAATCTAGCTAGAGTTCTCAACTATATTTTTGAATTCACATTGAATTCTTAGCCACTTCTATAGAGGGGCGTTATTTCCCTCCCTTTTAAATTTTGAATTTTGAATATCTATTGGTTCCTATTTATAGGACTTCAAAATCATTGCTCAAGTATATAATTTTTTAGAATTAAAAGATGTTGTGCCTTATTGGATTTTTATGAAGTATAATAGAGATATATATAACCAAACAAACTTTCATGCATTTTATCCCCTTCTATATTAATTTCTCCCTCTCTTATTTTAGTTTTGTTGTTTTTGAGATGTTTATTACACTTGGATAATTGTATGAATTCTAAATGTATTTAATCAAAAGGAAAATCTTGATAATTTGAATGTTGTTGAGGTTGTGTAGTCATTTATTATGCATGTTTTATGGTGGTTATGTATTTTATTTCACAATCAACCTCCATATACTCTTTCACTATCTTTAGTTGGAGTTGAGAGTCAGATAATTCCAGATTCATCTATGTTGGCAGTAGTGTTTTAAATCTCCTTATGCCTACTTTTTTGTATTTTATTTATAATGAATTTCATCTAGGAATAAAAAATAATATAAATTTAAATGTTTATCTTGATTGCTATTTTATGTTATGATTACCAATAGTATAACATTATTTCACTTATGAATGTGGTAAGTTAATATAAAAATCAACCATTTTCCTTCTATGTAAATAATAGGAAGTTT
This sequence comes from Torreya grandis, assembly GCA_037957365.1. Lineage (NCBI taxonomy): Eukaryota > Viridiplantae > Streptophyta > Pinopsida > Cupressales > Taxaceae > Torreya > Torreya grandis. The sequence goes on from JARHVA010001710.1 coordinate 759,879, forward strand.
GATTTCTATCAGAGGTTAAACTCTATAAATGTATGCAACCTTTCAATGAGTGCCTTAACTCGTGTAAAAGACATATCAATTCATTAAAATGATCCCCTTAAAAGGAACGGTCCGCATCAACCAAATTAGTGAAGAGTAACATAACAAGACTTGGTGGATTTAGACCTTGAGGAAGCATTTTCTTTATAATATCTTCTTCCTTTTAGGAGAGATGGGGACTAACAATGCCCACCTATCATTGTCTATTTCAAAATATTAACCAACAGATCAATCATTAAGTTTTATAAATTTAACCTCTATGGCCTTAGAATTGTGTCGACCTTGGATGGCTATGTCAATGCTTCTATTTACTTAGATGTAGGTTTACAATATAGAATACCTACTAGATCTAGATGGAACCACCTATGATATTCTATATTTTGTGTCTCCTTTACTTTAGTGTGTTAAGATCTAAATCATGGGCTATCAATCCTTAACAAATAGAAAAAGCCTAGTTCTTCATCTTCATAGTGACCAAAGAAAAAATAAGTTAGTGGGATCACATTATCGAGATAACCTTAAAGACCCCTCTATTAGTGGGTGCTACCTACATAGCCACTACTTCGAACAGGGCCTCAGACTAATGTAGTTCTCCCCTAATGTTGGATTGTGTGTGTACAAAGGTGAAATATATGGAAAATAAGTACAATATTGACCTAAATAGTAACTTAAAAAATAGGACTCATGGGCTGATCCTTTAGTACTTCAAACATATAGATGTGTTGTCTCTATGACTAATATGAAAATAAGAAGGAATAGGGAAAATTTTCTCACTTGATCACTTGATTGAGTGATTTTGGTAAGTTATGTTGTGATTTTTTAGGTATACGATAGATGTTGAATGAATAAAGTTTGGTCTTGTATGTATCAATATTTTATTTAAGTACCTTACATTAGAGAGCTTAGGCTGACCATAAGGACATGTTACAATTTTTAAATTTGATGAATTTAGGGCACTGGATAGTTGTGTTGGCACATGCCACTTGCATCAATGTAGGCATCTGACTGGGATGTAAGTGTCTAAGAACTTGAAAAAAATCATAGGTCCCAAACTTCCAAAGATATAAGATAAGTACGTTTTAACACTCTAAGAATGATAAAAGGCCTAGGTCATCTAAGAGATACAAAATTTGGCATAAAAATATAGTGAATATGAATTTTTTGGTAGCAAGAAGGTCTAAGAATTAACATGTATAAACATGATAGGTATTTTCCAAGTGTAAAATATTTAGGTGCTATATAATTTAGATTTAGTGTCTACATTCCCCTGCTATTAGTTTAAAAGAAAAGAAATGCATACCTAGGTGTGTATAACATGCCTTACCTTTACATGATCACAACTTGAGTGATTTTATAGTGATTAATTACAACCAATATCATGCTAAAATATATAATCAGTGCATATAATCTTAAATAAAAAATATTGAAATGATTGAAATAGAAAGAGCAAGGTTTAGGAGTACACCTATGTATCAAAGCAATTGCCTTGCCTTTTGACAACTTGATTTGAAAATATGTATCATTATGAATCATTTAAACTAATATTAGGGAAAATGTAAATGTCGAAGTGTGTGTGTGTGTGTGTGTATGTTAAAATATAAAATTGTCTCCAATATTAGAGGAAAAGGTGAGTTACCACTCGATAATTGAGTTAACTCAATCGTGCAACCCAATCATAATTATAACCTGGTGAGCATGAGTTGATCCAATTCAACCCACACTATAAATATGGTAAGTTTAGATGATGTAATCAAGTCCAACCTATAAAATTGGAAATATTGAGTGATTTAATCACCTCAACCATACTAAAATTGAACTAATTACTATAGTAGTTTAACTCAATAACAATCCATAATAGTCCAACCTGGTGAGCCAAAGTATGTAGAAGTATTTTGAAATCTAAAATTATTTTTTATTTTAAAATTTAGGTGCTCTTTACATAACATATGCACTTTATATATGTCTCATTCTAAAACTTGGGTATGACAATGGTACCAATGTATAGAATTCTACCACAAATGTGTATCTAAATCATATAACTATGCAATTTGGCCAATTTTTAACTATGTAAGTTGGAGAACATGTTTCTAAAACATGAACCCACTAAAATATGAAACTGGGAGCTATTATATGTGTGGATAAAATGTTTCTATAACATGACCGCAATGTATATTTAAATCTGTGAACTATGACAAATGTGGAGAACATGTTTTCATAACATGCCCTAAATATATATAAATTTTTAAACTATGAAAAATGTGGAATCCATGTCTCTATGAGATGCCAACACTAATATTAACCCTATTTGAGATGTGGGGAAGTAGAAACTGGTAGTTACTTATCTCAAAAGGATAAGATAGACATATAATGTGTATGAACCATGCAGCATATAGGATAAACATGTCTAGGTATATTTATCATTAAAGTGTACAAAATGTGATCACATCAAGACATAAGATACATGATACAGATAATGGAAACATCTAGATAATAAAAATATAAGATCAACAAGCAATTAATCACACACATAAGATCACTCAAAATTAATTTAAAAAATAATGGTCCAAGGACACAACTTAGTAAAATGCCAACAAAGCAAGGAATGACATATTAAAATATCCATACAATAATAAATGACATGAAAATTTTGAAGTAAGAAAATAAATGCACGAGGGTTGCAAATAATCGAGTATATTCTAATACTCAAAAATTGAGACAAGACATTCAAGGAAGTTCATAAAGGAAAAAAGTAAGAAAACAACATAAACATAACATACTAGCCCTTGGATGTGTGTTAGCAAAAAAATGTCAAGTATATAACATATCAAGTACATTTTGAAATATATAAGCATTAATAAAGGCATTTATAAGTACATAAGCTTAATAATGATAATGAAAAGTGATCATATAACCATATAACCTATGTGTATATTAAGATCAAAGAATTAAATGCCAAGGAACCAATTGAACATGTAAAAGTTGAAGATATTTCTAGATTTTTATTTTTTGGTAATATTTGTAGAGAAAATACTATATTATTATCTCATCCAAAGGATGCTCATAGGTATTTACCCGCTATGAAATTGGTGTAATAAAATGGTGGTGCTATCAAGGAATATGCATAAGTGTAATATATGGCATTGTAGAATTTGTAATGCTCTACTTATGTATAATATGATTCTATGATCCTTGAAGGAAAATAGGAGTAGGGGTTCATGGAACCCATCAGTGAATGCTTTATGTTTTATTTATAATAACAATAATAGAAACATGTTTATGTATTCTGGATATCTAAATATGGTGCACAAGTGTGGATGTAGATTCCATGGAATCCACTGTGTGTCTCTAATGCAATGGTATATCAAGTGTTACCTTCCTAGGAAATGGAATTGCTTAACCTTTTGTAGAGGATTAACCTTAGTAAGTTTGATAATTAACTATTTGGGTATAAACATCTCTTGTTCAAGTGGATGTTCATTTGGAATATTGGAAACTATAACTACCCTATTGATATGAATGTATTTAACACACCCATGCACTATAGAAGGTATTATGTGGATAATATGTATCCAAGGTCATCCTAATAACATATAAAAGACTCACACATATGGTATAACTAAAATATAGTAACCACATGTGCTAGACCCACTTATAAAGGTAAGTTTATCTCACGAAGAACATGCTGTGATGTCCCATCGAATGCACTAACTGGTTTATTCAAAGGATGTAAATCATTATATGTATAACCCAAAAGTGTAAGTAAAATCATGGTAAAAACATTATCACTATAACCATTATGAATAATAAACTATGTATAGGCTAGTGATCAAGGTATGCTTGGATGCATAAGGAATGGATATTAGAATCATCATCCATAATCTCAATGTCATTGAAAGTAATAGAGGGTCCCTAAACCATAGGAGGTGTATGTCGTGCATAAGTACCAATAATCCCATCTAATGGGTGGCCATAACATGATGGAAAAGGATATGAATTATTTACCATATTTACTTCTGTATCATTCTTATAATGATCTTGCAAAGGATTTTTAAATATTTTTTGTTTTTGGTGATCATCAAGTTGGGAACTTGATTCCTTTAGAGTATCGTCAAATTCAATCTTTTGGTCATTGACGAGGTTTTATATCTTATGATTCAAGGTAAAACATTTGTTCATAGAATGCCTAGGGCCTTGGTGATAGTCACAATAAACATTTGTATCATATATTTTTGGTAGAGGTCAACTCATATCAACCTCTATAGGAGGAGGGAGAGATACAAGGTAACACTCCATAAGCCTCAAGAGTAACGAGGTTGGAGTATTAGGTGAGTGTGTAAATTGTATTCTCAGTGTATTAAATAAGGTAATCTAATTAGGTTGTCGTGACATCACATTAACATGGTAGTTGTTTCCTTTTTATGTTCAATAGGTTTTACCTTGTAACTTGGTTTAATAGTAAACTTGGTATTGGACATAGTTGGTGTGTTTTCTATATACTTAAGTTTATTCAATGAGACAAGTTTCATTTAATGATCAAGAATAATATGGAATAAGTCATTGAAAGATTTGATTTTTTTGAAAATAATGGACTAATGTAATGGGAAAGCAAACTTTTCTTGAAGTTGTCTTGTAACTCTTTATCTACCATTGGATTGGTCATTTTAGCTAACATTATGTTTTACCTCAAGACATATTCATTGATATGTTCATTGGTTCCTTGTTTGATTTTTACAATTTAGGCATACAAAACATTTTTAGTGATATTGATAGATAAATGTGCCAAAAATTTATCTATAAGAGGTTGGAATTAATTTACTAATTGGATTAGTAAATCATAGAACCACCTTAAATCATAGTCTTTAAGTCTCCTTGGAGATAATTTAGTCAAAAGTTTATCATTAGAGGCATAATCAAGACATGCCACATAAAAATATCAAAGATGCTTTTCAAGATCACCTTTGCCGTCATAAAATGTGAACTTAGGTGCAACAAAACTAATTGGTAAGGGGTGAAATATATCTTAGGTGAAATAGGGTTATGCAACACCTCTTGTGAATCAATAACATAAGGTGATTTCATGAGAATTTGTTCAATATTTGTAACTTTAGATTGAAACAATTTTATAGTTTATACAAGATCTTGTACCTCTTGGTCTTTAAGGCTTAAATCTCAAGAAGTCACTAAAGGAGGTGTACCTATATGTTGAGTTGATATGGGCATTGAAAGTAGTACTAGGGTTAAAGTATTAATGTTTTCCATGCGAGATGTAGTAATAGTATTTTTAGGAAACAAAGGTGTAAACACATATCCCATGCCCCCGTTAGAAGTATGAAATAATGTTTTACCTAAGGGGAGAATATTTGGTATATAATCAATTAAAGTGCCACCTAAGGATTCACCATCACTAGGTGAGGAAGCCTTAACCTTAGCATGTTTATTTATTTCATCTCTTGTAACATACAAAAATGCATCTATTAAGCCCTTGTTGTTATTAAGATGAGTAACTAGAGTTTCTTTGTCTTCCATTTGAAAAATAGTTTTTTGATTAACATTTTCCATTACTTATAATTTAAAAATTCCTAATTTGAAACACATTACAATAATAAGAAAACATGAAACCCTAAGCCAAATTAGGGTTTGCATACAAAGACATAGATCAGGTTTACCAAATATTTTAACTTGAAATTGAGAATGGATCAATATAGTATAGGGTTAAGAAAATAAAAATTAATAATTAGAAGGGTGATAAATAGATCTATAGTAGGCCAATTAATTAAAAACTTAGATAAAAAATATCATGAATTCAAATACTGAGATATACTAAAAATAGAAAATAAAACTAGTGATTGATATTGTAATAAATGGAACACAAGAGTACTTAGTCGATTTACTATGTGCATGTAGATCTGATGTAGAATAGGCTAGAAACATACCAAATCTAGATTTTAGATTAGTTTTTAATATAAAAATTTGACCTCTATGGCCTTGAACACTTGCATCAACCTTGGATGATTATGTCGATGCTTCTATCCAACTTGAACATAGGTGTCCAATATATAATACCTATTGGATCAAGATGTGACCACCTAGAATATTATTGATTTTGTGTTCCCTTCATTATGGTGTACTTAGATATGGATCATGGACTGTCATTCCTTGTAAGAAAATAAAATCATATTTCTTCATCTTCATAGTGATAAGGAAAAATGGGTTAGTGGGTTCATAATGTCAAGATAAATCCAAAGACCCCTCTATCAGTGGGTACTATCTACATATCCACTAATCCAAATAAGGTCTCATACTAATGTATTTCTCCCCTAACATTTTGGCTTGTGTCTGCACAAGGGTGAAATATGTGAAAATCAAGTACAACAATGACCTAGCTTGTAACTTGGTAAATAGGACTCGTGGACTTCTCCTTCAGTACTTCAGACCTATTTATATGATCCTATGACCGATATATAAATAAGAAAGAATAGGGAAGCTTTTATTACTTGAATGCTTTTAGTAAGTCATCTTGTGAGTTTTTAGGTTTGTGCTAGGTGGTGAATGAATGAGAATTAATCATATATAGATACCAATAATTTAGGGAAATATATTGTATTAAATAAATTAGGATAACCATAAGGAAATGTTACAATTTTATGAAATTAGGAACTAGACACTTTCATTGACACATGACATTTGTGTTGACATAGGAATCTGACTAAGACATAAGTGTTCAAGAAGCTGGAAAATAGGCATAGGTCCCAAACTTGTAGAGATAAAGGATAAGCAGGTTGTAACACTTTAAGCATGATAAAAGGCCTAGTTAATTAGAATAACATTGATTAGACCAAGTTATAATTAATTTGGCATAAAGATATTGTTGGAACACAACTAGATATTGAGAGGGGGGTGCATTGGTATATCAATTAAAACTAGTTCTTTAAATACTTTCAATGCAGATTAAAAGATATATGCAGATCAAATAAAATATATAGAGATGACACAAACTAAAATACACATGACACCAGATTTATTCATGGAAAACTTGAAGTGAAAAACCATGGTGAGAATAGCTTCTAGAAATTACTATTCTAATCCAACCTCATAGTCAAAGCCTCATTGGAAAAACCTCAATGGTAACACATTTAAGGGAACTGACCCTAAGGAAACACCAATCCCCTAGCTTAAGAGCACTAAATCTAAGGAAGAGCCAAATCCCTAATTGATCACCAACTCAGCTTAACCTCACTGATTACAATGTTTAATGGCACCAACCCTAAGGAGACACCAATCCTCTAACTGAGAATCAACTCAGCTTATCTGATGACAACAACCAATACGATCTATGGATATATAACTCCAATATATAAAATAGATTCATAAATGAATTCAAATCTATTCTCTCTATTACAAGTCTAATCTAAAAATGGTCATTCTCTACACATTATCTCTATGTGCCTTTCTTCCTCTCTGCCCCTCTCTCTTTGTGTCTGTATATGTATCTATTTGACACACTTCATTTCTCTCTCTGTAGCCTCTATGTCACTATATTTTCTATTTGACATAATTTGAATGGCTCCAACAACCTTTTCCTTTTTCCTAAATGTCATATTTATAAAAAAATGATCTAGGGTTCCATATCTTCTATGTGTTCACACTTAGACTACAACACATCATGCCAATTCTAGACTCTAGTTCATTATGACTTAGACTATAAGTTTCTCACATTTTGATTCCATGCATCATGCCATAATTGTAGGTATCTTTACTATTTATAACATCTATTAGACTCAAGTTTTAATGCATAAGCTCTTAAATGTAGATTTGATCGGTTGGATCGATTAATCTCATTATTTGTATTGAGATATAGAGCTTATAAACAAGTTCTTGCATGTTCTTGCATGTTTCTCCACTTGACCATTAGAATTTAAACACTTTAAATACTATATCTCTTTCTTAGTGCCATCTCTAAGCTCTCTTTCTCCATCAAATCTTTTTATGCTGCTAAACTTTAATTTTCCACTCTTTAAAATGCATCTGTTGATCTCCAGATCCTAGCTCCCACATGCCATTAGATCTCCAAAGATGCATAATATTTATCTCTATCGAGACATTAAACATCAAGCACTTTATCCCATCTTGTTGCTTCCTATATCTTTGGATCTCTTTCACTTTGTTGATCTTCTTGACCATGATTGGTTTTTAACTCGCCACTATGTTGATAAACATCAATCACTTTATTCCATTTGAGTCTACTTTCTCTATTAGATCTCTCTCATCCAAGATTTTGCATGTCATTGGATCTTCAAAGATTCATGATCTTTACTTTTGTCTAGTTGTTAAATGTTGAGATCTTTATAACATTTGATTCCATTTGCTCTATTGGATCTCCTTTTCATGATCACCCACTTATAGTTAGATCTTCTGACAAGCTCAATATTTATATCTATCCAAACCTCAAAGATATGACACTTGGTATAAGTGCATGCCTTTTGTATATATCTATTAGTTCCTATTATTGAGACATTTGGCATCCCTGCATTGCTTATTGCCCTTTTGACTTCAAACTACACCATAAATTAACTTTCTAAGCTCTATGATTGTGAAACTTATCACTTGCATGTTAACTTAGAGGTCCTTTTGATAATTTGACTTCATCGCACTCCATTAGATCTCCATTATCTGATTAAGCATGAACCATTGATCTTCTAACTAGCTCAAACTTTACCTTATATATATTTGACTATGGGGACCATCTCAATTATGTCTAGAAGGATAACTTTGTACCTTCATATCTTCTGCTTCACTCAACCACTTGGTCTGAACTTTGGACCATATAAACTATGCATGAAAATGAACAAACCCATATGCTCAGTTATTTTTGAATCCTTTGTGCATGTGAGATATAACACCATTAATATTATCACTAAAATTATTCTACAATAGAGCTAGAAATGCATCAAACTTGCCTGGAAGGCCAAATTTATTCTTGCGTAAATCTTGTCACACTTAGTCACATGACTTGAAAATTAGCACATAAGATTTTACATAGGGGATTCCATCCATATATCCATTTAATCCTAAATTTTTCATACATGCAATATATGACATCATAAAAATACCTTCTCAATTTTTTATTTCAATCTATAAATTTGACAAGTGTTGGAAAACACTATCAATATGCCTTAGAGCCCTACTTTGCTCAAGTATATCTTTTGTCACACTACGTTGCATGACCTGAGATTTAACACATACAAAATAGGCATAAAAATGAACAAACCCATGTGATCATTTTATCCTAACACATCCATGTGTGTAGTTATTGACCTCATCAATATGTTTACTTGGTTATGTTTAGTCATTTTTGCAAATTTGGCTAAGTATAGAAACTTAGTGGATTTTGTCCAAGTAAACAAATTTTCATCCCCATATCTTCAACTACACTTTAACTCATGGCTTTAAATTTGGTGCATAACAACTAGGGACTAATGTGATTACAACCATGTGACCAACTCCCCCATACTAATTCACATGTGGCAATGGTGACATCAAGAAAATGCCTTCTCATATTTTATGTTAGAGACCCAAAATGTCTAGATGAATAATATGAGGAATTGGATGAATTCTACTCATGCACATAAGCAATCCAATCATCCTTGACCTGTAATAAAATGACTTGTACATCTTCACATCACCATACTCATCCCCAAGCATCAATGACATCCATAATCCCCCTTTTGACATCAATTACATACTCATAATTTCCATTTTGACATCAATGACAATCAAATTTCCAACAATCTCCCCCTTTTCATTGATGGCAAACTAAATTCTTTGATCTTCTAATACTTTGCTCTTTCTCTAGCATTACTTACATTAGATTCTAATGAGTATGAACTAACGATATTCATACCATACTTTCTCCCCCTTAGGCAATGACACATTTGCCTAATACTCAACTTGCACACTTTCTCTACTTATTTGACATTTGCACTTTTTGCTCCACGCTTTTGTAGAGAGCATTTTTCTTCCCCTTTGACATCAATAGAAAAGGGATTCTTTCTTATTATTTGTCAAAATATTTCTCCCCCTTTATCATATAAAATAGTTTATCCAAGAATAAACAACCATCAAATCATTAGAAATATGCCCAATATACATACCTGAGTTGCCTTTTCTCTTCTTCTTCTAGGAATTAATAAAGATTTTATGGTCCTCACCCTGGACTTAGAATCTATCACTAGTATCTAGTGATGTGGTGTAGGAACTTCCATACATGATTACTAGCCTTCTCTCTTAGTCTCTTATTATATTCTCATCTTAGGACCTAACCAATTGCAAAGCTCTTCAACTTTGATCCTTCTTGATCCTGACAAACTGAATAATTTAACTCCCCCTTGCTCCATGCTCCATATTTGCATCAAGGACCTACCTATAACACACCATAAATTCATTTAACACACGTATGTCATCATTTTACACATGTTTTTCAAGTTTAGTGACCCACCTTATTTACACAACCCAAGATACATAATGTCAAGGGTTTTTTGCATTAGAACCCTTATGCCAAATGAATTTGTAGACTATATATATATATGAGATATACTCTAACAATCTCATTATGTCATATTGAAACACTCATTCTATCCCTACAAACACTACATACATAACACTTGACTTGATTTTACTAAGTCATTAACAAAACCTACTTGAGTTCACATCTATAGAAAACATCACTTGCTTCTCCACTAAAAAGGGTCTCTTAAAAAGAATAGATAGAGACACCTCAATTCACAATGTCCTAGAACAATGTGAAACTAGGAGTTGCCCATAACTCCTCATATTCCTTCTCCTCCTTGGTCATTTTTTTCTTTTGGTTATTGTTTTTCTTAATTTTAAGAGAAGTAACATGCTCATCCAATATGATATTCTCCTTTGGATTAACAATACATGGAAACAACATGGATTCATGACATACTTTTTCATCTGATGAATCTTCCTTATAGATTAGAATCTCATCACTAGGCATAGAAGACTGATGTTCTATGCTTGATTCTTACTTTATAGTAGTAGCATGTTCACTTGAATCTATACATACCTCATAACTATCCTTGGCCAACATCTTGGACTTCTCCTTGAGCTTTATCTTCTCATTCTCAACATGTGTAGACATTGATAGCTCTTAACATTTTCCAACCTCTGTAGCATTCTTAATCATGGATTGATCTTTCACTTTCCATACATGCTTTGGTTGCTTATATGTCTAGTTGGGATTACTTTTCTCTTTTTTAGAGACTTGTGAACCTTTATTCACACTATGAGGCATGATTTTATTCACAATTTGTACTTTTGATCTTTCAAAGCTTGTTCTACATTGCTTAGCTATGTGACCAAAATTATTACAATTATAACACATTACATTTGTATCTACCAAGGGTACAAATGAATTTTTTCTTACAAAATTGGTTCTTCTTATAGGTAAAACTATACAATTACTAGCCTTATGAGCAAAATGATTATAACTATAACAATAACCATAAAAAAATGAGAAATACTTTGTCATAGCTTTTTTTTGTGCAGGATGGGGAGTTCTTCTCAACTCTTTCTTCTTCAAGCTGCTTCCCCTTATGTAAACATCTACATCAATTATCTTTGTCTTCTACATCTTCCTTGAGTTTATAGAGATGGATTCATTGTTCTTTTTCCTTTCCTCAAGCTTCTTTTCAGCTTTAGCCTTCCTCACATCAAAATTTCTTATGTGTCTTTGTATCCTTGCAAGCTTTCTCTTTCTTTGCTCCTGATCCTTCTGGTTTTAAATTATCATATTAATTATTAGATGTATTGGTTATATGATTTTTCCCCTTTTAATAACCAAGACCAGATTTCTATTTTGATGGGCTTTGAGAGATGATCAATTCATCAAGAATATCTGATCCTCCTATCAACTTCAGACCTTTGACTATTTGTTTTTTAGCCTTTTCAAGCTCTTTTCTCAAAGCCACTATCTCTGCTTCTAGCCTCATACACTCATCAAATTTGAATTGTAGTTAAATTTTGAGTACATATTCTATTCTTGTAGCCTCTTCAACCTGAGTCTTAAGGTTTACTATCATCTAACTAGATCTTTCAAGACTTTTGGATAGTTTTTCCATTTATTTTTGTCTAAGCTTTTTCTACCTTGATTTCTCTTTTCTCAGCTTATCAATCTCATCTAGAGCATAGATGAGTTCACACTCAAGCTCCACTTCTCCTTCCTATTTTTCATTAGATTTCTCAACTTCCTCTTGATCCAGATCTATAGAAGTTGATCCTAATTCCATGAATAGGGACTCATTTCCCTCAGCCATAAAGACACAATCATGGTCATCATCTGAGCTATCACTATCATCCAATGAGTCACTATCTTCTTTTATATACAATATTTTCTTATTTTTAAAGAAGTTACTCCTTTTAGAATTGTGGGGATTCATTCTTTTTCCATCCTCTTCTTGCTCAGAGTTATCCTTTTTCTCATAAGGGCATTTAGCAAAAAAATGTCCTATTGTACTATAATTAAAACATTTAAAGGGTAACTAGCCTTTGTACTTTCTAGATCCCCTTTTCAATCTTCTAACAAAGCTGGCTTATTCTTCATCAATTTCTTTATATTTAGATGTAGATACTTCTACTTTTGCATGCTTAGATGCTTTGAATGCAACCTCTCTCTTGGAAATATCTACTTCTCCCATTCTCATCTCATCAACAGTGAAGTTTCCATGCAACTCATCTAGAATGAGCTTATATAGATCTCTTGATTCCTCTATTACAAATATTTTATAATCATACCTTGATGGAAAAGATCTTAGGACCTTTTTGATAATGATTGATTCTTTCATTTCTTCTCCAAGCCTTTAGATTGCATTGACTATTTCATCTACCTTGAGAAGGTGGTCTGCAATGTTCTCTTCTTCAGTCATTTTAAGACTAACATTCATATGTATGTTTATATCTTGGCTTGATTTACTTTATCATCTCCTTCATAGATGCTCTTCAATTTATTCCAGATATCTTGTGCATTTTGACAATGCATCATTTTGACAAACTTTGATTTGGAAAATCCATAGAGAATATAATTCTTTACCTTGGCATTGATCTCATATGCCTTCTTTGAAGCTTGATCAATATGATTTATAGTAGGGGATGCATATCTATTTACCATAGACATCCATACATCAAACCCTAATGAAGATATATATGCTTCCATTCTTATGCTCTATAATGCATAGTTAGATCCATAAAAAAAAGATGCTTTATTTGATGAAGATCCTTCTTGACTAGCCATTACGTTCACTATTACAAGATATACCTTAGCTGATTAAGCTTCTTTCAAGGAACCCTAGGATCTGATACCAATTATTGGAACATAACTAGATACTAAGAGGGGGGGTGAATTAGTATATTAATTAAAATTAGTTCTTTAAATACTTTTAATGTAGATTAAAATACATATGTGGATCAAATAAAATATGAAAAGATCACACAAACTCAAATACACATGACACTAGATTTATATATGGAAAACCCAAAGGGAAAAATAATGATGAGAATAACTGCTAGACACTACTATTCTAATCATGCCTCATAGTCAAAGCCTCACTAGAAAAAGCTCACTTGTTACACATTTAAGGGCATCAACCCTAAGAAGACACCAATACCCTAGTTTAAGAGCACTAACTCTAAGGAAGCACCAAATCCATAACTAATCACCAACTTAGTTTAATCTCACTAGTTACAATGTTTAAGGGCACCAACCCTAAGGAGACACTAATCCCCTAACTGAGTATGAACTTAGATTATCTAATGACACCAACCAATAAAATCTATGGAGATATAACTCTAGTATAAAAAATAGATTCATAAATGAATCCAATTCCATTCTCTCTATTACAAGTCTAATCTATAATTGTTCATTCTTTACACATTATCTCTATGTGCCTTTCTTCCTCTCTACCCCTCTCTCTTTGTGTCTGTATATGTATCTATTTGACACACTTCATCTCTCTCTACAACCTCTATGTCATTATATTTTATATTTGACACAATTAAAATGGCTCCAATAGCCTTTTCCTTTATCCTAAATATTATATTTATAAATAAATGATCTAGGGTTCCATATCTTCTATGTGTTCACACTTAGACTGCAACACATCATGCCAATTCTAGAATCTAGTTTATTATGAATTAGGTTGTAATTTTATCACATCTAAATTCCATACATCATGCCATAATTATAGGTATATTTTATATCTATAGTATTTTTTAGACTCACATTTTAATTCACAAGCTCTTTAATGTAGATTTGATTGGTTGGATCGATCAATCTCATTATCTATGTCAAGATATAGAGCTTATACACAAGTTCCTCAATATTCCTGCTTGTTTCTCCACTTGATCATTGGAATTTAAACACTTTAAATACTAACCTTTGATCTCTTTATTTATGCTATCTCTAAGCTCTCTTGCTCAATTAAATCTATGTACACTACTAAACTTTAATGTTCCACTCTTTAAAATGTGTCTGTCGATCTCCAGATCCTAGCTCCCACATGCTATTAGATCTCTAAAGATGCACATTATTTATCTCTATCGAGACATCAAACATTGATCTCTCTATCCCATATCATTGATTCCTATATCTTTGGATCTCTTTTACTCCATCGATCTTCTCAAACATGCTTGGTTTTTTACTTGCCACTATGTCAATAAACATTGATCACTTTTTTCCATTTGAGTCCACTCACTCCATTAGATCTCTCTCATCTAAGCTTCCATGTGATGTTATATCTTCAAATATGCATGATATTTACTTCTATTTAGTTGTTAAATATTGAGCTCTTTTTAGCATTTAAGTCCATTTACTCTATTAGATCTCCTTTACACGATCACCCACTTACCATCAGATCTTCTGACAAGCTTGGTATTTATATCTATCCAAAATTCAAGGATATGACACTTGGCATAAGCACATGAATTTTGTACATAACTATCAGTTCTTTCTATTAAGACATTTGGCATCCTTACATTGCTTGTTGACCTTTTGACTTTAAACTGCACCATAGATTAACTGTCTAGGCTTTGTGATTATGACACTTGTCACTTACAAATTAAATTGGAGGCCCTTTTAACAATTTGACTTCATTATGCTCTGTTGGATCTCCATTGTTTGATTAAGCATGAACCATTTATTTTCCAACTAGCTTTAATTTTACCTTGTGCATATTTGACTAAGTATGGGGACCATCTTAATTATGCCTAGAGGGCTAACTTTGCACCTTTATATCTTTTGCTTCGCTCAACCACTTGGTCTAAAATTTGGACCATATAAACTAGGCATGAAAGTGAACAAACCCATATTCTCAATTATTTATTTATCCTTCATACATGCAAGATATAATCCCTTTAATATAATTACTTAGATTATTCTACCATATAGCTATAAATACCTTGAACCTGTTAAGAAGGCCAACTTTATTATTGCATAACTCTTGTCACACTTAGTCACATGACCTAAAAATTAGTGCATAATATCCTCTTACATAGGGGATTCCATCTATATATTCATTTTCAACTGAAGTCTTCATATATACAAAATATGACATCATAATAATGCCTTCTTAACTTTTTCTTATAACCTATAAATTTGATTAAGTTTTGGAAAACACTGGCAAAATACCTTAGAGCCATAATTTGCTCAAGCATATCTTTTGTCACACTATGTCGCATAACCTAAGATTTAGTGCATATAAACTAGGTATAAACAAAACAAACCCATGTGATCATTTTATCTTAACACCTCCATGTTAGCAAATGTTGACCTCATCAATATGCATACTTGTCTCTATTTAGCCCTTTTTGAAAATTTGGCTAAGTATATAAAATTAGTGGATTTTGTCCATGTAGCCAACTTTTCATCCCCATATATTCAATTATACTTCAACTCATGGCTTCAAATCTAGTGCATAATAAATAGGGACTAATGTGATCACAACCATGTGACTAGCTCCCCCATACTCATTCACATGTGGTAATGATAACATCAACAAAATGCCTTCTCATCTTCTCTATCATAGATCCAAAATGTCTAGATGAATAATATGAGGAACCAGATGAATTCCACTCATGCACATAAGTACTCCAATCATCCTTTACCTCTGATATGATGCCTTGCACATCTTCAACTCACCATACTCAACCCTGAGCATCAATGACATCTATAATATCCCTTTTGACATCAATAACATGCTCATAATGTCCCTTTTGACATCAATGAAAATTAAATTACCAACAAGAGATAGTGTATGTGAGCTTTTTGGTATCAATAAGGTCTAAAATCTAATGGGTATAACCATGATAGGTATTTTCCAAGTGTACAAGAGTGAACTACTATATAATTTAGATTTAATGTCTACAATTATCTTGAGAAATTTTAGGTCATAAAAGATGAAGATCAAGATGTTTAATAGGTACACCACCTATTCTATCACTATGCCTAGGTTAAATGAAAATTAATAAAATTAAAATATGAACAAATATTGTAATGTGAAACTCTAGAAGACTCAAACCCAAAAATAAGCTAGAGTTTTCATAAAAATACTTAGAGGTTGGGTTCACCAAATATTTAACAATTTTTAGAATTAGGTTAAGGGAAAATAACCCAATAAACTAAGGAAAAAACTATTCTATAAATCAGATCAATTAAATAATTTTAATTTAAAATATTTAATTATAGTTTTGAATTATAGATAAATATGCTGAATATAAAAAATATAATGCCAAATAGTAATTTTATTTCTTAAACATGAAGAAGAGATAAACTTCAATTATTCATTGATATGCAAGTAGATAGAGGAAACATAGGTTCATAAAAATCTAAGATGATGTTCATGTATGATTCATCATATTTTGAAAATTAGGTCTTTGCTATTTTGAACACTATCTTTAGAATCTGGGCACTATCAATGATTCTTCTCTCCTAGATTTGATGCTTCTATCTAAAGTGAAGTACACATTCTTTTTTGGAAATTACACTTATGCCTATTAGGGCTTACTTTTAACTTAATAATTCTTTATTTGGATCACATGCATAGATTTCAGATATCAATGTGTTGCTCAAAACCCTAGGTCATTCATTTAGTTCATGTGATATTGTAAAACAAGGGTTAGTGGGCTCAAGTGAAATATAAATAACCTCAAATACCCCTGTATAAGTGAATTTTTCTTACATAGCCATATAATTCAAAGAGGGCCTCAAATTGATTTAGTTCTCCCCTTATGTGGGCCTGTGTGAACAATGGTGTAATATGTAATATGAGAGTGCATGTAAAGATATGAATTGTAATTTGATAAATGATACCTTTTTTATGCCTCAAAACTATAATAATATTGATTTTATGATTGATATAGAAATAGATAAGAATAGGTTAGTACAAATTAGTTGTGTAAAGGATTTAATGAGTTTGATGAGTGTTTTGCTTGGTAGTTGTTAGATAAATGAGTTGGTTTTGTTTTTTAATTTAGATAGCACCATTTGAAATTATATAATGGGAAGGTTAATTAAGACAAATAGGCTAACCCATACACATTGAAATAGTTTCAAATTTAAGTGTTTATAAGGTATAAACACTAGCATCAGACATATGCTAATGTCCTAGTTTGAATGATAGTGTCCTGGAGGATACAAAATTGTTAAAGATCTATAACTAGAAATGTGAGATATTAATCATATTTTAAGAATACTATAGGATATAGGTTATTTGGGTAATCATAATATTAGGGTCAGACTATAAGATAAACATTTAAGTATAATGAGATGGTGAACATGAGCCTTGTAGTATTAGAAAGTACCTAAACTAAAGGGTTGATCTATGAGTAATATTTTACATGTTTAGAAGACTAGTTTATCATGTAAAATAAATATTTAACATATACAACTACCATCAATAAAAGAAAGAAAAGTATGGGTAGAAGAGGAAGAAGAGAATTAAATAAAATTAAACAAATTATCATTATCTACGAAGGTGGTAACAACAATTTTAAAATCTTGCTTGGATAATTTAACAAGACAAGTATTATCAAATAGTTCTAACTTATAGTCCTATTTGCATAATTAAAAAATGGAAGATAAATTCAATTTTAAATTATGAACTAAAAAAACATCATGTAATTCACCATTAATAATTTGAACAGTTCCTATGGATTCAACATTGTAAGAAGCATTATTTTTAATACTTAAATTATTGTTAGAATGAATTGGTTCTAAAGAATTAAATAAATCAATATTGGATGCAATATGCTGAGCAACACCACTAGAAATCAACAATCCACTCAATAGAAGAAGTACACTAAGCAAAAATAGAAGCAACTCTAATATTAGACTTTTGTTGTTTTTGAGTCTTATTATTACTATTACTAGCATAATTTTGAATTTAATCTTACAATTTTAAATATAATATTTCTTGTGAAAGAAATTATATTCATCACAAGTGTTTTTATCATAATAGTTTCATTCTAACATTTGCTTAGGTTTTGAGTTAAACTTTTGGTCCTTTTTTTTTCATTTGTGTTGTTAGAATTAGCATGATATTTTCTATTCTTGTGTTGGTGTTTAGACATAAATGAATGCTCACTGGTTTTAAGACTACAAAATTGAAGTAACTTTTATTCTTATTGACACAAAAAACTACAAAATAAATCAAACATCAACTGAGTAGTTAATGTAGGAATAACAAGTTATAAATGAACATTTATAATAAATTGTTGAAAAGGTATAGGTAAGCATTTTTCATGATATTTGAATTAAATTTAGGTGTGAAAGTTTAATGCCTAAAATATTTAATTGGGAATGAAAAGAGTGAAATTTTATCAAAAATTTATCCATAGTTTTAAAATCATTATACTTGAAATCTATAAGTTGATCATGAACTTAAATTTTCTTAGATTCATTCACAACATCACAAATAGATTTAAGTTTTTACCAAGTAACTAATGCAATAGAAAAACCATAAATGAAAATATATTTAAGAGTCATATCCACACTAATCAAACCTAAGGTTTCTTCATTTTTCACTTGCCATTTTTCATGAACTTCAACGATAACTTTTTCCTCGAGTTTAGTTTCCATGCCTTCTAGGATGCACACTAAATGTTTAAAGGTGAAAATGTATTTCATGTGATATTTACATAAGTTGTAATTGGTGGAGGTGAGTTTATATTTGGGAAATAAATAAGTCCTATTTGCATGAAATCTCATAGAAAATTGAAAAAAAACTAAAATCACTCATACTTCAAAGTGCATAAGACAGGGACAAGGATGCCAAGAATGGGGATTAATCAGTGTTTGCCAAAGAATAGAAAAACTCTTTCTAGGGAAAAATAATTGAACTTTTAAAATGTTATATTGATTTTAATTTTTGATGATTATCAAAGGTAGAGAAAAACTTGAGAATTTTAAGAAATTGATCTTATTTCCAAATTCCTAAGAAAGTGTCACAAAAAAGGGAATTGATGTGATTTTAATATCATGGAAATGTCTCTTATTTTTATTATAAATAAAATCTTTAATTATTTTGTGTTTAAATAAATTTATAGTAAATCATTAAAAAATAAACACTTTAGAGTGTTTGTGATGTTTTTATTTGATATTTTGAAAGAAATGCTATTAAAGAAATCATGTTATATTTAAAAAGAAGCTTTAATAGTTTAAATTTTTATATATTAAAAAATGAAATCATGAAAATATTTCTAATAATTTTTTTGAGATGTTTAAAAATAATAAATAAAAATCTTTATTTATATGAAAAAAAAAAACTTGACTTGGTTAATGGAACGCTCCATCATAAATGAAAAAACTTTGATTTTTTTCATTTATATATATTAAAAAAGGGAATTTGAATTAAATTAAAAATTTAAATAATTGAAGAAAAAAATAAACTAGAGGACACGTGACAAAAAAAAACTAAGATTAGATGATAAAATGCCACAAGAATTCATATGAGAACAACCATTATTATTTACCAAGTCAAGATGCCAAAATAAAAGTGCGTGAAGAGTACATAGGTACATTAGAAAACAAATTAAACATAAATAACAAAATATTTTGTAGTGGGGTGCATGGATAAAAAAGCATGTATATAAATAAACATAATGAATCAACTAGTGAATGAATAACATGGGGTGCTTTGGATGGGAGGGTAAACATGACTGCTAAGCTAGACATAATAGTGAGAGTAAGGTGCAATTAAAAAGGAAATGGCTAGAAGAAGATTATAATAGCCAAAATAAATCAAGACACCATGTATGGAGAATTAGAAAAAATAAAATGAGTAAGAAGGAATGGGATGAAATGAAGATAGAATAATTCATAAAAAAACCAGAATTTAAAAAGATAAGAGAACACAGTAGTTGTAATGCCAAATTACAAAAAATATGTAGGGGTAATGCCTTAAACAATGGTAAGGAGGCATAATACAAAAATGAAATGAACTAAAAAAATAAGATGCCAAACAAACTATCTAAAAAAATGGAAGGCACCATAAGCACATAATGGTGAGGAGATATAATAGATCAAAAAGCCAAATACAAGGGTGCTAAGATCCAAAAAAATGAAAGGCAATAAAAAATCCAATCACCTGATTATTTTTATAGATATTACCAAAAAACAAATGAAGGATATTTAAAAAGAATATTGTATGAACCAGATAAAAAATTTATTTAGAGACTAACACCAGTGGAAGAAAACAAGAATCAACCATGTAATATCCATGATTAAAACCTAGAAAACTAGGTTAGAAAACAAATATGCCACAAAAAATGATAATATTTATGCTAAAAATGAAGATGGACATAATAAATAGGTCACAAATGGTGTAAAAACCTTGTAAAAATAAATAAATTTACCCTCTAAAATGCTTGCACAAACTCAAGTTTCAATGTTAAAGGAGAAACACGCTCTGATACTATGAAGAATTTATGCCAAGATCATCATAAAAAACATTAAAAAGTGTAAAAAATGAAATCATACAAGGAAAAATATTAAATCAAAATGAACTAAGCCACGAAATGTGAGACACAAGTTTTGAAGTGGGAAACCACATTAACAAGGTGAAAACCCATGTGTATATTAAGAAGGATTGTGAACAACTATTATCAAAGTGCAATCTTAGAAGTAAAAATAATAGAGAAGAAGAGACAACTTCAAGTGTGGAAGACAGGAAGGGAGGATATTTAAATAGAGTTAGAGGAAGGAAGAGGGAGTTACAAACATCTCTATCATGACCTTACAACACCTTCTTAGTGTGTGCCAAATGTTCATATTCCCCATAAGGTGAGGGGAAGTGTGTGATAAGTTTGGAGGGATTTACATGTGTAATTAACTCCAATATTCCTTAAAAAAAGAAAAAAGAGGTGTAAAACCTCATGAAATCTAATTAAAAAACCTACACACACATAAAAATTTAGGATAACAAATTAACCAAAATAAAGGGTAATCCTAACATATAATCTAATTATGATTTTAAATACATTATACATAGACCAGGGAATTCCTATAGGTAATTGATAAAAAATAGGGAAGGTCAAACCCATGGAAAACATGCATATGTGAGATAAGGGAAAATAATATCCATATGTGTACATAAAAGTCATGTAAGGTGAATTTAAGTAAAAAATGACATTGTCAAGTATCTAATACAAGATTTTAACATCTAAAACTTCTTGCCTTTTATTCTAGTATTGAAATGAAATACAATGCTAGAGTAAAAGGATAAATAAATGTAAATGAGTGTGTACCATGCACTTTATCTTTTTGAGATGTTCCAAATGTATAGGTTTCTCCATGAAACTTGAAATTAACATGCATCAATAAATGCCAATGTATGAAATTTGAAATTTGACATGAAACTAATATTTTAAAACTTGAAGAGCAAGAAAGGAATACCCATGTAAGTGGGTGAATCATGTTACCCTATAACTTTATATTGGAGAAAATAGGGAAGGTCAGATCCATAGAAAACATGTATATGTGAGTGAAAGGTGAATAAGATCCATGTGTATTCATAAGTCATGTAAAGTAAAGTTAGGTAAAAAATGACACTTCTAAATATCTAATACTAGATTTTAGTATCTACAAATTTTCACCTTTTATTCTTGTGTAAAATGAAATATAATACTAGAGTACAAGGATATAAAAATGCACTTGAGTGTGTACCACACATTGTGCCTTTGGGAGAGGCTCAAAATGTGTAGGTTTCTCCATGAAAATTACAATTAACATGCATCAATCAATGCCCATACATGAAATTTGAAATCTAAAATGAAATTATGTTTTTTGAAATTTAAAGAGCAAGAAAAACTCCTGTAAGTGGGTGAATTATGTTGATGTATAACTTTATGTTGGAGAGGATGCTTCCTTTTTGAATTACTTAGAGAGTTTTGGGGTGATTAGGCCTAAAATTTATGTAATAAGGCAAGGCCATGGCTTGGAAAGATAAATTACCTAACCCTCATTAAAAATGGAGTAGTGCCTAGACTATTAAGTGTCACTAAACCTCAAAAACAACACTCATATAACCAATATTAAAAATCAAGTTAATGAAGTGGGAGACACATATGGGATAACTTTGACTAATACCCAAAACATTAAGTGTATTTAAACTTCAAATGGATTAACTTAATATAAATGAATCAACTACTACAAACAAACTTATAAATTCAAGGGTTCTCACTTTTTAATTACCATTGATGCCAAAAATAGAAAACTATAATAGTGTGTATGTGAATAAAAAATGTTCATGCCATATACTTAGTGCCAACATGATAAAAGTATATTAGTGTGTAAGATGCACAATGTTCATTCCCCATGACTTGATCCAATTGGTGTTAACATGATATATAATGCTATTTTAATCCAAACTTGAAAAGTTGTAACTCATGTTCCTTAAAAATGTGTGCATATGCATGGCACATACCCTCAAAATCTATCTCAATTTACAAATATTTATCCTATATCTAAACCAATCACTATGAAATATTTGAATCCTATAAACCATATAAAAATCTAAAATTTGTATTCTTGAAGGCTTAATTCACTATGAAAAACCCATTAATAAGCCCCACTTTTTTATGTGAGGGATGTGGTCTACAAATTAAATATCTCAAAATAAATGACTTAACCATATCATGTTATTTCAAAAATGTAATCATGTATAATGATATAATAACATGAGTAAAATATGTCATCATAATAATGTATTAATCATTACAACATTTATGAAATATGTAATGCAAGGCATATAAGTGTCAAGTTAGGATATATTGAACATTTAAGCATGTAATAGTAACCATCATTGATATAAGCACTAAATAATACTATGTAATGAAGGTACATGATGTGAATCATGACACAACATATAAATGATAATGTGCATCATTTACATCATGACACCACAAAATCAACAGACTCAACAAGCTCAATAGACAATCCTAGATTTATCAACTCATAAGCACAAAATTTCATGACCATGACATGCAAAATAAATCACATAAAATAATACTCAATGTTACACAAGGTCAAGGGGTGCACATTAAAAAGAATAAAATGACACACACAAGACCAAGGGCCATGCAAAATGAATAAATATATGCCACACATGAGGCCAAGGGACACATACAATAGAAAATAAAATGTCACACACAATGCCAAGGTCCACACATAATGGATAATAAAATGTCACACACATGGCTAAGGGATGCACACATTATAAAAATAATGAGTATCCTATTATGAAATAAAATACAAATAATGAAGCATAAAAAAAATTAAACTAGTCTACACTATAATATATGTTAATGTCACAACATAATAAAGTAGCATATCCATGAAATATAACACTACAAAGAATATAAGTAAGAGAAAGACATGTGTGAGAAATCAATGTAGCTTATCATGATAAATTAAAAGGTCATAAAAAGATATAGCTTGAAATAATGTAACCTATGAAATAATATTCTCTCAACATTGGCATGACCCCTTTGTATATAGATGTACTATATCTATGCACCTATGTATCATGTGTAACATGTATCTCTTGCATCTCACTCATATATACTATGAAATTTAGGTGTGTGTAAAAAATAATATGCAATATACCAAACATGTGATAAATAAAATTAATGAATAATGAAACTAGCCAACATGTCATGCTTAGGTCTTAGTTTTTGAGTTTTTATATTTTTGAAATATTTTAAATTTGAATATATATCGATACAAGTGAGTAAAAACAACTAGCAAGGATTCAAAAATATAAGAATGGGAGGGATATGAACAAATTATAACATATTTTAAGGTATAACATGCAATAAATGTGATAACATGGTGATCTAAGGCAACAAATGTGCCTCCACTATAAATGTGAATCATAACCTTGAAACTCAAAATAGTATGCACAAGATGGAGGGGGAAGAGGAGGAATCAATGTATATGACCATAAATGTATAATATTGTGTAAGCTCAATGGAAGACATAACACTTATAAGTAGTAAATATATATGAGTAATAAAGTAGGATGTTACAAATTATGTGCACTTGAATCATTGTAAGATAGGTATTAAAGATGTTCATATCATGATAAATAATTAGGAGGTGAATTCCAAGTCAAAACAAAGCAAGGGATAAAATAATGATCAACACAAGTCATTCGTATACATCTATGTGAAATAAGTAATCAAGTAAACATTAAGAAACTATGTACAATGGACTATGTCTAAAATAGTAAATGAGTGAATAAAAAGGATGCAATTCTATAGGTCATGTATGTGTCATCTATATTCAATGAATTAGGATGGATTTACAATGTGTACTACTTAGTGTATTCCAAGCTCAAAGAATGTAATATTACCAAAACATTTCATTACATAGTTATTTATATTAGGACATGATTAATTTTGATTTGCTAAACCTAACTAAGGGATCTCTTATCACACAACACCAAATGAGACGGTTATAAAGCCTATAGGAAAATGATTTTGTGAAAAAACCCTAGCTAGGCCTAAAATACTTAAAATAAATCTAATCTAGTGTTCACTAAAGTTTGTGTCACAAAGGGAGATAATTAATAATAAATAAAATAAAACATGCAAAAAGAACTCTACTCACATTAATGTATAAGTAAACTAAGGAATACAAAATTCATCCTACTAGTTTGTGAAATATCTAATCTACCAAATGATAAGTAAAAGTTAGGAATATTTATCTTGAATTGAACCTATCATGCCTCAATCTCTCCCTTGGCTAATGGTGATTTACAAGAGGTTGTTGTGGCTTGGTAAGGATAACATTATATAAATTAGCTCTAGGATAAAATAATCCTACTTCACATCCAAGAATTTCCCATAAGACAAGTGTTAGGAGAGGTTCTTGAAGCATCATAACATGCTAAGGATGAGGATAGCTAAGTTTATACTTTAGTGCACACGATAATACAAAGTATTCATACACAGGGTAGAAAATAGAAGTATAGTGAAGATGAATTATTTTGAATTAAGTAAGAATTAGGAACAAATAGTATTTCATTAACATTTATAGAATATTCATGTTAAAGTAAACATAAAGTAAGCAAAAAATTATACAAGAGAACACACACAAGGAATAAAGTAAGAAACACAATAGGTAACCATAACCAAAATAGTCTCTATTGATCTATTCAAAGGTGAAACTCTCCTATTCATACAATTACATATATATATATATATATATATATATATATATATGTTTGTAGTCTATGAATATTCATATTCTTGTTGTACTTAGTGCCAAAAGTGGAGCCTATTCATATTCTAACCTATTACAAGTCATGGAGAGAGGACAAATTATACATATATCTAACAAAATGAGTATATAACTCATAGATATAGATAAATATCTTGCATAAATTTACTATCCTATTTCTTATCCTAACACTTTCCTGAACTTAAAATATTGTCTCATCTTGAGACAACATCATAGGATCTTCTAAAAGTTATCAAATGGTAGAAGCTGAAGAAGTGGTTAGACTAGTAAGAGTTACAATAATCACTCAAGGCACCATTTTTAGTTTTCACCTCTTGTGCACTACTTAGCCACCCTTTTAGGTTTTCAACTATGTAACATACCAACCTACCAACCTTTTGGGTTTTTAATATGTTGGCATAACTAGGTGGAAATCCTTTATGGGTTTTCAACCATCCTGGCCCTACTTATCTTACTAGTCATCCCCAATACAAAATTGTATTCAAATTTTTACAAAATTAGTACTTTGTGCAGTACTTAACTTGATGAATGTGGTATGTATGTAGACGATGACTGAGAAAAAGAGTCCTTACACTTGGAATGCATAGCCTTGTGCTGAGTGATGACCTGATGGAGCTTGGATGGTGGCTTATACATAAGAGTGTCGAGGATTTGGGAAACCTTGTTGTAAAATGGAGATAGGCAAATCTTGTATGTATGTCAATCATGCATAACTTACTATAACATGCATAATAGGACCCCAAAGGTACATGATATCCAATGAGATAATTGAGATATGAGTCATCAATGATTTTCATGGCTGCCTTGGTGTTGTTCACCCTCATTTTAATTTCACCACTCAGTTTTTCTAGTTTGTCTACATGATATTGGGCTTGGAGACATGCAAAAGAGCTATGTAGAAACTCACTCAACTAGTTGAGGAGTTTATCACCCACATTGTTTAGAGCATTGAGCAAATCATAGATTTATTTATTGTTCTCATCCATAGAAGTGGTGTGGCTACCTATAGTTGTTTTCGTGATGGTGGCTATGGTAAAGTCTATGCTAGAACTAGCTAAAGAATTATCTAGTTGCTACTTTTAGTATAGAAAGGTGCATATGACCTATTGTGCTTGCAATGTAGTAATGTATATCATGACCTGGTAATCCTCTAATAAAATTATGAGTATAACAACCTTGGTCTTCACATCATGGTCTAATGTGCTAACTACATGTAATTTTTGAGCTACACACCAATATTTGGTCAACTCAGAGACTAAAGTCTTGAGTCTTCACTGATCAAACATGACTTGGTCCCTAATTACTTGAGTGACTAAGTTTGGAAAGGTATCCTAGATCATCTTTGTAGCTTCATGAAGGTGAGACATCAACTCTACATTCTTTTCCTTAGATTGACCCATCTCTAACTCTAAAGAGGTGAACTTATATGTAATATATTTTTGAAATGCTACTTTTCCGTCTAGTTGTATCTTTAGTGGGAGCCTAGAGACATCCAAGGAAGCTTCCTATTTGAGTGGGAGTGTGGACAATGTACTTGTAGTTGATGAAGGGTTCAATCATGGAATTATGGTAAGTGGGAGAGAAAAAGTGGTGCACCAATCACCAATAGTGGGGATATACCATAGCTAAAATCCTTCTAATGGAAATTATAGGATTTGAGGACCTATCTAAGCTATAACTAGTGATTCTTATTATGCTGATTACTTTGATTTTGCCTATGGATGCTCTAGTGCCTATTGCTACTATATTGTGGCCTCTACTACCAACTTGAGTTGATGCACAATGTCTTCATCCTTCTTTATTTTTACTTTCTCCTCCTCTTACACTTTATTTTTTAGTTCTTCCTATATAACTTTCTACTTTTCTTATTTTTCCTCAGCCTAAATTTTTTTTGCACATTCTTCTTGTTCTTTCTTCTATTCTTCTAGGGCCGTAGCCTTGACTTGTTCCTATATAGCATGTGCTAGAACTTGTGCTTTTGATTATTATTGTGTCTATACCTATGCCTATTGTTGGCATATGATTTAACTTCTTCTTCATTTTTATTCTTTATAGCTTCCTCTACTTGATTCTATGCATGTTTTACAACTTACATGGCATGCTATGTTCAAGATACTACATCTTGTTTTTATTTTTATTCTTCTTTTACCTTAGCCTTGGTAATGAGCTTAGTTTAATTTTCCTTCTATGATTTCTCCTCCTATGCTTTCTAAGATACATAGGTAGCTTCCTAGGCCTTATTAGCCACATCTATGTCCTTCTATTGATCATATTCTATATCCTTGGCCTTTTATGTGGCCTTGGTTTCTTTAACTTTTTGACTATCTTGTTGTTATTGAGATTGTTCCTTTTGTCACTTCTCCTTCTTCATTACTCACCATTTGACTATGTGAGATGCTTGCTCCCTTAAGGTATGTTGTTATTCTATTATGGGTTAATCATGTGTGAGCTCTTTGACCTCTTGTGTATGTGGTGATGGTGGTAAATCACTTGGTTAGACTTCTTAACTAGAAACCTACGCCTTCTTGCACCTGAGTGTGACCAATCTATATTTAGGTGGTGGTGAAATAGAGGAAGGGGCAGGTTATGTTTCCTATTTAGAGTATGGTCATCCAAATGTATGATCTTCAAGAGTATAGGAGACATTATCCTCTTAACTAATTTGGGGTCTAAGCATGAGTAATTATGGTGGGATTTATAGAAGGGGTGAAAATATATATTTAGTTAGAATGGTAGGAGTAGGTTGTGGCTAGCAAAAGTCAATCCATCACTATAGTTACTCTACTTCTTTTCATATGGTATCAATGATAATGGATGACAAGCAAGATGGAAGGTTTACCCATAGTTATGAAGGAACCTAATTACACACTTGAACCATGTGCATAACCTTCTAGAAGAAGAACTCCTTCTCTTCCTCTCTATCATAGAAATATCCAACCATGTCTGTGATTATTACTTGGTAGACTTGTTGTTCATCCATCCCCATTTGTGGAAGGTCATAGGAACTTGTGATCTAGGTCACCTTCAGGTCATATAACTAAGTTGACATGCTTCATGTCTTACACTTAAAAGGAGGAGATGCATATTGATGTTTTGAGGAAAGCTCATGATTTTTGTTTTATTATAATGAACTGGTGGCTTTGTCTATTTATTTCACTATAGGGATGGCTATGCTAGGTGGTATGGCCTATAGTGGAGTTAAATGCTTAGCTATGAAATATTTTAGTTTAGTGAATTCTACCTGTACCATGTACATCATGATAAAGAATGGAAGTGTTGTGAAGGATGACTATGGCAACTTATGAATGTATATGAATACACCCTTTGATAGTAAAGTGATAGCTACATGTTGGCCCAAATATTGCATGACATCTAGTGGTACCTAGGGTGTGTAGTGATCAATTTTAGATACTCTAACCACCATGATTTGAATTTTACCTCATGTGCTAGGGCTCCATGCTCATGTGTCTAAATGAGGTTAGGAAATTTCTACACTAGCCAATAATTTATGTCAGAGTGCACTTCTCCGTCTGAGGACTTCTATTATGTGAATCAGAGTAGATAGATGAGGAATTGGTACTAAAATGTCTAATTCAAAGAGGTGTGACACTTATCAATGTTGGTGAGTAGCTCCTAAACAAAGTACTCCAACTAGTTGAATATATCATTCCTATGGATCATACGGTGGGTGATGTCCATGAATCCTTTAGGGATTTGTTTTACAGACTTGGTTGTCTATCAAAACCTCCTTATGATGCATTTTATGAGGATGTGCACTAGATCATCATATATTTCCTCAATTGGGATCCATCTTGATCCCAAAACATACAAATAATGTACCTCTTAGAGAATAGGTGGTGTTCTTCTCTTATATGGAGATATGGAGTCTCCTCATGTAGGTATGCCCAAAGCTTGGGCCATGACTTCTATGTTGATGACAGTGGTGATATTTGGGCCAAGGTAAATATTGTGATAATTGTATTGGCTAAGAAAGACTTGGATAATATCCCCAAAGTCACCAAAGGTTGGCATTAAAAGTAGGCACTTGACATATATGTTTTGGAAGTAGTGGGGAGCTACGAGAGTGAGTGGTTACATAACATTGATAGGGTCTAGATGAAATAATTTTTGTTCTACTCATCAAAATAAATCAAATGGATTTAGATCATTAAACTTGGTCTACTTGAGAGCTATATCGATGCCCATTTCTTATTTTTATGTATTAGTCAATCTCCTAATGAGTCATGATGTATCCATGATTCCTGAGTGATGAACTTGAATCAATGGTGGCTCTTTGTGAAATAAGACTAGATTAACTCTTTGAATGTGCAGGTTACTAAAATATGTAAAATAATGAAATGTTGACTTGGTTCTTAAAATTGAATTTTATAGATTTTGTGCCTATTGGATTCCATGTAAATGCCACATTGAGCTATCCATTTTACATGAATGTAATGGTTGACATGGAAAATTTTATCCGATCTAGCAATTAAGATAGTTAGTCATTAACACATGTGTGGAGATACACCATAATGTTCTTTGATATTTTTATGAGAGTATAAGTAGATGATGTCGATGGGCTACCAATTTTTTGAAGATTAAGTCAATTAAACCTTGGATCTAGCATTTAATTCTAGTGGATGACAATTATACGATGGAGATCTTGTTGATGTGACTTATTCATACCTTTCCTAGAATTAATTACTTTTGTTCACTCTTGTTGACATTCATGATGGTGCATGTGGATGCTCTTGCACACGATTGATGCATTTTATGCTTGGTATCTTGGTTCTAAACTAGTATTAAAGAGATCATCTACAAACACACACAAATATAAAAATAAACACACAAAAAACATGTAAAATTGATAAATCCTAATCTAGTTGATGCTACTCAGCACCAACTCACTTAGCAAAGTGAGATCAATTTGACTATTAGTGGTAGGGCTTAAGCCTATAACCATTCACCCACACTAGTAAAATGGTTCCCTTAAGATCTCTTACAATTATTTTTCCTTGCTGCTATAGTTCATGTATAACATAAGGTCCTTTCCATCAAATCTATAACTTGCCAAAAAATGCTCTAAAATGACTGTCATTTAATAATAATGGTTGATTTTTATGAAATTCCTTATGGTGCAAATTCCTATCATGCCATGATTCTTATCTTTACTTATGAACTTCATAAATCCATGATGCTCTAAATCTATACCCATCCATCCTATTCAATTTGAGAAGTCTGTTGGTGAGAGATTCATGATCTCCCAGTCATATGACCATTGTAATGTGTAGATTGGGTACTAAGCACTCCATTACCATAACTGCTTCAAGCCAATAGACCAACTATAATGGCATAAAACCTATGGATCTATTATAGCGCATGCGATATGCCCATAAAATCATAGGAATGCAATCTTCCTAGTCATCCATCTTGACATCATAGATCTTTGTCAATATTTTACCTAACATTTTTTTGGAAGCTTCAACTTGGCCATTAGATTATAAATGGTACACAGTGCTTTTATAATGAGAAATCATAAATTCCTTAGTAAGAGCCTTGATGGTGTTGTTCAAAAAGTGCATCCATCAATATCTAATATGTTTAATGGGGCATTCAAACCTTGTAATTATGTTCTCATAGAGAAACTTTAATGTGTACTTCACACCATAGCTAGGTGTTAAGCAGCTTCAACCCACTTGGTAAAATAGTCAATCGTAATGATAATATACCTTGATTTACTAAATTTTTTTAGTGGACTGATAGGTTCAACAAAGTCAATACCCCATTGTTCAAAAAGTTGCTAAGATAATAGAGGCTATAAAGGTATTTCATCTTTTTATAGTGGTTTACCCATGCATTGACATACATCATAGTGCTGCTCTACTCTGTGTGCATCCTAAAAACTATTTGGCCACCATAACCCACTCTATAATAACTTCCTAGCAATAGCTTCTCTAAAAACATGTCCTCATACTACTCCTTGGTATGCCTCCTGCAAGAGTTGAGGTCATTCATGTTCTAGAATAATCCTATGTATTACTTCATCCTTCCCCAAATGATATAGAATCCCATTTATGATGGTGTATAGTAAAGCTCTAGTGACAAACTACTTCTTGTCTCATTCCTATAAGTGCATAGGGAAGAATCCTTGTTTGAGGAAGTTGGGGATTACTTCAAATTTTTTAAGAATTATAAAAATAGAAAAAAGATGAGAATTAGGAGAGTTTTCTTATAATTATTCTAGTTCTTCACAATTAGGAATGTGGTTGAGATGATTTGACCCCATATTTTTTCTTCTTGGCTTGACATTAATGCAAAATTAGAACTCCTAAAATAACATTAACTACCAAGAGATGCATCCTCTTAGCATTGGATTGTTTACAAGGTATCATAGAGCTTGATGATCAATAAAAAACTTGAATGATGTCACAAACAAATAGTGTCTAAATTTATGTAGTGTGAACACTATAGCTAATGCTTCTCATTTAGTTATGTAGTTATTATCTAAATTAGAAAGTTTGTGGCTTACAAAATAAATGGGATGGTTGAGTCCACCATCTCCTGGATGCATAAACACAACACTGACTATGATACCCAAAGCATTAACGTGCATGTGAAAGGGATTATTCTAGTCTAGAAAGATGAGGATGTGCACAATAACCTATCTATGCTTTAGTTCAATAAAGGTTTCTTAACACTCTAAAGTCCAGACCAAATTCAGACTTTTACATAGTAAAGATTCCAATGGATATGAAATGGATGCATATCCTTTGATAAACTTATGATAGTACCCTGTATGGCCCACAAAAGATTGCACTTTTATGGAGCTAACTGGTGGAGGCATACTCAAAATGACTACAATTTTGTCCTGATCAACCAAAATGCCTTCACTCTATACTACATGACCTAGCAAAACATTAAAGGGTGTAAATAATAGACATTTCTTTAAATTTTGAGCAATGTACAAAGCTCAAAAATGTTCTAACATGAGGCATAACTTAGACAAATGTTCTTTAAACAAGGAAAATACTACCTAATCATCGAGATAGACTTCCATGAAGTCACAAATAAAGTCTTTGAACATAGTCATGACTTCATGAGAAAAAACTATAGGTGTGTTCTTAAGGACAAAAGACATTAACTTGTATGCAAAGGATCCCCATTCCATGGTAAAAGTCATTTTAACTCTATATTCTTCTATGAGGGTATTTGATGATAGCAACTAAAACCATCCATGAAAGAATAGACTTCATGGCCTACGATAGATTTCAAAACTTCATTTGTGAATAGAATTGGTAATGGGTTATTTACACATGCATCATTCAAAATGAAATAATCTCCACATACTCTAATATTCCCTATTTTCTTGGGCTACACTACCATAGGACTAACCCAATCTGCCTTTTCTATAAGATAGATTATACTTACGTTCTACATTCTATCAAGTTCAGTTTTTAGTTTCAACTTCATGTTCAGATTTAACTTATATGGCCATTTATCTATAGGTCATGTGCACTCCTTGAGTTAGATATGGATTTCACCTATAGATGGATCAACTCCTTAGACCTCTAAAAATTTAGAGGGAAAGACATCTCGATAATCTCAAAAGAGTTGCATAGCTTCAAATACTTCAGCTTTAGTTCAATAATCACCTATATACACCAATTTAGGAACCTCCTTAGTTATGATGTTTTATACATGATTTTCAAAGGGATGATGGTAAAAATTATGATTATCTTCATCAATAAATCCTATATCATTCATTTCCCTTCTTATTATATACTTTGTATGCTATGAAGCTTGTCTCCTTTAGTAGGTTCTACACTAAGGTCCTTTAATGGTTCTACTAGCTGTTCAGGTTTAAATAAATTAGTCAAATAGATATCACCGTTAGAATCAAAATCTTCAATGTCCTCTTCTTCATCTTTTCTTTAGTGGCATGGATATGTAAGAGATTGTTCTTCTTTCTTGGCATCTTTATATCTTTGTAAGGCTGAATTGAGCTTAGAAGCTATGTTTTTCTACGTAGTGAATTCCATTGTGGTGCTTATATCTTTTGTACACCGATGACATAGGAAATGTTTGATTTTTAGGAGTGAATTATGAACTAGAGGGTTATCATCTTCAAAAACAAATGTCTATATGAAATCACTTTACACCTATGTCCCATGCTTTATCTCCCTCTTGTGCTCTTGATATATATACCATACTGATGGTAATAGAGAAAGTGTATAATGAAATATGTGAACCCAATATTTTGGTGCCACATTTTTTTCAATCTAGACTTCAACACATTTATGAATATGGATTTTAGGACACTCACCTTCTTAAAATAAAGGCTAATTACTTTTGATGGGCTGTGGTATTTGGAACCTGCTAATCATGAGCTCATAAACATTATCCCACTTGAGATGAACATTTCTATGAATTTCCCACCATGTCACTATAAATCCTTTCAAAGCATAATTCAAAGCACTAACCCACTATATGATGGTAGGTACATTAACTTGTAAGCATAGAAAGAAATGATTGATATCTTTAGTTTCATAGTACACATGAAGTTGTCTTTCATGTGCATAGTCCATTCTCATAGGTCAAAGTTCATGATCACCTCGAACCTAGTTGAGTAGGTGCATGTCTAAGTCTCCACTAATAGATGAATATATTTCCTAAGGCAAAGTGCCTTCTCTATTCAACTTTATATAACCTTTCATATGATCATTTGCTTGATAGAGGAAGTCAACTTCAGAATGAGTAAGGGATTTTATAGACATAGATGTACAATCTTCTATGATAAATTGGGTTGCCAATGGTTACATAACTACTAGTTTAGGCCTCCATTGTTCATATGTCTTGAGTTATTGAGTGAGTAAATATTATACCTAAGGTTTAATATGCTCAAATAAGAAGTTACACTTGGCTGTGCGTAGAGATTTTGGATTTTCCTCAGAGTTTACCTTCATCTAGCTGGTTTATTACATGACATTTGGAGAATCTAGTTCATCTAAAATGATGTAAGGTTTGTGCACTCTTTTTAAATGAATGATGACAAAATTATCTCCTTGGTGCATCTCTAATTGATTTTCCACCATGTTGATAGTCATTTGATAATCATATGCCCATTTTTTACCAATTAGTGTAGAGTAATGTGTTGCTACTATCTTCATATCGATGGCTTGAAAATCACATTATAGGGTCAGTTATGTGACTCTGATCTCAATGTCTTCTAATTTGCTAATAGGTTTGAATTTTCCATAGTTAGCTAAGCTTAATTTACTAGTCTATAACTTATAATTGATCATCTAATAGCCTCCCATGTAGACATAGGAATCATATTAATTATGCTACCAAAATAAAGACAACATTTGGAATTTCATAACTTACAACCTCAATATTGATTCATGCATCTACATCCCAAGGATTCTTTATTTTGACATACCAAACCAATTTTTCTATCTTCTATTAGCCTCACTTCACACACTCTAATAGATTATGTACTAATTTTGTGATGTTTTGTGAGATGTCTTCATTGTATAATATGCTTAAAAGTTTCAGAAGATCTGTCAGTGTAGTGATAACTCCATCTTGATGCATAATGCTCATGATCTACCCATACATTTGAGCATCTATTAAAATAACATCTCCTTCAATATTGTCTTGGTGTTGAATGTTTTTCAAGATCTATGCATATTCATACATGAAGCCCTTTTTTATAGTTGGGTCTAGGTATTTGTCTTATTTTAATTTTTAGATTCCTTGATCTTGAGGGATTTCCAAAGAAGGCAACCCTCTTTATGTGTGTTGATGTCATGTAACAACATTTAAGAAGGCATCCTCATTAGGTTGCACATTTAAAATATTAACATTTTTGATGGCCTTATCCTTTCTTTGCTTTTCCAATACAGGACAGTCTTCTATCTCATGTTAGTCATATATTTTATAGTATGCATAGTAAGACTATCTTTGAGGATTCAAAGAGAAATTTTATTGTACATGATTGTACTCTCCACATATATAACATTAAAGAGGAGGCCATTGATAGTTATTTCCTCTACCACCTTGGTAACCTCCGCTATATCCACCCCTATATCCTCTTTTGTTGGACTAATAACCTCCTTTATAACCTCCTTATTGTTGCATTGTGTTCTAATGTTGACACTCTTGGGTATTATATCCAATTCTAAATTGTTGTTGTGTAATTAGTGGGGTCCAACTCATTTATTACTGATGCATCATGGATGAGATCTAGGGTGATGCATACTAGTATTATAGAGATAGTGGTGTCCAAATAGGCAAAGGAAGGGTCCATCCAACTAGACCTTGAGGCTAGTATTATGATAAATTAGGAATCCATTGTGGACTTACTTGGGTCACACAACCTTTATCAAACTCTGGGCTTAGAACTATTTGCTTTTCTAAGGACATTTTCTCCATAGTGATGGCAAATAGATTTATGGCGATGTCTTTCTTGAGCTCCTACAAAAAACTATAGTTTTTTCATCATGAATTTTCAACTTATAGAAATTACAATACAAATTCTATGGATTCTTGACATACTCTTATAGGAGATGACAATGTGTTTTTACATGCCTTATTATGTGACACATTTCACAAAACTCTATCTTGATCTTAGGATAATCATTATCGTGATGTTCTTATTTCCTGCACTCCATACACCATAGAATCAACTTAGGTTTATCTTCCTCATGGTATTTCTCCATTCTCTTCATAAAATCTTGTAGTGTGTTTTCAATCTTAGAATTTATAAAAGGAGCTTCCCCATAGTATTCAATATTTTATACTCATAGTGTAACAACTCTAACATCTATTCTAATAGCATATTGAGTCTATGTAGTGGCAAGCCTAATTCTAGAGCATAGTCCTTTGACAAACCATACAACCTTGACTTTTTTTTTCAAGGCAAATTCCACCTTATTCATAACATCAAAGAATATGTGATTATAGTCATAGACTGATTCTCCCAAATTTTGCCTTATCTCCTTCAAGTCCTAATAGTCTTGTACATTTATTTATTTTGAACTTTATGATGAGCTATTACTTAACCTATTATAGAGTTGCCCACTAAATGTCTCTATGGTATATGAACTCAAGTGATCTTCCAGTTAGTGCCCCTACTAACTCACACTTTTGGATAGCTTCATCAGTAATGCCCTTATCTTGACATCTTATTTCATAGGTTAGAAGGTAATGTTTAGGGTCTATAGACCCATCATACATTGCCAAATTTATAAATCTTCCTATATGACCCACGGTGTAAACTGGTGTTAAAGGGATCTATTATGTAGCTAGTATAAGAAGAGGCTATGTTCTAGGTGATCCGATTTATGTACTACTAAGATTTATCTATGCATTAGGAGAGTCAATGTGTGCACTTTGTTTTTCTATGTTTCCTTCTTTTCTTTGCTTGGTTTCAATAAGTCCTATGGCCTTGTTTCAATTTTGGTACCCCAACGATGTAATTAATCTTAAAATGGACCTTTCTAACTATTATCTTTTGATCTACCTAGATGAAATTTTTTAATGAAATATAACAAATTGGACTATGATGTATGCTCTTCTAGTGAATGATTATTTCATGTGACTTCTTATTCTTTTATGCTTGAATCTATGATTAATCTATGACTATGGTCTATTTCTTTGTTGAACTCTTCATGTCCTTATTTTGATACTACCCTTTTTTGTAGTTGTACACTATATGTATCATCTAACTATTTTACTTATACACTATTCTCGCCTTCTTCTTTGAACATATCTTCTTCATCTCATTCTTCATCACTTATTTTTGTCTGCCAACATTTATCATATTCTTTATTCATCCTTCGTTATTATTCTCTATCATCTTGCTTGTCACTTCTTCTTACTCATTCATCATCTGATTTACTACTACTCTTAACTCTACTCGTAGCTACTTGGGTATTCTTTTAGTTATTCCATATATTCTATTATCACAGTTCACATTTTAAATCTAGATTTTTTTTTAAATCTTCTTTCTTTGTGTCTCCATTTTGGATTTAGGTTCAATCCTTATCTACTAATCTAATCATAATTCATTGTCATGCTGCACACACCCCCATACACCTAAAGAAAATACTCTATATTGGCTAGAGTAGGCACCATGGCCTTGTCCACAACTAACATCTTCATAAGGATAGGTAGTCACTAAAAAAAGTTTCCCCTAATTCCTTTGAAAAACAAGTCTTGTATATCTTCTAAAGCTATGTATCCTTGTATTATAAACTCAGTGATGTATCTGTCTATGGTGGTATCAACCTAATAATCTATTTCCCTCATCTAGTTAGTTTCCATTTTCTACAACTAGTCTATATTTACTTCTATTCAAATGATCATTTCTTTCATTCTTGGTTTAAAGCAATAATATTCCAACTATTCTAATCAATTAGCTATAAATTTAGTCAAATCACACTAAAATATTTTATAAATCTCTCCATAGATATGTTTTTGAATGATTTCTTATGTGGTAAAACCAGTCCATTTGGATTCATCTTGTATAAAATTAAATATTTTTTGGTCTAATCATGTCTTAATGTTTCTCTGCCCTAGTAACCATCTTAGCATAAGTTCCTCTAGAAGGAGTGTTTCTATTCTCATTGCATCATTATTATCAAAGGTTCCTAAAGCATCAAAACAAGCTAAGGATGAGGATAGCTAAGTTTATACTTTAGTGTGCAAGATAGTACTAAGTATTCATATTCAAGGTTGGAAAATAGAAGCATAACAAAGATGAATTATTGTGCATTAATTAGGAATTAGGAACACAATTATTTCATTAAATTTTATAGAGTATTTAAATTAAATTGGATAGAAAGTAATGAAAACATTATACAAGAGAATGCACACAAGGAATAAAGTAAGAAACACAACAAGTAACCATAACCAAAATAGTCTCTATTGATATTTTCAAAGGTGGAACTTTATTATTCATATAAATACAAGTATATATAGATGTTTACAGTCTATGGATGTTCATATTCTTCTCATACTTATAATCAAAAGTGGAGTTTGTTCATATTCTAAACTATTACAAGTCATGGAAATAGGAAAAAAATACATATATTTGATAAATTGAGTACATAACACATACATATAGACAAATATCTTAAGTAAATTTATTAACTAATTTCTTCTCCCAATAGCAAGCATCTTTTCCTCCAAGGTAAAACCCTAAGAAATGACTCCTCAAGTGTATATATACCAGAATAGTGAGATCTAGCAATACAAAAATGAATGCTCCTCTCTTTAGAAATTAAGTGAACGGGGTATTTATAGCCAAGGATTGACATTAAACCCTCATGATAATTTAGTCAACAAGGTTAGCTAGGTTTATATTATTTAGTAGGAAATATAATCATTAGGTCTCAAACTAGATGAAGTTCTATAATGTGTGGTCAATTCAAAATATTGTGTGTGTGTGTGTGTGTGTGTGTGTGTATATATATATATATATATATATATATATATATATTCCCCACTCGAATCTCATCACATGTCATGTAGTTGTAACATGGAATGGTTCATCAAGAAAGAACACAGTAACATATAAAGTTGAGCTAATAAATTGTAGTAAAAATCAAAAAGTTATTTGTTTTAAAATTAAAATGACTATAAGGATTTTCTTAAATTAAATTATAGTATGATATACTTACCATGACCTACCTTTATCATTAAATGGTTATCTTCTATATTTTTAGACTCGATCATAAAAGGCACATTAACTAATTCAAACAAACCCTAAGGATACACCAAAAAAAAATAAAAAAATCAAACGAATGTAGGGAAATCAAGACAAATGAATTTTATATAACTGAATAAGTCACTTGGAAAATTGGTCAGCTAAGATGATAAATGATAAGTTAAAACTAAAAGACCAAGGAAAAATGGATACAATTAGAGTAAATCGGGTAACCAAAAAGTAGGCTACTAAATGAGTAACAGACCCAAATAAATATACCTTAAATAAGAAAAGTGACAAACTCGATCAAACCACAGGCATATGAAACTAAAATAATAGATTCAACATCGATGAAAAATAAGTAACAAACCATAATTAAATAAATATGGAAAAATTAACTTAAAATAAAACAACACTTATGAATGAGAAGTAACAATCTAAACTCACTCAATAATGGAAAAATTGAATAGTGAAAATGAACCAAAATTGTCCACAAAAAGGGTGATAAACTAGATTATAAAATAAAATAAAGAAAATATAAGAAGGATAAGATAATAGTTTAAAGAAGTAATGCATAGTCACTCACAGATGCAACTTTTGTTCTTAAGATAGATTAAACCAAAATAAACCTATTATGAGCATGCCTGAAAAGAGATGAAGAATAAGGAATATAGAAATTGGGAAACATAATTAAAAACAAAATTTTCTTATCAAAGGAGAATATGAAATGGGTGGTGGGGAAATTTAGGTGGTACCAAGGTATAAAATATTTATAAAAAACAAGACATTTAAATGAAGTTGTAAAAATAATTTTTTTTGATATTAAGGACTCTAGACAATATGCTTTAGCTACAAAAATTTGGGTTATCTAGTGAAGTATAAATATCATCCCATGAAGGCTATATGAATGAAACTTAAAATGAATATACCCTCTCACATTGTGTTCCTCATTCTTTGGGACTCCTTACAAAGCCATCAGTCTACTATGAGATTGAGTACTTGGATGAAGAAGTAGGTAGTACTATACATACTTTTGAAATCTCCTATCCCAGTCTACTAGCCTATCACACACTAATGGACCTTGGTTCTATCATGAGGCCAAATGTAGAGTTTGAGATTTGAATAAAATAGGATATGTGAGTGATAATCATGTCTTGTTATGTGATTCTAACATTTAATTTTATATATGCCTTTTTATCATTACCTTTTGTTTTAAATGATTTGGATTTTATCTTTTTATGGATTTTTGTAATTCCTCCTCCATACAAATTTAGAAAACCAAAAATGGGTGTTAAAAATGAAAATCCCTAGAAAACTTAGACTTGATAG
Organism: Torreya grandis; assembly: GCA_037957365.1. Classification (NCBI taxonomy): domain Eukaryota; kingdom Viridiplantae; phylum Streptophyta; class Pinopsida; order Cupressales; family Taxaceae; genus Torreya; species Torreya grandis. The sequence continues at coordinate 800,768 of JARHVA010001710.1, forward strand.
CTATGAAAAATAACTTAGAGAACATGGTGTATAAGATTCTTATGTTTTAATGTTAAATAAAAATGTTATCTTGAAACTTTGCTTGGTGTTCCCAAAGTGGAATGAAAGATAAGGGAGATGAAAATGAACATGGAACAATGAGTTACTTCAAATCACCAAAAATATATAAAAATTAAAATGATAAAATGATAGGTAATAAAGAATCCATATAATAATAAATAATGTAAGTTCTTGGAGATGTGAGAAATGGTTTTGTTTAAAGTCGTTACCATAAAAGAAAATAACTGATTCTAAGAGGATGAAGTCATAATCCTTAACTCATTACCTTAATTATTGAGAGAAAACACTTAAATCAAAATATTTTATTGAATTTGAAAGATTTGTGATGAAGACATACTCCTATCTTAGGTCTTATACTGCAACTCATAAAGAAAAAGAAGTATAGATAGACCCAAGGACCAGTGATAGGAACTAAGGCTACTAAAAATAAAGTAATGGTATACCTTGGGTATCTTTGTAGAAAATTTTCAAAAAATGTTAATATTTATAGTATATGGAAACATGTATAATAGTAAATATTTAAGCAAAACATTTCTTTAAAAATTGAGTATTAGTCAGTTCTTAAAAAATATATCCTTCATTAGTTTATAATCCATAAGTACTAAGACAAAGGATGTATTTAACGAGGTAAGGACCCCACCATTTTTGGGTGTACTTGCATTATTTGTCATGTGTATAATATAGTTTAAGGACTAGGTCACCAATATTGAAAGTACATACTTTGAATTTTTTGTTATATTATTTAGTAATGCAAGCTTTGTATTGGTGGTTATGTTGTAAGGAAACCATATGTTTATCATCAAGGAAATATAAAGTATGGAGAGGCTTCATGTAATTGCTCATCAGAAATAATACCATGAAGATAAATGCATTAGGATGGAATCTAAACTTATAAAAGTAAGACTGATTTAGAACTATATACTAATGGGAATGATGTTACCCTAGTGGCAATACGTATGCTAGTGTGATAAGCCCAGAGTGTGGGATAAAGTTATAGGTACTGAATAGTATGAGATTCTCTAATAGTCTTTTGAAATATTTTGTTTAGAATATTATTGGTGGCTTCTACTTGGATATTGCATTATGGGTGATAAGGTGTTGAGAACTTGTGTGCAATTTTAAAATTTACACATAATTGTTTCATGTTTTTATTTTTGAAATTCATATAACTATAAAAAATAATGGTATGAGGAACTCCAAAATGATAAATGATTTGATTGAGAATAAATTTATAAATGGTAATAATAGTAATTCTAATAAGGGGCATGGATTCTATCCATTTGGTAAAATATTCAGTGGTAGTGATAATGAACACATGACCATCTTGTGATCTAGGTAACTTTTTGATGAGATATAATCTGCACATAGAGAAAGGCTAAGGAGACTTCAAGGTGTAGAAACCTAAATCTGGGCACTTATAATCTCCAATCAGGTTTTTGGCCAATTTCCACCTAAAATGCACAATTTGGCTTAAAAATACTTAAAAATGCTAAATGATGTGAAACTGACATATTCAAGTGCCAATTTTGGCCAAGGTATCCCTAAATGGGGTAATGCAAGGGGAAAACTAACTTTGATCAGAGCATTTTGAGTCAAAATGATAGTTTTGCACCTAAGTGTTCTAGATTGCTCTTTCCTATCAAATCTTCTACACAAAACTTGTGCTTTTGTTATTTTTTATTGGTAACATCCTAAATGTGAATACAGATCCAATGCATCTAACATGGACTTCCAATTTCAGTCCAGTCAAATTTTGGACCAATAACAATGCATTCTAATCAATTAAAGTAATTTATGCACAAAGTGCTTAATCATACTTAAGAGCTAATTAACCCAAATCAATGCCTACTCAATAATTCCATAGAAACTTGTTCAATACTTATTTTTAGAAATGAATATTAAATATCTACATCATCAAGTGACCTCATTTTTTGGGAAGACATCCCTAGGCCATAAATGCCACAAATATTAAGATTCATGCCCTCCATTCCTCATCAATGCCCTCCATGCCTCTTAATTTCCCCTTATTCTAATGTCATGATGAGGATAATTACAAACTTAATTCCAAAAATTTAATTAATCCTCAACTACACATCTCAATCTTGAGATGGACGGTTGAGGTTGATTTTGATCAAATCCAAAAATCTATAAATAGGAGGCCTCACAACATCATTTCTAAGCTTAATTTGTGCAAATTTATAATGTAAGATTGGTTATAAAATATTCATGACACTAGTGTTACCATTCCAAATTGATTCTAAGCCAATCCAAGCCATAAAAAAAAGGTGCCAAGGAGAGATGGAGGTAGCCAAGCTTCTATTGCCAAGGACTTCATGAGCACAAGTCGAGCAAGCCACCACTTCAAAGACATTTAGAGCATCCAAAGAAGGTGAAAGAATTATTGTATTTGATTCCTTTCTTTTTAGTTGTGTTTTTCATTTAATTTTTTTAACTAAGCTCTCCCTAGTGTCTAGGCCTAGAGATACTATGCTATTAGTGTGTTTATTTCATTTTGTTTTCATTTTAGAACTAACACCATACTAACCATCCTCTCTTGAGTCAAATTCCTATATCACATAATGGCACACCCGATGGGACAAGACGCATCCTATACATTAAGGAGATCATTTTTTATCTCTAAAATATTTATTTGAGCCTTTAAAACTCTTACAAATTGATTTTCTAACTTTATTTTGCCATTTTTATTTGCCATGGTTTTACACAGTAACTGACATCGGTAAATAATACCAACATCAGTTACCTATTTAATTGACATTAGTTAGCAAAAATGACATTGGTTATATCTCAATTAGCCAGAGTAACTAATGTTAGTGGTAATAATTGATGTTAGTCACTATGTTTTCCAAAACCACAGATCTGAGAGCTACTTTTTCAAAGTTCTTTATTTTAAGCTAAAAAGAGCTTCAAAGCTAAAGGACATGCTAATAATTTTAATACAATACCAAGATTGATATTTGTTTAAAGTGTGTTTAAATCACCTTTGTATGCTTAAAAATCAATTAGAAATCCTATTTTGGGTATTTAACAAAAAATTTAGATGTTTTTGGTGAATGTTTTTAAAGTTTGCAACTAAGACCAAAGGGTCAAATGAACACCACCAAATATTTCATTTTGAGTTTAAAATTGAACAAACTTGTTAATTATTGTTTGTAATAGTTATTTAATCAATTTTTTTTAAAAAAAAAAAAAGGAATTTTGCATGTATGCTCTTCCATTTGTCCCTTATAGGAAACCTTTAGAATCAAAAGTTCCATTCTTATTGCAAGTAGCCTAGTCCAAGGCTAAGAAAGAAATTCATCTAAAACACTCTCCAAAAAATCATCAAGGTTTGGATGACCTTGAAAATGACCCTAAAGTCTTTCTACTTTCATGAATTTATGCATCTTGCCTTGCGAGGGGGAAATCATTACGTCCCATGAGTTCTTTAGGGAAGCTTTGACCTGGGGTTTCATCTCTCGGCATTGACTTCATTTGGCTCCTTTGGAGTTGCACATGGGATGTATCTACATTTGGAAATCATACTAAATTGAGCAAAAAACAAGATGTAGTGGTTGTAAAAAGGACTAGACCTTTTTACAACTAGATAATACCATGATCACCCAATTTATATGCTTCTCTTTGGCATCATTCAATGTGAAAGTTATTGTGTAATTGATTCCCTTAGAATGATCAAAACCTTGCTAGTTTAGTAAACCTCATTTTACCATACCCTTACTAGTATTTAGATGATTATACTTATTATATTTTGGTAATTTTTGCTTGGTATTTTTTGAGACTAAAACTTATTTGTTTGTTCATAATCCATGCCAAAATAATGCATTTGAGTTGTGAAGAGTAGTGTTTTACTGCCCAAGTCATATCAAAACATTTTGAGACTTTTTTTAAGTCTTTGAAACATAAAATTGACCACATAATTTAAGCATGATTACACCATTAGACTACTCAATTTATGTAAATAATTGTTTATCATTGTATCAAAGCCATTTGTTTCAAACCATTTTGTGTATACCCTTTAGACCTTTGTCTTGTACCATCATGCTGTCCAAGCTTGTCTAGCTTGTTTAGTCAAATCCTAGTTTTCAACATTGAGTTTTCAATTAGTCTTGTTAAGTTTGGATCCAAACATTGATTGATTTATGTTTAAGTCTCAATTCATGGGGTTGATACATATATCTTGCTCTTTGGGTTGCATAACTTTAGTTAATTGATTACCCAAAATTGAAAACTATTGATAGTTTGTTTGTTTGATGCCTATCCTCATCATTATTTGTGCCTTTATTTGGGAGAACACAAACTTTATCATAGAGCCTTTTTTTCTTATTCCTTATACCAATTAATCATGTTTATGTTTGATTCCATGTGCTGGATCTATGTCGAAGCTATTTTCAAACTGGTTAGATTAAATCAAATCACATCAGCCTTTGTTTCAAGTCTAGCTTTTGACACTGTTTGGCCAAAAGTCCTAGCATATGCCTATTTTTTTGAGCCTATATTTTGAATCTACATTTGGATGAGAGACCTAGCAACTCAACATTTCCCTTTCTTAGTTTAGACCTTGTCTGGAACACTTTGATCTAGACCTTTAACATGCTGATTTTTATTTAGATACCTAACCTTTGTGCATATGACATTTGACATTAGATTATTTTATACCAAATACTATCACAAACTTTTTTGGAGATATAAATACACTTTCATACCACATTAGACATATAGATCCACCCCTTTGACCAAGTTGGACCAAGTTTGAACCATCTGTCCTTTATATCATTTTTTAGAATTTGTAGAACTCTAAGCCTTTTTGTTTTTGGAGCTTTCATCATTTACACATATATGTCTCACTACACTTATAGTGGAGTTACTCACAATACAACTTATGATAAAATGGATACATAAAATGAATTTTATGGATTTAGTCAAGACCCCAATGATGCTAATATGGTTTGTGAGATAGATTTCTATCTACCTCATATTAATCATTCATGGGAACAAAGTCATGAAACAAATTATGATCCAAAGTGAGACCTTGATTGTTATGAAGAGGATTGTGAGGAAGACTTTGAAGACCCAACTATAGATAATGTTGTTTGGGATACATATCCATACCTTATTTTTAATAATAAGTACATAGAACACAGTTAAGAACCAACTTATGAATCCAACTCAAGATTGGGATGATTTGGTTTATGAGGATGACTTAGATGATTTTTCTTGTGCAAGTAATCAAGTTTCATGACATCCTTTTATTATCCAATCATAAAATACCCCTAACTCTCCTTTATATTATATTATCTATCAAGACCTACAATATTCAAGGAATATGATTATCATACTAGGACCTCATCCTTTGGTTTGTGTGAGAAATCAAGCTCCAAAATGCCCCATCATCATTTTAGGACCTAGTCTTTTGGCTTGTGCAGGGAATCAATCCCCACATCCCCATAATGGCCTATCATTACCATCTTAGGACTATGTCCTTTGGCTCATGTGAGAAATCATGCTACCTAAGGCCCTACCATTATCTAACCACAAGTCATTCTTCATCTAGTATCAATCCCAACCAAATCTCAACCGATCCAATCATTCAAAGACCAAGCTATGTTTAAAACTGGTATTTTCCAACTCATTGGAAACCAAGGCCAAGAGAACCAACCAATCTGAGATGTTTTTATTGAATCAACCATTTGTGCTAAGTTAGCCTATGATAAATTACCTATTGATCCTATACCAATTATTGAAGAGTCTCACTTTGATGAGTTAGTCTTTGTTGAGTCACTTCTTAATGATTATAACTACCTTTGGGAAAATCATTACCTCAACCATGTGCCTATTTTTTAAGAATCTCCTATTGACAAGCTAGTCTCTAAGGATTTGTCTCTTGACCTTTTTTTCCATCCTAGAGGAGTCTCACTTTGACAAACTAATCTTTGTGGAGCCCCTCATGTCATTACAGGGTTTTACTTATCTAATACCAAATATTTAGTAAGACATCACTATAAAAGAGTATCCATCAGATGAAGAATTAGAGTTAGATTCAAGTTTAACTCTTAGATTGACATCAAATTTAGCATCAAAATTAGAATTTGAATCAACATTAGTTTCAACATCAGATTCATAGTCTCTTGAGTTAGAACTATATTCAAATAAAGAATATGTTCATGGCTATTACAACATTGGTAACACATGCCTCGTAGATCAATTTGAACACATTTGTGATCTTTATATGATTTTTAAGGATGAGTACTTTAGCTTTGACACAAGTTATCCTAATATCTTCTACAAGGATTGTGCAACCTTTCCTCATTTCATTACCATTCCACAAGTCATTATCATCAACCAAAATAGCCATATTATTGACATTCCATCTCTCACAAGTGTCGATTAGGACTGACATAATCACACTTTATTAAATTGAATCCATGATGACATAGTAGTTGAAGAAAAGTAAGGAGGCCAAGACAACATTCATGTAGTAAAAGAACACTCTCCTAGTGAAACCTTTTCGAAGGTGCTAAGGGACAATTCAAGTCAAAACTCAACATCTTTTAGTAAATTTGTTTTGAAACTGCTAGAAGACAATCAAAGTCAAAAGTCAACATTCCATAGTGAAACCTTCTCAAAGGTGCTATGGGACAATCAAGACAACTTCATTAGTGAAAACCTCATTGAGGCACCAATAGCTAAGAATAAAATTTCTTCACTACTTGATGAAGATAAAATCAAAGATCAAATCAAAATAGCTTCTAATCTATGGCCTAATCAAATGTTAGCTACTCTCAAGATCAAACAATAGAAAAATTTGGTGGCCCTCTTGAGAGAACAAGTCTTCGGCCCTGCCACAACCAAATTTATGTCAAATATAGCATTAACAACATTACTTGTGACTAAAAGTCTTGATCTTCATTTATTTCCCTACCATTATACATTCCATTATCATCTACCATTCCATTTCAAATTTAAACCTACCATCCATTATTTGTCCTTATTTACCATCTATGGTTTTACTTTTCTTTACAGAGGCTATAAAAATACCTTATCTCGATGTTTGAAGGAATCATAATCAATGACCAATGAAGATCACAAAAGAATTCTTGACAACCAAATTTGCATCAAGTTTTTGATAGATTAGTTATTTAGATGAGGTGTGAGCTAGCAATTAACATGATTGAATATTCTATTTGTATCATTTGTTGATTAGGATGTGCATTTCCCCATTAGTAGGAATAATAGAATCAAAAACCACACCCAGGCCAAAAATATGTACCATGCCATTATCATTGTTACATATCCATTTGCCATTATCGAAGTACCTAGCCATTTACCCCATCAATTTAGGACAATCCTCCTACCATTTTATCAAATTTATCAAAAACCATCAATATCCTTAGCAATACCATGCCATCCTATCATTCCATGCCTATTTAGATCAAAGCCTATTTTTTGTCATCCTACCCAATCCTATTTTGATCTTGGTTCATTTGGTTCTTCTTTCACCTTTTATGGGGGGATTACAATCAAGTTTTGATAATCAATCCAATCCACATTTCAATTCTAGTCTATGAAAGTAGTGTGGCAGTTGATCTAGCAAGATATATTTCATCTTATCAATTTTTTTATGTGAGCTTGATTATAACTACCTATAGGCAAATCAGTGTTTTACCAGTCTTGCTACTAATTATAACTACCTATCAAAAAATTAGTATCATTGACCTATGATGTTGTATCCTAGTTATAATCACTTAAGGGAAAACTAGGGGAAGCATTTGTTTATCATGCATTTTTGCATCACCTTACCATCACTATTTTCATTTGATTGGCCATTTGCTAGATTTGAGAACTTGTTGGGACCTAGTTGGTTTTTCCTCACCTTTTATGTGGATAAAATTACTATGACTTGAGGTCATTTTCAGACTATGTGGGTCATGCTCTATTTATTTTTAGGTCACCTCAGTCCCCCCTTCTATATGCTCTTGCTGTTTTGTGAGCAACCTAAGCCAAACGCTCTCACCATTTTTCAAGCAACCTAAGCCACACTCTCACCATTTTTTGAGAAACCTAAGCCACACTGTCATCATTTTTTGAGCAACATAAGTTTGAATTCTGTCACCATTTTTTGAGTAACCTAAGCCATGCTCTCATCATTTTATGAGTAACCTAAGCCACACTTTCACCATTTTGTGAGCAACCTGATCCATGCTCTCACCATTTTGTGAGAAATATAAGTTTGAATGCTCTCTCCATTTTATGAGAAACCTAATCCATGCTCTCACCATTTAACAAGAAACCTAAGTTTGAATGCTCTCACTATTTTGTGTGGAACCTAAGCCACTCTCTCACCCTTTTATGAGAAACCTAAACTGTGCTCTCACCATTTCTTGAGCAACCTAATACATGCTCTCACCATTTTTTAAGCAACCTAAGCCATTCTCTTACCATTTTTTTGGCAACTTAAGCCACACTCTCACCATTTTGTGAGTAACCTAAGCCACTCTCTCACCATTTTACGAGCAACCTAAGCCATACTCTCATCATTTTGTGAGCAACCTAAATTTCAATGATCTCACCATTTTTTCAACTTGAAACATTTAGTGTCTCATCATTCTTAATTGAATTAAGATATTTCAAATAATTCCAAAAACATTTCAAAAAATTGTTAGAAAAGAACAAAAACATTGACCACTTCTTTGCCTTAAAGATTATGGGAACCCTTACTAAGTTACAAGCAAATCACTTGTCATTTAGTTTCCCCATCTTTTTTGGCCTTTTTATCTCATTTACCTTCTATTTTTCAAGACCATTCCTATTCTTATATCACATCCATTTTGTTTTTTTTCCTTAGTTACCATATTCTTCCCATTCCTTGGGAGAACTACATTTGGATTGAAGTTTTTTTATTGGATATTACATCCATGGAACTATGTAGGCAACATCTAATTTCATAGTGCATATGAAGACAACTTGGCCACCCCCTTCCATTTATTCTATTCCCTCATTTTGTTTATTTGTTAAGTTATTGCATATTTTCTAGGGACAATGTTTGTAGGGTTTCTATTACTTTATTTGTTTGTTTGTCTACCTATTTGTTTAATTTCAACACTATTTCCTTGATTTAGTTTATGTGTGTTCATTAAGTGATTCTTTTCCCAACTTATACTTGAATCCATCCATATTCATATGTTTACATTGTCATCATAGTTTCTATCATTGGTGTATTATTTTCTATTGAGTATTGGATTATGGGAGTCAGTCCCTATGCATATTTTGGCTAAGTCCTCATAATGTTATATCATGATGCCTAATGACACATGATACAATAAACCTCAGCTTCAAGAAGTCTATTCAGCAATGGTGTCATCTCTTCAGCATTGACATCCTGATTTCATCTCAATCATATCCTGAATAAAGTAATTAACCATGAAAGAATTTTAACCTTTATTAGTTTGAATGAGCATCTCCCTAATAGTAGGTTGTTTTAATTCATAATTACCCTCTATATTAAGTTATCATCATCCTCAACCAAGTTTATCATGTTTTCCATAATTGGGGTCTAATGATTATAACTGCCTATGGGCAAATCATTGCACACCATTCCACTTGCATTTCTCAATGATTATAGCTACCTTTAAGAAAATCATTGTGTCACCATTTTAGTTTTTTTGCCCATATAGGGGCATGATATTATCTTATTTATCTATCCTAACTGGGGTAGCTCTATCTTCTCAATGATTATAAACACCTTTGAGCAAACCATTGTGTTATCATACTACATTGCCACTATCAGGGTACAATGTTTATAACCACCTTTGGGCAAACCATTGTATATCATCCAACTTGAATTCTCCATGACTTTGACTACCTTTTAAATATCACTATGTTTTCACCCCATCATCTTTCTTTTCTTTGGTCCCCTCATTTCACTTCTTATCAAGGGACCGTTGGCCAACCTACTTGTGCCAACCATTCCCTCAAGGAGGCATCATATAGTTAGTTTATCATCATTGTAATTATAGGCATACAAGACCTTTTCATTATTTGAGAAGACATTACTATGTTTATATCTTTCAACACCTTCCTAAATAGGGGCAAACTATAGACACCTTAATTTGGCCACTAATAACCTCTAATCAGGGTTTTGGCCAATTTCCACCTAAAATACATAATTTGGCTTAAAAACACTAAAAAACGCTAAATGATGTGAAACTAACATATTCAATTGCCAATTTTATCTAGGTTATCCCTAAATAGGGAAATGTAATTTATGGTCCAACTAACTTTGATCAGATCATTTTGAGTCAAAGTATTAATTTTGCACCTAGGTGCTCTGGATTGCTCTTTCCTATCAAATCATCTACAAAAAACTTATGCCTTTGTTATTTGTTGTTGGTAACATCCTAAATGTGAATACAGATCTAGTACATCTGATATGGACTTCTAATTCTAATCTAGTCAAATTTTGGACCAATAACAAGGTATTCTGATCAATTTGAGTAATTTGTGCACAAAGTGCTTAATCATGCTTAAGAGATAATTAACCCAAATCAAGGCCTAATCAATAATTCCATGGAAACTTATTGAATACTTATTTTTAAAAATGAATATTGAATATCCGCATCATCAAGTGACCTCATTTCTTGAGAAGACATCCCTAGGCCATAATTGCCACAAATATCAAGATTCATACTCTTCATGCCTCATCAATGCTTTCAATGATGCCCTCCATGCCTCTTAATTTCCCCTTCTTCCAATGTCATGATGAGGATAATTACAAACTTAATACAAAAAATTGAATTAATCCTCAACCACAAATCTCAATCTTGAGATGGATGGTTGAGGTTGATTTTGATCAAATCAAAAAATCTATAAATAAGAGGCCTCACAACATCATTTCTAAGCTTAATTTATGAAAATTTATAATGTAGGATTGGTTCTAAAAGCTTCATGAAACTAGTGTTACCATGCCAAATTGATTCTGAGCCTAGCTAAGCCATAAACCAAAGGTGCCAAGGAGAGATGGAGGTAGCCAAGCTTCCATTGCCAAGGAATTCATGAGCACAAGCTGAGCAAGACACCACTACAAAGGCATTTGGAGCATCTAATAAAGGTGGAGGAATTTTTGTATTTGATTCCTTGATTTTTAGTTGTGTTTGTTAGTTGATTTTGTTAACTAAGCTCTCCCTAGTGTCTAGGCCTAGATATGTTATGCTATTAGTGTGTTTATTTCATTTTATTTTCATTTTGAAACTAAAACCATACTAATCATCCTCTCTTGAGTCAAATTCTTAGATCATATAAGGTTTGGAGTTTGGCTAGAGGAGAGTGAATCAGATCATCAAAAAGCTGATAAAGATTACACTTTTTATTAAAATTAATTGCATATTTTTCAATAGCTAGCCAAAAGTAACCCATGCATAGGCATTTTTAGGCTACGATGTGACCACTAAAGTGACCTCCATAGATTCCCCCATGTGATTATTTAAGAATATCTATAAATTTTTCTAAAATTACACAATGGGGTAGGGTACCTTCTGTGATATGATAATAAAGGGTGATGTATTGAAGTACATATTTGTATGCTTATTTTTGAATTCAATTTTTTTAATGAGAATCTACTTCTAGAGGGTAGGTATGATGATTGATGAATTGGATGATATTTTTTACCATAAGCTTTGTTGAGTAGTGAAAACTTCTATGTGACAAATTAGAGATTCATTTATATTTTCTATATTAGAAGGTGACTTACTCATTTGGATAAGGAATTAGGAATCAAAAAGAACTTGATTAGGATGAAATAGATATGTTGATGAAGTGAGAGGACCAACTATAATATTTTGATCTTGTTGAATTGGTTTAATAGTAAAAAAAGTGAATTCTTTGGCAAGCGTAGTGGTAATTTGATGGCATGTGATAAAGTTTTCATTTTTACATTGATAATCTCCACCAATTTGATGACATATGGGTTATAAATCATATAAATAATGTAATCGTGGGATGTCTAAATCAATTGAGGCTTACATGCCTGGTATAAGAGATTTATATTCAACCATATTATTGGTGACATCAAAGGTTAAACAAAATGATAAAGGTATGCTTTTACCATGTGGGTTGGTTAAAACACAATCTACCCCAGCTCATTGAAGTCATTTTTCCCTATCGAAGTGAAGTGACCAAGTGTATTAATGCAAGTCAATTATAACTTTTGGTAATTATTTAATGACTACTTTAGATTTAATAGTAGCAATTTGAGGTTTGGTTTCATCATGATTATTTAATTCTAGATCAATGAAAAAGTTTTGGAAATAATATATGAGTGAGATTGCTTAGTTAAGACCTTCAATATAAAGAATATTTTCATTAGGAATAGTATCTTAAAGGTGATTAATAGGTGGTAGGGAGGCAACTACAAGAGGATCTATGATGGCCTGACCTTTGACATATTTTTGTGTAATAATTTAGTGGTCAAACTCCATCAATAGGACCATCCATTTGCCAATTCTATCTCTAGGTGGGAAAGCTTTGGAGAAGAAATGACAAAATGGATTAGAATGAACAATGACATAATAGTTTGATAAATCATGTAATGGAAAATATTTTTAGTTGTGAAATAGATAGCTAAACAATCATGCTCTTATTTTATATAACATTTTTTGTAATAAAGTAAACCATAACTGATATAATGGATAACATATTATCTACCAGTATCATCTTATTGAACAAACATTTCCCCAACTTATATGGGGATGGATGATGTATATAAGATTAACGAATAATCATTTGAAGGTGGGTGAATAGTAGGAGGATGAATAAAGGGTTATTTCATACTATCAAATTATTTTTGGTATGTATTTGTCCATTTTAAAGCATCACCCTTTTTGAGAAGGGAATTAATGAAGTAGATACAATAAGCCATTTTTGAAACAAAATGGTGAATTGCCCCAAGTTTATCAAGGTATGTTCATATGTTTATAATGGATCAAGGTATCTAAATGTTGATAATAGTTTTGATTTAGTTGGATTGACATCAATGCCTTGGTGAGAGACTATAAAACCTAATAGTTTACCAAAAGTAACACCAATTACATATTTGAATGGGTTGAGTCTAACTTTATATTTAATGAGTTGATTAAATATGATAGATAAATAATTAATATGATTATGATGATGTTTATATTTGGAAATAAGATCATCCACATAGGTTTTGATGATTTTGGCAATAAGATCAAAAAAATATGAGTCGTTGTATATTGATAGGCATCTCTATAAATTTTGAGACCGAAAGACATTTTAACATAACATTAGGTGCCCCATTTTGTGGTAAATATTGTTTTATGTTGCTCCTTAGGAGATATGTGAGGTTAGTTATATCCTAATAAACCATCTTTGAGTGATAACATTTTGTATCTAGCAATAAAATTGACAATAACATCGATTGATGGTAAAGGAAAATTATCTCTTAGACATGCTAAATTTAGGTTGCAAAATTTGATGCATATGAAAATGACCATGGTGAATTTTTAATGAACAAGGATAATGTTTGATATCCATTATAATTAGTCTAAATATTTAATGAATTTATCATCCAAAACTCTGATGATTTATTTATGACATAAGGTATAAATCTCATGAGATAATTTTCATTACTTTTTTTCTAAAAGTTTGGCATCTGGGTATGTGATGATATTATGGACAATGATGTTAAGATCAATTACAGGCATGTCTTCATATGACCAAGGGAAATTTTTCATGATATTTATAAAATAAGAGACTCAATTTATTATTCTCTTCAAGACTGAGCTCTCATGATATAGGTTGAGGACATGTATGTGTACCGTATTCAATTTTTGTAGTTTATTTAATAAGCATAGAATTTAGATCTTGGAAATGATATGGAGTGAGAGGGAGGGAAGTAATAAGATTTTTTTTAGGGTCCAAATTATCAATTAAATTTTTTAAATAAGGAATCTTTTATTGAAATTTTCCAAGCTTATGATGTTGGCATGGAAGTTGAGGTTCTCTAGCATGGAGGAGTTCTAGTATAGATACATCACTAAGAAGTATGGGTAAAAGTCCATAATATTCATCATATACTTCAAGATCAATGATTTGATTAACTTTACTATCATATTCAAAATGTATTTGTCTCACATTAGTTGTTTTAGAATCTAAGGTAGTTTTAGGTAAATTTATGGATAAAGATTATATGTTGGTGAGATCAAGTTGAGCTAAATTAATAAGGCCTACATTAATTGTACTAGTTTGTTCAATATATGGGATTTTAGGAAGAGTTGTCTCAATCAAGTTTGGTTGGATAGGTTTGGATGGTGATAGTTTAAATTAATTAATATAATCTTAAGAAGGGAAAATAATGTTTATTGTTGGTAGAGTGGGTTGTATTGAATTAAGCTACATAGAAGGTTCAAAATATGACATAGCCATGATTTCTTTGATCACCCATAGGGTCTTTAATAATGGTGGATTAATAGGGGGTGCATAATCTTTGAGTTTTAATTTATTATCAGATGAGATATGAATGACATGGACATCAAAATTAAAGGCATATATTTTTGCTAATGTCTTTGGATAGTATTATACATCTAAATCTTGTGATAGAGCTTTGGCCATAATATAATTGTCATCATAGGTATGAGAGATAGTGCAGGCATCAGTTTTCATAGGATAATCAGATGTGGATACACTTATATTTCTAAATTTACAAGGATACACAGTTAAAGGATATTGAAAAAAATGTGCTACTCCATATTTATTACAAGTGAAATCATCCTCTATGTAATAGGATCCATATGCATTGCATGGAGATGGAGTATCAATAATATCATCAATTAAGGGAATGGTATGATCACATGTGAGTAAAGGAGGGAACCATTCCTCTATATAAGGAGGTAATTGAGTGGTATTTTACATATTTTTTAATTCATTTGTTCATTATCATCTGAATTAGTAAGAGTAACATGTCAATTATAATGCATGTTAACAAACTTGGGGAGAGGTGGACTGTTGATATGAGAAATAGTCAGAAAGTGATATTGAGATTTATAATTTGGTAGTTGAATACTCCATGGATTAAGGTTAGCTTCATGTTTGTATTATTTTCCATTATGTGTGAATTTAATACATTGACTATCTAAAGAGGTAATGACACACATAAGATGAGTCCAATATGTCTAAGGAGCATGTTGTAATATAACGGAAGATCAATAACCATAAGCTTTGTGGGAATTGTCTTGGGTTTGATGGTAAGTGGGATCCAAAAGCAAAAAAGTGGTTTTTGATTGGTTTTATCAAATCCTCTAAATGTGAGGTGTGTTTGTTTGATATTTCCTTTGGTGTATCCAATTTGTTGAATTAACCAAAGAGAGATGCCATTAATTCTTGATCCTTCATCTACTATAACCTTTCAAATGAGGGTATTGTTGATCTTGATTTTGATAAAGAGAGGAAGATCATCTGCTCAAAAGATAATCTCATCATTAATCACATCTTCTTCAAGAAACTCTATGGAAGGTTTTGTGTAAGAGGAGACTATTTTGATTATATGAACTTTTGTGAGTGGAAGATCATTAGAAGGGAGTTATGAATCATGAGATTATGGTTCTTTGATGTTTTTTAATTATTATATAAGGAATTTACTATGATAAGGGAAGTTCAAAATAATTCAATAAGGATAATTATTCAAGGCATTGAGTTAAGTTCTTCCAAAAAATTCCAATGTGATTTAGAAGAATGAAGAACCAACATGAGGTTTGTGAGAAATGATTTTTTTAATAGGTATATGAGAACTAGGTTAGGGTTCTAGTTGTGTAAGTGTTTCATCATTTGGTTTAAAAGATGTGGTTTTAGTAGTTGTAGTATATTTAAGTAATTGTTCATCAGTACAAGACTTCTTAGGTTTAGTGATGAGATTTTTGTAATCATTTTTATGTATATATTTGGATTTAGTTGTATTCACATACTAAGATTTTCTATGATATTTATCATAATTGACATCAATTACACAAATATTGTAATTTTAATGTTTTGTATTAGAAGTAGAAAAGTATTTTTGAGTTTTTGAGGGTATGGGTTTAGTAACCTATTTTTTTAATAAAATTTTAGATAATCATTATGACATAATTTGATCATAAAATCATGATCAAACATGTTTCCTAACATGAAAGAAACCATAAATTTGATAATCTCATGACATGTTGAATGAGAAAGAACAATATTGACATGGAACCAAAATAATTTATTATGATCATACCATGATGTGTGTGTGTGGGGGGGCACTATTTTTATAGGTGAAGGGTTTAGATGGAGGTAATAACTGCTCCATTTGTGTTACCATTAATGGTGAACTTAGGAAGCAATTTTATTATCTATTTTGACTACTCATAGGTTTTTTGAAGGAAATTGATATTGGTATTTATCACTAATTGAATTTTGAAAAGAGTCCTTGATTGAGCTATAGGTTGGCTCAAATTGTTTCATAAGGAAGTCTTGTCTTTTAGCTTAATCAAATGCTTCATTTAGAGTTTATGGAGAAAAAATTCAAACCTTATATTGAAGATAAGGTGTTAAATTAGTGATAAATAATTTAAAAAGGTTATCATTAATCATGTTATGATCTACTTTATGAGCTAATGCATTCTATTTTTTGATGAAATAATGGATAGATTTTGAGGGTGATTTTTTAACATTGATAAAATGACTGAGATAATTTTTTGGGAAATCATTTTGTTGAAATTCCTTAACTAAGGAATTGATTAAATCCTCTAGTTATTTTATATAATGTTTAGGGAGTTGATTATACCATTCTAAAACATCTATTTAGGGAGTTGATTATACCATTCTAAAACATTTGTTAGGGAGTTGATTATATATTGGACTATTTGGCCAATCTAGTCCAATTAGTAGTCGACTTAGTCTTATTCCTAAAAATATTTTCTTAAAAAGTAATATGCACATTATCTTTATCCTTTCCACCTTAACATCATAAAATCACCTATCAAAATCTTCCTTTATAATCTTAACCTATTTAGAATATACCTGAGTTGTTCTTTCTTACCCAACATAGCCACCCAAGAGGATAATCTCTCATAGTGCATTTATTCCCATGTTTCATCTAATTCTATTGATTACAACATGGTTTAAATTACCTAAAGTGATGATTTAGATGGATTTAACCCATTTCATATTTCTCATGATAATATCCTATCTAAACTTCCTTATTATACCATTGAAGCAATATATACTAACATATCAAATGTTCCCATATGGAATACTCCTACAGGAAACATTCCTATTCTTAGCCTTAGGAATGTTCCTCCTTCCAACACTAATAATCAAACTCATCAATTTCATCTCACTACTAACAACTAAAATACACCTATTGATACCACATAAATTCTTGTTTAAATGGTTCAAGAAATGAATGTTATGCACACAACCAACAATTACAAAATGATGTAAATACAACATCATCTTAGTTTAGTAACCTATTTTTTTGATAAAATTTTAGATAATCATTATGACATAATTTTATCATAGCATCATGATCAAACATGTTTCCTAACATGAAGGAAACCATAAATTTGATAATCTCATGACATGTTTCATGAGAAAGAACAATATTGACATGGAACCAACATAATTTATTAGGATCATACCATGATGTGTGTGTGTGTGTGTGGGGGCACTATTTTTATAGGTGAAAGGTTTAGATGGAGATAATAATTTTTCCATTTGTGTTACCATTAATGGTTAACTTAGGAAGCAAATTGATTATCTATTTTGACCACTCCTATGTTTTTTGGAGGAAATTGAGATGGGTAGTTATCACTAATAATTACATTAATTAAAGTTTGAAAAGAGTCCTTGATTGAGCAACAGGTTGGCTCAAATTATTTCATAAGGAAGCCTTGTATTTTAGCTTGATCAAATGCTTCATTTATATTTTATGGAGAAAAAATTATAACCTTATATTAAAGATAAGGTGTTAAATTAGTATACACAATTTAAAAGGGTTATTATCAGTCATGTTATGATCTACTTTATGAGCTAATGAATTCTATTTTTTGATGAAATAATGGACAAATTATGAGGGTAATTTCTTAACATTGATAAAATGACTAAGATTATTTTTTGGGAAATAATTTTGTTGAAATTACTTAACTAAGGAATTGACCATCCTCTAATTATTATATATAATGTTTAGGGGTTGATTATACCATTCTAAAACATCTCTTATAAATGTTTGGCTAAAATTTTGGTAGTACCAAAAGTATTAATTTGGACTCATTCCTTTTATAGATTACCAAATGATTTAAGGAAAGAAGTAGGGTCTTTAGGCCCATCATATTTAATGTTTGGAGATATATTTACAATATTAATGGATACTATGAAAGGATCCAAGGGTTTATTTTGTAGATTTTGAAGCATATTGTTATGCATAAGAAGTTGAGATATGATATTTCCATTGGCATCTCTAAGAGGAGGAGGAATAAAATTTTGGTTATTTCGAGGCATGATAAGATGATATTGATTATTAATTTGTAATACATGATGTTGTATTTACATCATTTTAGAATTGCTGGTTATTTACATAACATTCATTTGTTGAATCATTTGAGCAAGAATTTGTGTGGTATCGATAGGTGTATTTTAGTTGCTAGTAGTGAGATGAAGTTGATGAGTCTAATTATTAGTGTTGGAAGGAGGAACATTCCCAAGGCTAAGGATATGAATGTTTCATATAGGAGTATTGCATAGGGGATTATTTGATATGTTAGTATCTATTGCTTCAGTGGTATAATAAGGAATTTTAGATAAGATATTATCATGAGAAGTATGAAATGGGTTAGATCCATCTAAATCATTACTTTGAGTAATTTAAACCATGTTGTAGTCAATGTAATTAGATGAAGGATGGGAATAAATTCACCATGAGATATTATCCTCTTAGGTGGCTATGATAGGTAAGAAAGAGCAGCCCATGTATCTTATAAATAGGTTAAGATTATCAAGGAAGATTTTGATAGGTGATTTTATGATGTTAAGGTGGAAAGGATAAAGATAATGTGCATATTACTTTATAAGAAAATGTTTTTAGGAATAAGACTAAGTCGACCATGAGTTGGACTAGATTGGCTAAATAAGTGTGGTTCTGGTCAAAAAGTGAACTATGTCAGTTGGGAGATACAAAGTTTATTAGGTCAATTTAATTGATTTCTAAATAAAGAAAATAAAATAATCTGATGATGATCTAAGTCAACCAAGAGATATGAAGTTGAACATGTCAATTTAGTTGATTTATGATAGGGAAAATAAAATAATTTAATAATTAAATTAGGTAAGAGATATAAATTCAAACAAGTTGATTTAGTTTATTTTTAAATAGGGAAACATAATAGTCTGATAATGAACTAAGTTAGCTAGCAGATACTAAATTGAGCTAGTCAATCTAGTTGGGCAAGTAGGATAATGGAGAAATATAGAATCAAAATAGGTCGAGATGGTTGACCTAGTTAAAAAATTAGAGAAATATCATAGTCTATATCTTGATTAAGTCAAGTTGGTCAATCTATTTGGAAAAATAGGTAAACATAATAATCTATAAATTGACTAGGTCAAGCTTGTTGATCTAGTTGGAAAATAGAAAACATAATTAAATTAGAAACATACAACACAAAAATTATATCAATTATAGCTAATATAGTCTGAAATATAACATATAATGGTAGGAAATAAGTAACAACAATTTAATTTATATGTTAAGTAATTAACTAAAAAAATATCAGGGAGTTTGTACTAAAAGTTAAGATTGATAATGTAGGCTTCCAAAGAGACTAACTTATCCATTGGATAGTGTCAACATAATGTTTTAGAGAATTAAATATGGAGGAAGTGCCATTTGCATATACTAATAAACCCAATTTTAAGGGTAAGTTGGAAGTAAGTTCAAGACACTAACCATTAACCAATACACCACACAATCAAATGGATGACTGAATTCCTATGGTTCAATACAAAGGGAAATCCTAGGCATTTCTGAAATATCATAAGGTAGATGGAAAATAAAGACTATATTTATCTCTATAATATGGATATGAGTATTAGGTAAATTCCCTCATGTCATGATATATGAAAATGATAGATAATGATCATAAATATAATATTGTGTAGCCCTTCATCATAGTGACTAAGTAGTTTTAAAATTATTGGTACAAAGTTTCTAAGTAAAACCAAATAATATGAAAATAAAAGTAAAAATCAAATTTGTCAATTTTTTTTTTAAATTTTTGTAATCAAATAAACAAGTATCAACCTAAAAATTAAAGTGATTTTAATTACTAGAAAAATAGATGTTTTCCTTTGCCTATGTTAGAAAATTGAAATATGTAGAACAAGATTGAGTGGGTCAATATAGTTGGAAAATTAGGATTAAAAAAAGTTGAGCTGATAGACTCAATCTATTATAAAATAGACCAAATCAAATAAAGTCAACCATGTCAACTTAATTTGATGGAAACAAATAGGCATAGAACTAGATCAAATCGATCGATCTAGTTGATTGTGTGGGTACAATTTTATACAACTAAAAAATAAAAAATAATACAAAATTTAAATTTTAGATAAAAAGTGAGAAATGAAATTTTATTTAAAAATTGAAAAAATAGAAATACTAAGCTATTTATAATGAACTTGGAAGATAGAACAATATCAAACATGTTGATTTAGTAGTTTTTCTTGAAAATACTGAATTACTATTTGACTGGGTTGTCCAAGCAAGCATTTGATCCTGTAAAGGTAGAAAATTATTTTATTGAATGGAATAAAGTTCATCAATCTTGTTTAAATAATACTAATAAAAAATAAGAAAATGAAACTAGATTGATTATATTAATTTAATTAGCTGAAATTAAAATATAGAAAATAATAAAATCAAGAAAGAAAATTTAGTTAGGCACATAAGGTAGAATAAATTATTGGATCAATTGATTCAATCTAATTGGAAATAAATAAAAATGATACACACAAAAATATAACTAGGTTGACTGGGGTCGATGAAATTAAAAACCTACACATAGTATACAAAACTAGGTCGATAAGGTCTACCTGTTTGAAAACTTGTGCACAAAAAATAGAACTAGGTCAATAGGTTTGATCTAGTTGAAAACCTATGTACATAATATAAAATTAGATCTATAGGATAAATCTATTTGATTTTAAATTAAAATTCAAATTTCAAGTGTTAGATTCATTTTAGTTTCACAAAAATATATGCAACAAATTAGGTTAGATCTACAACTTGTCTTACTTAGTGGATTGTAAGCTTGGAGAAGGTAAGCTTACCAAAATAGTTCATTACATAGTTATTTATATTAGGACATGACCAATTAAAATATATTAAACCTAACTAAGGGATATATTATCACATAACACCAAAGAAGAGGTTTCCAAATCCCTTATCATTTTCATATATCACAACATGAGGGAATTTCCCTAATACTCATATAAGTAGATCATAAATAATAAATAATTAATGATAAATAATAACATGATTAAATTAGTGATAAATAATTTAAAAAATTATCTCAGTCATTTTATCAATGTTAAAAAATCACCCTCAAAATCTATCCATTATTTCATCAAAAAATAGAATGCATTATCTCATAAAGTAGATCATAACATGATTAATGATAACCTTTTTAAATTATTTATCACTAATTTAACACCTTATCTTCAATATAAGGTTTGAATTTTTTCTCCATAAACTCTAAATGAAGCATTTGATTAAGCTAAAAGACAAGGCTTCCTTATGAAACAATTTGAGCCAACCTGTAGCTCAATCAAGGACTCTTTCCCTCTAAGGCAAAACCCTAAGCAATGACTCCTCAAGTGTAAAAATACAAGATGTGTGAGATGTAGCAATGAAAAAATGAATATTCCTCCATTTATAAATAAAGTGAAGTGGGGATAAACCCTCCCAATAATTTATTTGACAAGGTCATCTAGGGTGATCTTATTTTGTGGGAAAGCTAGTTGTTAGGTCTCAAACTAGGTTGACTAGGCCAACAAAGTTACATAACATGTGCTCAATTCCTAACAAGATCAATTAGGTCAACATAGTAAGAAAATTAATAAAAGGGTGTTTGCTTAGTCATGGATTATTTTAGAAGATGTATTACTTAAAGGAGTGTATAAACATGGTTTAATTTCTTAAAAAGTTGGATAAAAATAAATTATAGTGGTTTTAGGTAATGGTATACGGACCAAAAATATTATGAAGCACCAAAGATCTACCTACCAATTTCCCACTGTACCCTTTAAGGTGTGCACTCAAAGAGATTGAAGCTAGATATGCTATTGTAAGAGAGAAAGCATCAATAAATGATAAAGTTTAAAAATATTGTGTATACATCATCAACCACTCATGTTTATCATCCATTGCATCTTCTACTATATCCTTGTTTGAAATATTAAACTTTAGATAAATTTGATCATCTTCATCTTATATTTGTATAAACAGTCCATATCATTATCATCAATGTAGTTAGTGTTTGTAGAGAGAACTGATTTCTTATGTTTTTATTTATTTTTAATATGTCCCTCATTATTAGTCTTTTGAATCAAAGACCCTAGATATGAGGAATGCTTTGTAGTTGTCCCATTGGAAATCATGCTTATAAATTATTCTTGTTAGGCACATCTTAATTTTGAACTTATTTCTTAGCAACCTCTTTCTTAGTCAAATTTGATTTCATAGTTTTCTCTTTGATAAGTGTAATTTATTGTATATAATTTTCTTCTTTTTGAAACTTTTATTTTTGTAAATTTTATTTTGTGACCTTTATTGTTGAAATGTTTATTGATATAGCTTTGCTTGTTATAAATTTTCTTGTCATAACTATTATTTATGTAACATGTCCTTTTATAGTTGTTTTTAGAAGATGTAACCACAACTTGAGTAGGTTTCTCAATTGTAGAAGGTGTGCTTGAATCTAGTAGTGCTCTAGTGGATGTATCTAGTGTAAGATCACCACTATCAAT
Organism: Torreya grandis; assembly: GCA_037957365.1. Lineage (NCBI taxonomy): Eukaryota > Viridiplantae > Streptophyta > Pinopsida > Cupressales > Taxaceae > Torreya > Torreya grandis. Next base: position 823,895 of record JARHVA010001710.1, read on the forward strand.
AATATAATTTTGTATTTTTTTATTCAAGGCCAAAAAATTATCTGTATGATGCCCATGAATTCTATTATATGCACAATAGTATTTATATTTACATGGAGGACACATATAAATTATTTGATGTGATCAATTTTTTATGAATTATATCCTTTAGAGTGTCACTTGGTTTCTTATTCACCATTTAATAACTATTTGAACCAATAGTTCTAGATGTATTCTATTTTGGAACCTATATTTGAGATGAATTCTTCCAAGGCTAAAAATTCTTGAATAGAGAGGAAGAAATATAATTGACACTAGCATATTTAGGATTATTGACATGTTTTATCTTATCTTGAAGTGATGTAATATTTAGACATATTTATAATAACCTCATTAGACACATTACTTCTCATTTGTTGAGAAGATTCAACATACAATATTCTATAGGAGGATGCACCCTACCTCTTAGAATAATAATACCATGGACCTCCATAACAAAAATATAGTATCTATCACAACTTTGAGTTTGAAAAGAGGAAACAAAATAAAACTCAGATTTGAACCTCACTTCAAATAAATTTTAAACCTTTAAATAATAATAAAAGCCTAAAAGTGCATATAGTAAAAATGAATAATGTAATAAGGGTCAAACAAATAACTAACTACAAAAAAAAAAAATAGCAAGGATTTTTTAAAAATAAAATTATATTTTTTAATTAAAAATCACTATATAAATGAAACTCCATTTTTTTATAAAATAAATGTACCTTTTTCCTTATAGACCAAATTTAATAAAAAAGTAAAATTATAATTTTAAAACATCCATACATAATTTTGGTTGATAAAAATTGGTTTTTGATCCAAGAAATACAAATTAAAAAAACCTTTGGGAATTGTGAAAATAAGGTTGTTTTAAATTATATATTAATAAAATAAGGAACAACCCTAATAGGAGAATAAACAAGAAACCCTAAGGAAAAATATGAAAACATCATATTTGCACCTATTAAAATGAAAAAATATAGAAATTAGGTCCAAAAATAAAGCCATGGGACAAAAAACTAAAACCCTATCAAAAAGCATGAAATCCTAAGGGGAAAATTAGGGTCTGATGTACTCACAATATAAATAGGTTCACCAATGTGTTTTACCTTATTTGTGATATAATGATCTAATAAAATATAAATTTTTAACTAATTCAAATTATATGAAATATAAAAATAAAATAAAATATTAATGTAAAAGGTAGAAGTTGATTTGACAATTGCACCTTATATTTATGAAAAGTACTAAGATTATCAAGTTATTCAGCATTTTACTATACTATGCATGTATGCAATTGAATGCAAAATTCATAAAAGGTGGGAAATTATAATGTGAGATACTTAGATGAAGATCCAAGTCTCTAAGTGGGCATGGATATAACCGTTAGCTTTAATATTATACCAACTAATGCTATGTTCCTTAACATGATGGTTTCATCTTTGTGTAGGGACCTTCCAGTTAGATTGTAAAAATATGCCATATTTTTTTAGAAGTTATAGATCAATAATAATAAATCAAGATCAGGAATCAATTTATACATCAATCCCTAATCCTAAATTCCCAATCAAATTTGATTAAGTAAAAATCATAAAGGATTACACCAATGCAAACACCACTATTGATTTCAATATTTATCAGAGTACACCACCACTTCTATTTTGAAATTCCATTATGAAATGTTGCATAAATTGCATAAATTTCCCAAATGATCTAGGAATAGATGTATAATAATTATTTCTCAAAATATATAATATCTTTCCATTTAAATAGAAAATTATTATTCATTAAAATAATACAAAATCATCATTATCCATAATTTCCATAAGTTTTCTATTCTTACATTCTAGTTATAACCAAAATAATGGAATAATATTATTCATTTTTTATATAATCATGGTAATTTAATTACTTACATATACTAATACAATAAATCTATGGGTATAATCATATCATTACATTCATCTATGTGACTTGGTAGGAACAAAAATATTCCAAACTAAGGAGTACTGCTTATTGGAGTAATGCACACTTGCATGAGATGTATGTTGAAGGAAACAATGAAATAAAATAAGAGAGTGAGAGAATCATTATAGGTATATTTATCCAACCATGATCATAATATATTTTTCACATACATTTTAAATTATGGAAGTTTCCATACCAATCCATGAAGGTAGTAGATGTATAAAACTAATAGACTAAGTTAGAATCCATGTGTATAAAATAAGTCATTGAAACATGTAGCTCCTCACAAAAATATAGTAAATTACAATGAAATATAACCATAATGATATAAAACTTATAATATATACTAAGATATATGCATATGACTTAAGGAAAACAATAGGTGAATCCATAAATACATCCCAACTCTAGTAATAGGGCATGCCTGATAACCATGGGCATTTGGTAGACCTTGGTGATACCATAACAAACCCTAACCCTTACACATAGAGTTATTATGAAAATTATACCAAAATATCCATTTCATCCTTATAACTATCATATTTTAATGATAGTTACACATTTATAAAGTTATCCAATCATCTCATAGGTTTCTAATCTCCTTATTCCATTATTTGTGCATAAATATGATATCAATTTAAGCACCTACAAATCTTAATAGTACCCAAATATAGTGTAAAAAAAAGGTGATATAAAATAAATATCATGCACGAACCACATCAAAAAATGAAGGAGTAACCTAAGATTAAGGATCTTAGTCCAAAGTCCAAAACAAATTTTTAACCACAAGGTGTCTAATTTCAAAATGCATTTTTAAATCCAATAGTCTTGGAATACTGACAATGAGTTCAACATATATAAATAATGTTTCATTTTCTAGAATTATTTAATGTTATTATCATTCATTATCTAGGGTTTCATCTCCCAAGATGGGATCAACTTACAAATTTATTATTATTTACCCATATAAGTTACAACTTTAAAAGGGTTATGTTTCAATACATGTTAGAAATGGAATACATGATTAGCTTCCACAACTATTTTAGGATTTATATTAGGGATCCAAAAACATAGGTTTCCAAGTGTCATATTATTATTTTAACTTAAAAATTGATATATAATTTCACCATAGATACAATGATTATCAATCAACCATACAAGCATAAATCCTACTCAAATCCAAATCCTAATTCTAAAATCTAGGGTCCTTGATGGTTCAAGAATTTGTTATTGCTATCATCCCAATATATATTCAAGTCCATCACAAGGTTCAACATTCAAAATCAATATTCAAATTAAATCAAGATTCATCATTCCAAAAACATTATTTAATAGTTGGTCAAAGTCTCAATATTCCTTAGTCAAGTTTATCATCAAATAAGGGTTCAAAATACACTATAAGTTCAATGATATCCAAATTCATTTATCTATCTTCCAAAGGTCAAATATTCATTATTATTCCACCCAAATGACATATATGTTAATGATAAAAGGTAAAAGTTTACATAGATAATTTTGGAGAAAGCACATTCAAATAAAAGTGTCTCTATATATAATACACCAATGATAACACAATTCATTAGTGTCCCATACCACTTACAAAAAGTGTTATCAAAAGATACTATCATAAGAATTAAAAATATGATCAACATAAGGTCTAACAATTTTTTACCAACAAGTATATCTAACTAAACATAATTCATATCTTGAACCATCTAACAACTAATCCATATACCTTTATTTTCAATTAAAGCACATATATATGTTATAGGTTTTCAAGTCAAATTTTAAAATCATAACCTTAATTTCTATCTAGTTATAATATTTATCCAACACAATTTTTTTCTTAGCAATCAATAACTAAAGAGGTTACTAATTACGAAGTAAAACAGACACTATCATTAGAGACATGTTTTATCATAATTTTGAATTAATTGGGATATTAACTCTAATTAAGATAAAATAAATATAAGTATATAAAATTCTATAAATAACTTGTAACTATAAACTTGAAAGTAAAGTACTTATATGGAAAAATCTCAAATGAATGAAATAAGCTAAATATGAAAAAAATAAATAAATTAATATTTAGATGATTTTTGCATGTTAGAATCATTGTGTATGACTAAAATATGGATATAACTAGGTAATCTAGATGGGATTATGCACATGCTACTAAAATAATATATGTTACTATTTTGGGCTAGGTTTGATTGGACATAGTTATGTTGATTTACCTTACTATCCTATTTGTGTTGATTTTGACCCACATGATAAAAAATGAATATGATGTTATAATATCTTACAACTACTTGAAATATGATTGTATGCAAACATTTGACCTTTGATTGTATGTAAATGAATTACAAATGACCTATTCAAATTTGAAACCCCACTAGGGTTTGTGATAGATAAAAACCTACAAAATAAGGGGGGAGTGTAATGGGTTGAGTTAACCCAAACCACACCTATGTTTATTTAACCCTACCTCTATATCTATAGTACTCTGAAGAGGCAACAATCCCACATAGTTCTCCCACATAGAGTTATTATTATAATAGTGATCCTTTGGTACATGTATGCATATATAAATGAATTTAATACTTGATAATACTTTGATTGACTTAGATAAAATGGGATTGTGACTTGGATAAGGGATAATTTAAGTGATTAGAATCAAATTTGAAAAGAATAGGAAATATTTGCTCAATGTATAATAGTATAAGTGTGCCCAAATAGTGAAATTACCAATTACTATAATAAGTGGCTTAGATGTGCATTAATAACAATCCTAAGGGGATGAAACTTCATGTTACCTATCCTAAAAACATGGACCGACTTATAAGGCATAGTTTAAATTTGAAAAGTAGTTGTTTCTTAGTAAATGGAAAGATCAATTTGTGTGGGTTGATTCTAACTTAGGAAGGGTGAAATTTTATTTTAATAATTTTAAATGTATATATAGATGTTGATGTTGTTAAAAATTAAGAGTACTTGTAGGTATAAAACAAAAAATTATAAGGGATAAACCTATAAAAATACTTAATATAGAGTGAGGTGGTGAAATAGGACCAATTTAAGTGATTAAGTAAATTTAAATTAAGATTGAGATAAAAATGGAATTATCAAGTATTCATGACCAAATTTGAGTATCTACATTGCTCCACTTTAATCTATAAAATAAATTACTTGAGTAAAATGAAATATATACCTGAGTGTGTATAAGACACTTTGCCTTTGGGAATAAGCTCCAATCATGCAAGGTGTTCCATAGAAAATCCTAAAATGATGCTAAAGTAGTTAATGTCCATATGTGAAAATAAAATTGAAATGTAACTTGAATTTTAAGAGGTTTTAAAGAACAAGGAATGATCACACTTGTATATGTGTAACCAGTGTTTCTCTTATAACTTTTATTGAAGATTATGCTTCCTTGAAACATTGAAAAATTGGTGCTTACCATGAAGAACTTGGATATATTGGTTACTTAGTTTAACCATAAAAAATTGAGGGAGATTAAGTCCATATTTTAAGAGAACATGTATAGAAAATATAACCCATGAAGGGACACAAAAACTTAAAATTGTGTTTTTAGTATTTTTAACCCCAAGATGGAAATGGTTTGGAATTCATAATAGATTCATAGGTTATAATGTTATAGGGTGATGAATATACAATATGAATTATGCAATTTAACTAAATTAACCATTATAGATGACATATATATTCAATTATCACTTTGTTCCTTAATTCTTTTGATAATTGTAATCAATTTTTTAAATTATAAAATCTTGTAGAATAAGGGAAGGGTATCCTTTCAATGATCATGAATTTGTACTTATAAATAAATGTGTGCATGAATTACTATCATTCCATTTGAATTTTAAAAATAATATAGTGTGCATGAATTTATTTCATGCCCCCATGTGATAAATGTAAAATCTATAATTAAATGTAGATGTAAATTTTGTAATTTCTATTTAAAACTTGTGTGCAATGCCAATGTATATGCACCCAAAATGTATAAATATGTAATATGTTTTTTTAATGTGAATGTATGTTCATGGAATACACCCACATAATCTTTACCAATAGATAATTTTTGAACCATTATGAATTCTTTGAAAATGTATTTTGTACCCAAAATAGTTTTTATACTCATAAAAGCTTATGTTTGTATGAAAAGCCCACTGAAATGTCCCCATTTTGAGGTGAGGGATGTGTCTTGAAATTAAATCATTTAAAAAAAAGCTAATTATATCATATGTATCAAGATATAATTATTTAATATCTTAGCATAGGTGAAATATATGTTATCATAGTAAGATATGTATCATTCAAAACATGTAGGTAACATATAAGGCAAGGCTTAAAGTGTCAAACCTAGATAAATGAATCAATGAAGATTATTTTAGTAGTTTTAATATAATAATCCTACACAATAGTTTGTGTAAGATATGGATCATGGCATTCGTAAAAATTAATAATCTCAAAAAACACACAAATTAAACATACAACTATGCCACATAATATCAAAAAATAAGGCCAAGAGTTGAAAACAAGGAACATGTTCAAATGTTGCATAAACAAATATTGTACACACAAGTCCAAGAGCCACAAACAATGAACATATTCAAATGTCTCTCACACCAAACAATGATCTCATAGAGATACTCAAGAAATTTATACACAAGGGCTAAGGGCCAAGGGACACACACGATAAAAAAGCAATATTAAGTCTATTATGAATTAAATGAAATAATAGCAAAGGAACATAGAACCAAAAATATATTCTAAACTATGTATATGTAATTTTATAATATCCTATCAAATAAATATATCGATATACACATTTTAAGATAGAGATGTTAGCAATACATTTGAAAAGAGTATATAACTCAAAACATTATAGGGGTTAAAAAATGGTAACACTTGTAAATATTGTAACCTTTGGATAAGATTCCCCCAACATAGGCAGGACAATTGGGTAGATAAAAGTCAAACATCTAAGCCCATGTGAAATTTTTATGTCCTACATAACACTAAAAAATACCAATGCATTTCATGTGTGATAGAAAATATTTTATGCTATTTACTAATCATGATATAAATAACATGTGAAAATGATGTAAAATAGATGTATAATCATGCCTAGGCCTTGATTTTTTTAATTTAGAATACTTGGAATGTTTTTATATTTTTTTATAAAATTTGAATTTTTTTTACTTTTTTGAATTTGAACATAAGAAGAATAGGGACTAGGAGATAAAACATGAGTTTCAAATTAAAATAAAGGGAAGAAATTTGAACAATCTATAAAATGCATCGAGGTAAAGTATGTACAAAATATGATGGCATGAACATGTATGAGCTAGATGCCCCCATTGTATATGTGATTTTTAGCTAAAAGTCATGGAGGGGATAGAATAAGAATTTAGAGGAAAGAATTTACATCCATGTGTCATAAAATATACACTTATCAAAATATGCAACACACATAAATGAGTAGTGGAGTGCATAGATAAATATTTTGTATGAATAATAGTATTTTTGTAAATTGAAAATAAGTATATTATCAAAAAATTGGATATATTAAGGCTATATTTACTCAATTTTTTATTTGAATATGTCAAAAACTACAAGTCATTATTGTCAAGTTCAAGACAAAATTGACATTCAATATTAACTTTTTGGTCAATAATTTCTATGATGGAAAATACAGTCTACCATGTTTAGAATTTGAAAACAACATTCTAAATGGCCAAAGGTGGTAGGATAATATCATAATTTAGACTATTCAAATAGGAAAGTGAAAAATAAGAGAAGATAGGCCAAAAATAAACTAAGAGCTAAGGGATAGAAGATTGATCGAATTGATCACATGTAGAGAAAGTAGAAAAGAAAGCACAGGCAAAAAAGGAGTTATATATAGTAAATTTTTACTACTATCCAAGGATATCATCAAGGGGATAAAAAAATATATGGTATGTGTCATTTGGAATATTTTATCAATATTCTACATGATCATAATCATAATCATCAATGTAGTCATCATCATGGTAGATAGTTGATTTCTTAGATTTTTATTAAAAGTGTGATAATCTTTTACATTTATATATAAAAACTAACTACACCATATTTTTTATTTGTAAGGTAAATGACCTAGTTTTATAAGGACCAGGGACCATAGTTAAAAAATATAAAGTAAAGTAGCAAGCCTCACGGGCTGAAATAATAGAAAGTTACAAAAACTAGCTATCCCTATAGAAGGCAAACTAACAAATAGATAAACAAAAATATATTTCAGGAGGGGACCCCTCCATTGGTTCCTTCACATCCTTAGTCACATTTTATTCTTTACCCTATTTTCTCTTTGAAATTATGGCCCTTGATCTTTTTCTAGGCCCTTCTATGTCTTCCTTGGGTAGGATCATCTGAGGTCTCTTATGCACTTGTTCCTACATCAAGATAATCTTAGTGGGGGTAATGTAGGGGATATTAGGAGAGGGGGTCTCCACCATCATCATGTGTTGCTTCATGGGGGTCATATTAACCTTAATAGTATGAGTGAATGATTGGATTGTTTTGGCCACTTCTATGTTCATAGTGTTCTAATTTTGTATAAGATGCATCATATTCATCTCAACCTCATGGAACTTAATGTTAAATTTTTCTAGTTGATCTTTTTTGGATTTTATCTCCTCTATCAAGGGTTTCTTTCCTTTCTTTGCCACTTCTCTAGAGATACCCTCATCTAGTAGGATTGGTTTAGGTTTAGGGATAATGAGTTTTAAGGGAGGGTCTTCAACAAATGTTTTGGATAAAGGGATAACATGGGGAGTAATTATTAATGAATGGTAGGACCTAAAGGTAGGGTATTCCTCAAGGGAGTCCTACTCTACATAGGACCCCTCTAGAAGAACCTCCATACCCTATAAGGTTTCACTATGCTTAATAAAAATTAGGATGAGGCCTTGGTACAGAATGGGGTTTGTATCATTTATTTGGTGAGTAAGAGAAATGATCTCTAAGGATTTGAGGAGATAACACACCTTAGTCTTATCTCATCACTTTTTATTTGGTGAGCAAGAGCAATGCTCTCTAAGGATTTGAGGAGATAAAAGGGGAGGGTGATTTTATACCCCTAAAAATGATTTAGCAGTAAAAAGTGACGAGATAATATTAGGTTGTGCTTATATTCAAACATCAAGTACTTCATAACTTGTAGGCATTCTTTAGACCATTAGTATGGAAGGTCGATGTGGGGGAACCCCTTTTTGTCTATCTTGATGAATTCATTAGTGAGAAAGAACCTATATAGAACATACTAATTTTTTGATTGGTCTTTATACACATTTGATCCATGACACGACATACACATAACTTATCCAATAAAATATTATGCGATCGATATTTTGACTCTTTTCAGCTCTATGACCCTCTTATTCCATTTAGCAATGAAGTTTTTCACCAAGCCCGTGTCATGTTCAATTGTCCTTAGCATAAATTTAATAAGCCTACCTCGATAGAGCTTCTTCCACACCTTCTTCACTCCTAAAAATTTTGAGTAAGAAGTTGGTTCCAAGCGATCCTTATCTCCTCACATCTCCACAATACTTAACAAGTTAAGGATGAAATTTGATAGGTCTTGGTATGGTTTAGTGTTAAAAATTTGAAAAAGACTTGAAGTACATGCTTCCTCCCATCTTATGTAATAAATTATCCTCACATTTGAATAATTATGGATCATTATATTTAATATTCATCATTATAGGAGTATGGTTCACTTATGTAGCTACCTAATCATCATCCTATCCTAAGGTATATTTAGTTTAAATGGATAGTGAGACACTTCAAGGACATGGCATCCTATGTGCTAGTTAGTTAAAAGAGGGAGACCCACTCCTATATTATCAAGCATATCCACCACCCCATTCCATTCTTGGTAAGTGTGAATGATGAATAATTATGGCATCTCCCTCAAAGTCTACTTAGCATCATTAATTATGGATTTTATTGTATGGGAGGGGGTTATTTTGCCTTTAAGGGTATTTAGGGTATTGAGGGAATCCCCATCGATAATAATTATTTACATCTTAAGGATGGAGGCAAGATATATGTCCCATGATTCCACCTTGGTTTTGGCTACATGATTATTCCATGTTCCCATGGGGCTTGCATGGGTAGAAATCAACTTCCCATCTAAATTTCTTATGGCTCTTCCCTTAGCCACAGGGCCCAAGTTTCCTTTTGAGGATCCATCAACTGTACCATATAATAGGATTATATTTTTGAATTTTTTTAAATCTCTTGAGTATGTACATAATTATAAGTATCTTGAATCTTATTCTAAATTAGAGGTGAATCAGATATCATTTCTTGAATATTAGGAAGGGAAGTAGTTTTTGATTTATTTCTTGAATTGACTATGTAACCATAGATTTTGTAGTATTAACCTTATATTTTTATTCTATACATGAAGTAGATATAATGTTTGAATTCTTGGAAACCATGTGTACCATTAATATTTTTAGGAACATATTGATTTTGAACTTCATTCATGAGAAACCCTTTATTAAGGATGCTTTCTTGCTTATATTGAATTTGCTATTGCAACTTTTCTAAATGGTTTTTGAGTAAATTATCATTTTCAATTTGTTCCCTTTGTAAGTCTTATTTTTTCAGCCTTTATTTTTCAATATGCTTGTTTTATAATCTTTCTTTCTCTAATTTTTACTTTTGAATACTTTATTGTTTTGACTTTTCCTTTTGTTATTTTTACACTTATTCCTTAGGAGATGAAATAATAATGTGAGTAGCTTTCTTGATTGATTTACCTATTATAGGATCACCATTTTTAATGATACATTTTACTTTATTCTTGAGGTAATGTGATCAAATTATTTCAAAGCATTTCCATTAGAATCTCACTTAAACTCATATTATCCTTATGTACACTTTTTAAATCAATACTATTAGACATATGTTTATTTTGAACCCATAATTGAGATGATATATATTGAGGCACAAAATATATGAATGGAGAAGTAGATATATGATTAACACTAGAATTATCAATATTATTTATATATGTGATCTTATTTTTAAATGATGTGATCTTTAAGTTTAAAAATTGATTTTAATTTTCCAACTTTTCTGTGGATGCTCACATAGTGACTATTTAATCTTGGATGGATTAAAAAGCACATGCCTTACGTAAATTTGATAAAATATGCATAAAAACACTATTAAGGGGGTTTTTGGGAGATGGAAGGGGATGAGGAGGGTTTCGTACAATATAAGGAATTATTTATCCCATTTGTGTTGTGATAATAATGCATGCACTTTGCTCATTATAAAAAGAAATTAAAAGATCTTGAGATTGTTCATTAGTTATTTAACCCTTACTAGATTGGATTTGTATTGCATTTATAGTGTGTTCATCCATTATAGTTATATATTATTTAAAATATAGTCCTAGAAAAAGGAAATTTTTTATGTTTAGATATTAGTGAATTCACCTAAAATCCAAAGTCAAAAAAATGTGCTTTCAATTTTACATATTGAATCCAAGGTCAAAAGAAAATTATTTTGGTGTCATATATTCAAGAGTTCATCTAAATTCAAAGTAAAATTTTTAAATCAATGCTCAGATAAAATGTATGGGTTCACAAATATGCTTTATCTTAATTTTTAAGTAATTGGGATATTAAATCTAATAAAGATAAAATTTATTAAAGGGTAACACATGCTAGAAATAACTTGTAATGAGCAAATTTAAAGTAAAGTACTAAAATGGACAAATCTCAAATGAATAAAATAAGATAACTATGAAAATCATAAAGAAAAAAATTAGACTTAGGTAATTTCTACCTATCATATTAACTATGTGTGATTGAAATAAGGTTAGAATGATAAACTCAGATTAGATTATGCATGTGTGAGTAAAACAACAACTATTTATATTATAGGTTAGGATCAATAAGAAAATAATAATATTGCCTTATTTAATATCCTCTCTAGGTAGATATTAACCTAGATGATAAAAAAATGAATATGATGTTACAATCACATGTGACTTATTAAAATATGATTGTATGTGTAAATTTGAATTTTGGCTATGTAAATTCCCTGCAAATAACCTCTTCATGGTTGAAACCCCACTAGGGTTTGTGATAGATAAAAACTTGAAAAATAAAGGTGAATTGAAATGGGCCAAGATGATCCCAATCACCCCCATTATGATTAGATGCTGCCAAATTAACCAAAGTAATTCAAATAGGGAATTATGACCACATAGTTCTCCCACCTAGAGGGCTTAGTGCAATAGTGTTCCTTTACTACATGTATGCATCTAGAGATGGATTGAATACTTGATAATTATTTATTTTAATTGGATATAATATGTTTTTAATTTATCTAAGGGATAACTCAATCGATTAGAATTAAATTTGGAAAGAATAAGAAAACTTTGTTTAATGTACAATAGTATAAGTGTGCAAAAATAGTGAAATTACCAAGTAGTAGAATAAGTGGCTTAGATGTGTATTTATATAAACCCCAAGGGTGTGAAACCTCACACTACCTATCCTAAAAATAAATGCAAACCTTTAAAGGAGGGGTCAAATTTTTAAAAATATATTTTATTGGGTAATGGTTAAGATCAACATGTAAGGTTAGTATCAATTGCCAATACCAAGTTGTGTGGGTCAATTTTACCTTGGGAAGGGTTCCTTTGATTTTATAAATTTTAGATGTTTGTCCAAATGCTTATAGGTTTTTAGTAATTAAGAGTATTTCTATAGGTTTAAAAAAAATCTTAAAAGGGATGGGCCTATACAAGTGCTTAGGAAAGAGTATGTATACACATATTATTTTTAAAACTTTATCATTTACTAAGATTTTCTCTCTTTCAACAACCTATTGAATTTAATTCTATCTGAGTGCATGCCTTAAAGGGTGTACTAAGAAAGGGGTGGGCAGACCAGTGGTTCTTGATTAGAGACATTGTTATTTATCTACCATACCTATATCCACTAACTTCCTCTAAACTTGATACTTAACCAATCTTCCTCCTAATATCCCATAACTAAACAAATACCTATATTTTATGATTATATAATACATAATCAATGTATTATTTTATGATTCTCACAAAAATTCAAACTAGGTTGACATAGATTGAAAGTCATATCATGTGATTCACATCTAAGTTGGCCTACACCAACCTAGTTATAGGTTAAATGATATTTTATGAACTATGTTGAGGCTAATTGATGTTGTCACCTAAAATTATGGAAAGGGTTGGGATAATCCATCACTATAAATATAAGTACCATTTCAATCCAATAGAGATGAACACTCATTTTTACACTGTTATTATTCATAATTTTGCTTGAGTCTACATTTGGATAAACCATTGCTTAGATTCTACCTTAGAAAAAAAAACTTGTCCTTGTGGAGTCTTAGATGAAATAGGAGGAGTCCTTTTAGCTTAGATCTTGATTCAACTATTATGATATTTACAACCATATAAATCTCTTGCAAAGCACCATTAATCAAGGGGGAGATTTAAGCTCAACATGTTTATTCAAGGCAAGCATTCTAACCCTAGCTCTTTCATTTGATATATATCTTATATAATTAATAACTTGAATAAATGTATAAATTCTCATTTAATCTCCTCTACACTTATATTTAGTGTGGATATAAGTTTTTTTTGAATTTGCCATTTCTCACTTTAGGTAATTTAGTCCCCCATTCGCTTACTATGGTTCCTTATCCATTTTTAGTTTAATAATACTCTTTTATTTGTATTACTAGCATAAAAATAGTAGATTAAATTAATATTATAAGGACTATTTAGGTTTATTCCATTATATTGATTTCCTAAAGTCTTTGGAACCCTCTCCATTGATGCTTTATTATAAGTGCTTCTCTAGCTAGGTTTAGCAGATCCATTCAGTCATGCCCTAAATAAATAAGTAATAAGGGCTATATTTGATTTATCTTATATGAGTATGAATTTTTTAGACATGATAAGTTATAGATTAATCTTAGCTCATTGTATACATTATACAAAAGTTGATGTGAACTAACCATTACTTTTTCTCATTTAGTAAATTATATCAGTGCAGGTCAATACAATTTTATTTATCTATATTTTTTAGTAGACTGCATTGACATAGGTCGATCTAGTCTAACTTATGTATAGTTTTTGATAAAAATGTATTAGTGCAGGTTGATAAAGTTTGAATTAAATGCATTCTTTCAATAAGCCACATGGATGTAGGTCAATTTGGTTTGATTTATGCATTTATTTTTATCCAAACATCCATATCGACCAAACCCAATCTAATTTTCTTTATTTGATCTTTTTTAAATTTTTTTTTATAGACTACATCAACTTAGGTCAATATAGTCTAATTTCTATGTATTTTCTAGGAAGGAAACTACATTAATGTAAGTTGATACAATGTTAATTTTGTGTTTTTCTAGTAGGCTACTCTAATGTAGGATGATCCAATTTTTACACTCAGATTCACATTATTTTAAGCCAACCAACTACATCAATCATGATCAATCTATTTTTATATTTTAGGTAATTTTATACCATACTATATCAACCCAGTCCAATATAATTTTACTTTAGAGTCAATTAAATTAAGTAAATTTTACATCAAATTTCACATTGTGACATAATTTAATTTTACATAGATAACTATATAAACCCTAGTCGATATATATGTGTTTGTAGTTGTTTTCAATAAATTATCTTAACCTTATCCAATCTAGTTTATTCTTTATGTACTATCTAAAAAACTACATTGGCATGTTCTAATAAAATTTTATGTCATTTAATTTTAAATATAAGCAATACACATTAACTTTCCTTTTTAGTAATTAATCAAACATTTTATTTCAAGTTGAATGCCTATTTATTTCCATTCATTAAAATATACAAATTAATTTCAAATTCTATTTTATTTTTATTTGGATTTACCTAGAAATTATGTCTGATAGTTTTCAAACTACTTAGCTATTGTCATGAAAGGCTATAGATTATTCTATTTATAATCCTTTTTTATTGTTTGAGGGTATTTTTTGAGTACTCATAGCCATAGTATAAATCTAAACATAGAATATATTTTCTACATACCTCACAATATTTATGAAATGCCTAGGATTCCCCTTTTTTATTTAACCTTAAAAAGTTAACCATCCATCTAATTATGTAGTGCACTAGTTAGCAGTTAACATCAAGAAGTTACTCTTAACTTACCATTGAAATTGGATTTATTAGGCTATGAGAATGGTGATTCATATTCAATTCTCATAAATATTAGGTTGACACTATCCAATGGACAAATAAGTATCTTTGAGATCCTACAAATCAGTTACATCCTTTTAATACATCTACTGGATCTTCATTTCAAATAAATAGCTAATAAAAATAGTTAAATTTCTAATTTGATGCTTGATACTATATTTTTTATTATATATTATATCATTCAATTATGATATAGTTATATGCTATGTATTCCAACTACATCAACCAACATCGATCTGATAGTTTATGTGTGAATAGACTACATTGACCAAGTTTGATATCATCTACTACATTTGTTTTCAATATGCTTTTATTTGTTAAACTTTATCGACTAGGACACACATAGTTTATTCATTATACTATTATTATTTTTTCAATTTTTACTACATCAACTGGGATTAATATAGTTTTATCCTTACCTATTAGTCTATGTAGCTACATTAACTATGCTAGACATATTACATTTCTTATTAATGATATCGTTAAAATTTTCCCAATTTTTACTACATTGACCAGACTCAATATAATTATATCTTTACCTATTAGTCTATTTATCTATATCAACCAAGCTTGATACAGTGCATTTCCTATTACTGAATCTATTCAAATTTTCTTAGATTTTAACACATCGACCAAGCTTGATATATTTTTATCCTTACCTATTAGTATGTGTTGTTACATTGGCTAGGATTGATATAATATATTTCCTATTACTGATACTATTAAAAATTTCCTAGATTTTACTACATCGACCAAGTTTGATATAGTTTTATCCTTACATTTTTTTTTTGTGTAACTAAATCACTTGTGACTGATATAATACATTTTATGGTCGCTGTTTGTGATCACCATACACATTTATTGACTACATTGACAAAAATCAATATAATATGTCCTTCACATTTATGTCTACATAACTACATTGACCATAGTTGATATATTACATTTTTATGCTTTACTGAGTTAGTTGATAACATTCAATTATTATAATCAATCACATACCCTATCAATTATCCAATCCACTTCAACATCATGAAATCACCTATTATAATGTTTTTCGATACTCTTAACCCATTTATATTTTATGTGGATTACTCTTTCCTCCTTATTTTATCCACTGGTGAAGACCACACTTCATGGGTGCAATTATTACCAACCACCATTTATATCTATTGACTATAACATGGTTCAAATCACTTAAAATAATGATATATATGATTCCCATATCTTTAAAAACCTATATGATAATACCATTTATGCTCATAACATGAATGGTAATTTATCCAAACTTTAGTTCACTATAAGAGCAATTGATACTAACCTTGGAAACACCCCTTTAGGGAATACTCCTATTATTAAACTTGAGAATGCTCCCCCTTTCCAATACATAGAATCCACCCCCTCCTAATAATCAAAATCTACCTATTGATATAACTCAAATTCTTGCTCAAATGATTCAACAAATGAATGTTATGAAAACAACTAACAACTCCCAAATGCTCCAAATGAAAAATCATATATTACAAATGGTAAATCAACATCCCATAATCTTGCCTCAACATAATTATAACTTTGTCACCCATCCTCTTTGAGATGCTAGTGAGAACATCATTCTTCAACCCCTTATTCATAATGAAATGCTTCAATATATTCAAAATGAACCTTTGGCTCCCTTTATTGTAACTATATATATTGGAACATTTATCAACCTTTACATATGATGGAACAAAGTATCCAACCATTTTCCTTAAATATTTTAGTAATCTTTACGAGGATCCAAACTAATACCTTTGCTATTACTAAACTTCTTGTCAAAAAATTTATGGAAGAAACTCTAGAATGGTATAACCAACTCCCTCAACATTCCATTTTACAACTAGAAAATTTATTGAATACTCTAGTTAAGGAATTTTAGCACCCTAATCTTCTAGAAAATAACCTTAATAATTTTATCAATAGTAAGAAATTAATTAATGAATCCACTCATACCTTTATCAAATGATGGAAATTATTAGCTCATAAAATAAATAATATCATGAGTGATTATAATGTTTTCAAAATATTTGTCACTACCCTTAAACCTTCTCTTCAATACAAGGTTAATATTTGATCTCAAATTCTAGAAGATGCTTTTGATCAGACCAAAAGGCAAGATATTCTCATGACTCAATTTTAACATTCTCATATTCTCATCAAAGATTATTTCCAAACTCTAAATAATTCAATCACCATTACCAATTCTCAATATCAACATCCACAAACCAAAATAGGAGTAAACCAATTAGATATTCAACCTCCGTCCCTACATACCCACCCTTGAACATGTTAGAAATGAGGACGTTACTACCTCCATCCAAACCTTTTGTTCACACTACCAATGTTCCTCCCTCACAATATGATCCTAAAAAAATTTATTGGTTCTATGCTGACATTAGTCATTCTCATGAAATATATCATAATCATAAAAAAATTATAGTTTCATTCATGTTAGGATATGTTTTCAATCATGATGCTATGATCTAGACTTGTCATACTGAGTATATTAAATCTTCTCAATTTTTTTTTCCAAATCTACCAATCAAAATCTCAAAAATTATCTTATGATCCCCATCCAAACATATAAATGAAAATATTTTTGCTATTATTATTAACTATGATCAATGTTATACTAATTTTTAGTATGTGAACATGGATAAAGTCAATTATCATTATAATCCACTCAAAAATATCCTATAACCAAACCTAATAATCCCTCCACCAAGGAAAATATTCTTAAATATACTACAACTACTCCATCTTCAAAACCAACTAGTAATGATGAGCTATCCCCATATGTGGAACCTCAACCTAGTTCCTCTATTCCTAAAAATACCACCATTTCTAATCAACCTAGGCCTTGTTCTAATTCCTTGTCTAAACCTCATTGAAATTTTCAAGATAAACTTAACTCTATGCCTTGAAAAATTCCAATCATGGAGTTAGAGATTATCTTTATCATCACAAGTTCTTTATGTAAAAACTATAAGACATCAAGGAAACCTCATCTAAAGATCCTAAGATACCTAATTTATATTTTTATGGTTTGACACCCACATAAGTTCATGCTATTAAAATGATTTATTCTTCCATAAAACCCATCGTATAATTCCTTGTAGATGATTTGATTAATGATGAAATTATTTTTTAAATTGATGATCCATAATTCTTTGTTAAAATTAGAATCAATAATACCTTAATCATAAAAGTCTTAGTAGATGAAGTTTTAAGCATTAATTTTACCTCTCTTTAGCTCATCTAAAAAATTGGATGCTCTAAATAAACCTTAAACAAAATCACCTTACTTATCATGTATTTGATAAAACCAACCAAAAAATACTTTATTGTATTTGGCTTCCCTTCATAATTGGACCCAAAATAATTTTATACAAACTTATGGTCCTTGATATTATTTTATCCTATAACATGATTTTAGGACATCCATGGACTCATCATATGAGAGCTATTGCATCTTCTAGTATCCAATGTATCAAATTTATTCATAATGGAAAACATTATATGTTAAAATGAAGTAGATCCAAAGTGTTAGAGAATCCAACTTCCAAATCCTAAATCTAAATACCAAATTCCTATGATTAATAATATTAATAGTCCTTTACCTGAATTGGTTAACATGAATTATGGTTTACAAATCACTCTTGTATACTATGACAATGACAAACCTATCAAATGCAAACCATTTATGATACCAATTGATTACCTCCCTATATAGTGGAATGACTCCCTCCTCTTTTACATACATGATATCACACCACTTTTTTAATTGATGATATTTATAATATTCCTCCCCCATGTAATGCTTATGAAGACTATTACACATAAGATGATTTAACTTGTATTGAATATGGAGTATCAGAATTATTTCAAGATATTTTACCCATGTTCCCTCATACTTTTAGTAATGTAGGTATATCCACTACCAATATCCCTAATGAAACTAATACTTGTATTATTTATCCATGTTATGATGATGTGTACATTATGGTCCAATCCCAATCATTTTAATTGGATGTAATTCGTTATCAAAATAGATTATCTAAAATACATGACTTCAACTATGATGTTCATGTCATTCATATATATTTTGATATTAAATATGAACCTTAAGGTTATGTACTCCCTAACAATCCACCCTTATTAGATACTCCATGGGTCATACACAAAATATTTAAACCTACAAAATTTGATGATATTGATCAACTCAATACCATACTAGCTTGACAATGTTCACATTATTCCTCATCTCTTTGATGTTGTTGATAAACTTGACAGTTTAATCATCAATATCTAACGGCATCGACCACAACCAATACCTAGCTAGTATAATTATTTTAGATTCATCAATTCTAGTAACCTATATTGATAAATTTTATATAATAAATCTTATTCCTATTATTTATCATCCCACAAAAGTTTCACCCAACACCATTATAGCTGACTATAATAATCATCATGATATAGTCAAATTAGAATCTCTACCTTATACTCAACATATAGACATTACCTTAGATTTTAAGGATATTTCCATCAAGCAAATACATTATGTGTTTATTAGCCAATGTAATCAAATAATGGATCTTGAAGTAGATGTCAAATACTATGGACCTATACAAACACATCCTAGTGATGAAGTTATATTAGAATTAATCCATGCTCTTGAGCCTCAACATCCATGCCAACATCAAAAGCTTAGCCATTTTTGAAAAAGGCTCCCTATTTCAATAATTTTGTTGTTAGTATTGATCCCAAAACACACACTATATCAAAGCTTCCTCCAAATCCATATCATTTCCAAGATGAAAATTCCATGCTTATTGAAAAAACTATTTTAATAAATTTTGATACCACAAATACTCCTTAACTTATTACTCTTCAAATAAATTCATCCTGAAGAATTGATAACTATAGTTTCTTATTCAAAAAATATCATGAAGCTTTTGTTTGGTCATATGAAGACATGCCTAGTACCAATCCTAGTATTATGGTCCATAACATATTCACCTAATGTGATGCAAAACCTATGCATCAAAAGCAACATCAATTACATCCTAAGAATTATACTATATGCCATAAATAAATTATCAAACTTATAGATGCTAAGTTCATCAAACCTGTAGATTACTTAGAATGCATTTATAAAATTATTCTTATTCATTGCTATAAAGTTTTGACATTACATGCTTTATAAAATTAATCATGCTATTATACATTATGATCCACTTTTCCATTTATTTTCAAAGCTTTCTTATTTGTTGATAAAATTGGAAAATGGATGGTTTTCTTAATAGAATTTCAATTAATAATTATTACATAAAAATTAGTAACTGGCCAAGTGATTGCGGATCAACTTGATACTGTGCCTAAAATAGCTACTAATAACCTTCATGATATTCTTATTGATGAAGATATCCTTTATATTTAAGGTTTCAATCAAGATATTTCACTTAAAGACTACTTTCATAATTTTACCATCGATCTTGAGGCACAATCCATAGAAGAACCAAATTCTTCTAAACCTAAATCTAGATCCATCATTAAAGAATTACTTGAAGTTATTTTGAATTTCATGAAGAAACTTGGACACTTCATTTTGATGGTGCCAAATTTATTCAAGGAGCTGGGGTAGGTTGTGTCTTAGCTGACACCCATGATAAAATCATACCTCTATCTTTTCAATTAAAATTTGAAGTCACTAATAATATGGTTGAATATGAAGCTCTCATCTTAGGGATGCAGTGACCATCAATTTAGACATCTCATATTTACATGCCCTAAGAGATTCACAACTCATATGATCTCATGTCAGTGGTGATTAATAATGCAAAAGTGAAAATCTCATTACATATCATCAACTTTATACCACTCTTACCAAAGAATTCACATCATTTAATATTGAATCAATCCAATGAGGACAAAACATGATGACTTGTTCTCTCACTTCATCAACTTATCTCTTTCACCCTCATCAAGCACTTTATGATTCACTATTTCTTATTTAAATGAGGAAGTTACTATCCAATTTAAAAAATAATAATATTCTCTTATCTATCATAATGAGGATATCACTACTCAACAATGCTCATGGTAAAAACACATCATACAATTCATTGAGCATCATACTTATCCTTTAGAGGTGAATTCACATGAAAAAACTTGAATTTGTAAATAAGAATGCAAATAAGTCCTTAGATATGATATTATTTATTATCACAATGCTAAAAGTGCCTTAATCCATCTTGTTACTCAATATGAAATTCATGTCCTTCTTGAGCAAGAACATGGGGACATTTGTGGTGGTAAAAATAGAGGACACATTACAACCCAAAAATGCCTATGCATGGGATACTTATGGCCTACTCTTAAAAAAGATGCCATTATATTTAATACAAAATGTAATCCTTGCCAACTTCATGATGATCTTATTCATTCTACTCCACTTGAACTTTAAACCTTAGAGGCTCCTTGGCCATTTTTTATGTGGGGATTATATCTCATTAGAAAATTACCTAGATCATATGATGGCCATGTCTTCATCATTATTGCCATTCAATAGTTTACTAAGTGGGTTGAAACTATGTCTCTTATAAATGTTACTGACATCACTATTTCAAAATTCATTCTTAACCAATAATATTTCATTTTGAGATTCATCACACCATCATTTCCAATAATTATAGGAAATTTAAAAATAAAGACATAAAACAACTATGGAAATTTAAAATCATACATAAATTTTCCACACCATATCAGCCTTAATGTAATGGTCAACCTGAAGTCACTAAAAAAATCCTTAATTTTTTTCAAAAGACTATTGAGATTCCCACTCTGAAAAACACCTCAAGCTCTATCTTACACTTTGGGATTATCATACTAGCATTTGTATTTCTATTGAGGCAACTCCCTTATTATTAGTATATGGTTTAAAATATATATTACCACTATCCTTTAATGTTTATCTTCATGAAATCATTACTGATGAAGAAATTCATGAATGGGGTCCTCATGTCTTAGACTTCCTTGATGAACGACGTATGGGTGCATTACAACATACTTGCCAATACCAATCTCACATTGATAAATTATACAAAAAAGTCAAAGTCCAAACTTTGAATATTGAAGACTTAGTGATTAAGATATATTACATCCATGATAAATAAGGCAAGTATGGCCACAAGTGGTGGGGTACTTACCTATTCCAAGACATTCTTGGACCTAGTACTAACAGATTAAAAACTAATTAAGAACATGTCTTTAAAGAATTGACCAATTCTTAGTTTTTGAAGAAATATTTTGTTTAATTATATGTTCTTTTTGTATTTATATTCTATTGCACTTGCAAGTTAGCACTTAGCCTTATATATACACCAAAGCTAACATTTATTTTAGGTATTACTCAAAATTTATATTGTGAAACATCATATCAACTTCATTTCTTGTCACACCCCTAGGTTTATCTCTCTATACACATTAGCTTCCATTCTTAGTTTTAGTTCTTTGCTCTTTTTTTGTCTTTTTAACACCATTTGGTTTTTTAGTTTTGTCAAAGATGATGGTTCTTTTATTATCACTTTTTTGGCATAATTTACACCTCTTGATTTTTTAGTCTATGAGTTGCATTGTAAGACCTTCAATAGGACTAGAAATTTCACATAATGCTCATAAATTCTTTTCGTACATTAATTTTGTTCTCAATCTTAGCTATGTGTCTTCCTTGTAAGATAAGGTAATGATCAAGATTTATATGAAGGAGAAATATCAAAATAAAAAAGGCTTAAAATCCATAACCTACAACAAAAGGCAATGATTAAAAGGCAAAAATAATCTTAAAATTTAGATCACACCAAAAGACTCTTGAAAAAAAAAACTAGAATGCAATATATTATTAATGGAATTCTATCATTCTAATAAACAATAATGGAAACAATTATTATAGGAATTGCACTGCCTTATCACATTCACAAGCATAAAATGGATATTATAGTAAAACAAAATTGAATATAAAGTAAATTATCCCTATTCTATCCCTATAGGAAACATTTAGACATAACAACCCATAAATGGTGGGATAGAGACAACTAAGTTAGGACAAAAAATTAGTAAAATAAAAAAATACAATTTTATTATTAATCCACATATGGTGAATTGAGTACCTAGGCTAGTCCTAACATCCCCACCCTGCTTAATACAACATAGCTTCAAGTGAATAGGAGAGAAACTCTCTAAATTGCTCAAATTTATCCTACACAAGTGCTTTAGTGAAAACATATACACATTGTTGATCTATCGAGCAATATTAGAATTAAATGTTGTTGTAATGAACATGTTCATGAATGAAATGTAATTGCACCTTGATGTTTTTAGCGAATTCATGAAATACAAAATAAAAAAAAAACTTCACTACTCATTTATTGTCTACATGGAGGATTATTTGATGATTCTATCACATTCTAAATCCTTCAAGTATATGTCTAAGACAAATCAAATCATAGACAACCATTGATACTATGTGATATTATGATTTTGTATAAGATCTTGAAACATAAGTTTTTTTCTTGATCCCCCATGATATCAGTCTAGATCCAAAAAAGAATAAAAATACTATAGTGGATTTCCTATCCTCAATGTTCCCAACATGATCTAAATATGAATATACTATCAAGAGGAAGTTATAATTATTTTTGTATTCTAGGCCAAAATCTATGGTTCCTTTGATGAATCTTAATATCTGATTTGCTAATTTTTAGTGGTAAACTTTGGGATATTGCATAAACTATGAGAGATAACTAAAAACTTAGTTGATGTCTAGCCTAGTATATGTCAAGTAAATGAGACTCTATATCAAATACTGATATAAAGTTACATTTACTTGTGGTGATGGATCTATCTGAGATAATTAAAGTCTTATCTCTACAGGTGTGGTAATTGGATTGAAATTCATCATGTAAAAATTATCAAGTGTTGTCCAGAAATATTTTATTTTTATTTGATAAGGTAAAAACTAAGTTTTACAGGGATCCTAAAACCACCAAAGTGTAGGACAAAAAATATAAATAGGCCAATTAAATGTCAAATAACTAAAACATCAAAAATCCACTATACTATACCAAATGAAAGGGAACCAAAAAACCAAAAGCAAAGATTACGAGAGAAGCCCCTTTGGTGGGTCTTCATCATATTCAAGGTTATTCATAGGGATGTCTTGCTTTACCTTTGAAATCTTGGCCCATGTATAGTTATTAGGTCCTTTAATAGCTTCACCAAGAAATATCATACAAGGTTGCTTATGACCTTTAATCTATAAGGGAGACCATTTAGGGGGATCTTCTTGGGGGAACCTTGAAGGGGGATTTCAAGATCTTAGGTGATTTAATGATAGGGTCTGGGTGGGTCAGGTAGACTAAATTAAAGAATGTACTGTGGACTTAGCCTATCTATGCAAAGTATTCCAATCTTGGATGATCTTGGCAAGGGCCATCCCTACTTGTTGAACCTTGGAGTTGAATTTTTTTATCTATAATTTATTCCTTTCTATCTCATTAGATAGAATGGATTTTCCTTTTTGGGCAGTTTCCATAGGGGTACCCACATTGAGGGAGATCATCTTAGGTATATGAATGAATAACTTGAAGGGGAAATCATTATGAGGGGATATAGAAGGGCTGGTCATGAGGGTGTACTTAAAGGGTTAGAGGGATCTCAAGGTGGGATCCTCCACTAGGGAGTCCTCCCTAGAGGAGGAACCCCTAAGGGGACCTCCCAACTATGGAGGGATTGGTCGTGCTTGACAAGGAGAAGGATCAACCCTTGGTAGAGGATAGGGTTAGTGTCATTCACTTGATGCAAAAACATAGTGATTTTGAGGGACTTAAGTAGAAATAAATGTAGACTAATTTTATAGCCAATAAAGTGATTCAACAACAAAAAGTGGTGGGAAAATATAAGAGCGTATTTACCTTAAAAAGTCATATAGTGCATGAATTGAAGACAAATATTAGGCTAGTAGCAAGGGAGATCTATCTATGGGAAGCCTTTCTTATCAGTTCTCACAAAGTTTTTTCTTTAAAAAAATCATTGTAACATATCCTATTTATTCATTTGGTCTTTGAATATGTTAGTGCCTTCACAAGACATACCAATTGCTTCCCTAATGTATTATTCTAAAATAATGGTTCTTATTCTATGAATGACCACCTTATGTTTGTTCTAGGCTACACCAAAGTTACAGGCCACTTTTACATTATGCTCTATGACTCTTTTCATGAACTTGGTGAGGCCCATATGTTTGAGTTTCTTCTAGACTTTTTTATGATCATGAACTTCCTTATAAGAGATGGGTTCCAAAATTTACCTATCAACTCTAATTGAATCAGTGTCCACAAAGATAAAGTGAGTAGGAGGAAGGTTCTAAATGGAAATTTTTTGGAAAATGTGAATGGCATTTGGGAAGCCTGCTAAAGACACACTATAGCAATTATACTCCCTCCTATAGACATAATTGTGGATCAACTTAATTAACATCTACCCCTTCAAATATATATTATACATGTGTGGTGATATGATGTTTTTATCATACATTAGTACTTTCAGCTTGTAAGGCATTGAGAACATTATTAGGAATGTTGTTTTCCTTGTGATAGTTAGTTAAACTATGGAGTTCAACTCCAATTCTATTAAGGAGGTCCACAACCCTATGGCCTTCCCTATAAGTATGGATAGTTTAGAAGGGAGACATGCCTCTCAAGAGTTGATTGGCATTGTTAATGATATCTTTGATAGTGTGAGAGTGAATTATTTTCCCTTTTAGATCATTTAGAATATTTAATGAATCTCCCTCCATAATGATCCCACTCTAATTGATTTTATAAGCTAACTATATACCTTAGAGAGATTCCTTGGACTCTATAAGATGATATGTTTGGGTTCCCATAGGGCCTACATAAGTGAGCAACATCCCCCCTTTTTAAATTTATTATAACTCCATCTCCACTGGCAAGACCTAGGTTGCCTTTTGAAGCATCATAAAAGTTTAGTTTCACCTAGCCTTTTAGTGGAGCCTTCCATGTTGTATGCTTGAATATTATAGGTTTTGAAGTGGAGAATAAAAATTAAGTAATATCCTAGTTTTTAAGGATCTGTAAGGTAGAAGGAGGGGTAGGATATTTATATTTGGGGGGAAAACTTTCCAATTTTTTAAAATGGTTTGGCAAAGTAAAAGAAAGGTGCCTTTTAGTTGGTATCTTTTATTTAGGAAGAGACCATTATTACAGGATTTATAGACACACTAGAACCAATGGGGAAGAGTGAGGTGCCAAAGGAAGATAAGGGAAGGGAGATTTGAGGGGGAAATCCATTGTACTATGAGGTATTGGACTTTATTTAGTTTGACCTAAGTCAGGCTTAGGTGACTAAACAACTAGTTAAATAGTGTCAAGCTAAAGGGATAATTAAAGAATAATTGGTAGACTAAATATTTTGCATTTTGTCAAATTAGGAATCTACTAGGGACAATCAGTTCTCTTTTAGATATGTTGTACACCATTAGATTTTGTCCTACACTACAAGCAAAAAAAATGAACTTTGGGAGTCAAGTGCTTTACCTAAAAGTTTTTCTAGAAATTACATTCTCTTTCCAAATTAAGGTTGGTGGCATGCTCTGAGGCCACCAAATAGGAACCCTTGTCTTCATTCCCCAAATAAAATGATATTTATTATGTATAGAATGAATATGAACCTATCTTAATGACAAGTTGAGGGTCTAAATGGCCTAAAATTATTCCAATGAGAGTCTATCACTAGGGAAAATTTATCCATCACTTAACACCTTCCTTTATTTCCTAGTAATATTTGATCTTGGATCCCCATCTTTGCTTTAGATTCCTATACTACCCCATCCAAATATCCTAGGTGGAGGAGGGTAGGAAATAGTCATGCATCTTTTCAGAATTTAGTTTTGTCACCACTACCAATTTTTCATAAAATACCTTTCTTTAATATATCTTTGTAACTGGTTATTGATTTATAGAAGGTGGATCCATCTATAGGGCCTTCTTCCCAAAGGAAGTCATCCACTTCCACTCCTTCCAAGTATTTAGATTTGATATTTCTTTCCCACTCCCCATTTTCCTTCATCAGTCACCAACCCATTTTTACCAATAGGGATCTATTCATGGATTTAATGCTTATCAAGCCAAGAACTCCATTTTATTTTAGGAGGCAAAATTTTTCTCATGCAATGAGGTTATATCTAAATATTTATTTAGTGCTCCTCTAAAGTAAGTTTTTGTGTATTTGTTCAATTTTAGTGGCTACTTTGGAGGGCATTCTAAAAATAGACATCTAGTAGATAGGATTGCTTTGAATTGAGGCCTTGAGGAACTGGTATTTCCATGCCTGAGTAAGAAGGTAGCCCTTCCATCCTACCAGTTTTCTTTGGTATGATCAATGAGAGGGTTCCAAAGCTTAGAATCCATTTTTCCTTCAAACAGTGGGATACCTAAATGGCTTGTTGATATATTTCCCACTTGACAGTGTAGAATTTTGATGATTTTTTTCTGCTGAAGGGGTAGGGTATTGATAAATAATAGAGAGCTCTTTTGAAAATTAATACACTAATTAGAAACCTTTTCATAGTTATTTAAGATGAATTTTAATTGATTTTAATCCTAAATAGAGGCATTTATTATCTAAAAGTATTTTAGTTGAAACAAAAATATTTGATTTTATTTCCAACAAACTTCCAAACCAAGACAATAATGAAGAATTCCAAGATTTGTCATGTTGAATGATTAATTTAGATATTTTTTTGTTGACTAATCGTCTTCATAGAAATACCAAAGATGAATAGATCATCGACATATACAAAAATGATTACCATCTCCCCCTTGATGTTTAAGGTAGATATTTAGTTCATATATACTCCTTTTGAACCCATGGTTCAAGAGATGATTATCAATTTTGATATATTATGTTTGGGGAGCCTATTTAAGACCATATAATGATTTGACAAGTCAACATTTTTTATTCTTTTGATGGTATGATAAAACCTTATAGTTGAGTCATACATACTTATTCTTGTAAGTATCCATTAAAAAGGCACTTTTTACATCCATTTGATGGAATTTATAACCAAATTGTGCAACCAAAGCAAAAATCATCCTGATAGATTTGATCTTATCTATGGGAGAAAAAATATCCTCATAGTTAATGCCTTATTTATGAGCATATCCCTTTATAACCAACATTTCCTTGTGCTTATTGAGACTACCATTTTATTTTTACTTCATCTTGAAATCCATTTTCATCTAATTGGATTCTTCCTTAGTGGAAGGTCTACAAGTTTTCATGTCTTATTCTTCATCAATAACTTGTATTCTACATCCATGACATATTTCCAAGGTTTTTACTATAGGGAAACTTAAACTATATAAGTCTTAATAGATTTAAAAAACTATATCATTAGGGTCAAATTGACCTCTTCTTGAGGCATACTTGAGTCCTTGTTCTAGTGGTATGAGATGCTAAGTTGGATTGTATATAATTACACCATCCAACTTAGCATCTCATAGTGTAATTATATACCATTTAGACATACCTTGAGAGGTTATTATGGGTGGTAGAGCTTAACCATTATTTCTATCATAATCACTATCTTCATTTGAAGGATAACCATCTTTTATTATCTATATGGGACTAATTTGTACACTAGGTGAGCTTGTGGAAGGAGCCTCTACTTCTTTCTTTTCAAAAAAATAAATATCCCTGGTAGTGTATATTTTATTGGTTTTTGGATCCATTAGTCTATAAATGAGTGATTATCCATTACAACCTAAAAATATATACTTTTATGATTTCATATCAAGTTTAGTTTTATACTTTTTTAGAACATGCATACTTTATTTGCATCCAAAAAATCTAAGATGTGCAATATATGGATTTTGACTTGACCATGCTTCCTATGGTGTTATCCCATCAAGATCTATAGTGGGAACTATATTGAGAAGATATACTATGTTTTTTATTACCTCTATCCAATATGCATTTACCAAGTCTAAATCATTTATCATATACAACACCATTTCCATGATAATGCAATTTCTCTATTCAATAACACCATTTTGTTGGTGTGTGTGGAGGTACCATTTGATGATGAATTAAATTTTGTTCTAAAAAGTCTTTGAAATTATTATTAGTGTATTATTCCTCATGATCTATATAGAGGGTTTTAATTTTATAACTAGTCTCTATTTTAACAACTTTGAATTTTTTGATTCAAAGCCCTGCCTCTTCGATTTGAGATAGTATACCTACATTTTCCTTGATAAATAATCAAAAAAGATCATGGAGTATTTAAACCCAAAATGAATAGATGTCATGGGTACACATATATTAGTATGTACCAAATTAAGTTTTGCATTGGCATGATATGTACTTTTTTGAAATGGAACTCTATGTTATTTTCCAACTAAGTAATTTTGACACTTATCTATACCCTTTTTGAAATGTGGTATCCCTATTACCATATCAAAATTATGAAGTGTGTCAAGATATAAAAAAAATTAAATAACCAAATATTCTATGCCACAACTATTCTAATTCTATGTCCTTTACAACAATTACCTAATTATTTTTCTTAACAAAGTCAATTTGAAACATTTAGCTTGTATTGGATGCTCATGAAATAGATTTGTATTTTTTAAATTTATATTTAATCAAACACATTTTTATTCCACCTTTACATTAAAAATCAATATTAATATTTTGGTCTAATAGTTGACTGAATAATAATTAATTATTCATTAAACTAGGTACATATAATACATCTGTGATTCTATAAGTTTGTGTTCCAAGAGTCAAAGAAATGTTTCCAATCCCTTGGACACTATATGAGGTATCATCACCCAAGGAAACATGACTTTTATTGGGTGTGTCCTTCAAAGTTAATAAACAATAGTTGTGTCTAGTCATGTTTTGGGTTTCACTTGAATCGACATACCAAATATCACTTTATGAAGTTGATTCTTTATTGAAGTCAAAAAAGTACAAGAAGTATCCATCTTTAGAGTTGTCTTATTATTCATAAATGCTACCTTATTATTTTGATTTCTTCTTATGAGTTCCAATTTTCTATCCTTAAGGTTTACTTTGACTTAATGGGGATGATTATTGGGTAATGGGCTTTTAAAAACTAAAAGATATATTTTGGAATGTATTATAAAAAAAATATTTTAGTCCATGCCCATTATGACCATAAATGGGACACATTTTTTGAGATTTACTCCCTATTTGAATCTAATTTTGACTCTACTTTGGTGATTGCTTAGAATAATTGAGGGGTTTTTTATCTTCCTATTCATAAGTGATAACATGTTGTTCATCTTCATCTTCAACATTCATAGACTCTTATTGTTGCAATAAGTGGACCAAATTTTCAAAACTTAGTTTTTGTTCTATGACATTAAAGGTAATCATGAAGATTATATACAAGGGTAAAAATGCTCTCAATATAATTGGTATAATAGAGGTATCTGTCACTTGCTTACCTAATGATTGGAGTAATGTTCTTAGGGTTGTAACATGTCTTAGAAAGGCTTCTAAATTTTCACCTAATTTCAATTTAAAATAAAGAAGTTGACTCTATAGGTGTAGAATTATGATTTCATTTTTGGACTCATACACTATTTTTAGCTTATCCTAAGTTTACTTAGCTATTCTGGCTTCATGGATATGTGGTTGAACCTCATCAAATACCCCAAACATTATGATTAATTTTGAATTTTGGTTAGATTTGTCATACTTACACTACCTATCATTATTAGTGGCATGTAGGGTGTATGTGCCACTAACAACTGGCCAAATTTTCTCATATTCTAATTATGTTTTGATTTTTGTCTTCCAAGTTAAGTAATTGTCACCTTTGAGTAACTGATAATCCAACATAATTTTCTTGGGAGATTGTGTAACCATGGTCAATATAGTGGGTGAAGGAAAGGTTCCTCATCACTCTAGGTATAAAGGTATACATTTATATATACCATTAGATTAATATACTAAACATTTATATATATGCACCCTTATGATATACCCATTGGTAAACAGAATTATCTTTCCCTTCATAAATACCCCATGATATTTAAAATAGGTGTTAATGTAAATAAAATATAATAGTATGTGATACCTATAAAAATATAAAGGGGTTAATCCAATCATTAACACCTTCTTAGATGGAATTATGTATACATGGGTGTGACTTCCCTATATACTAGGAATTTTCACCTATCATGATTTATGCCTTTCAATTGGATTGAATGGGTAATGGAGGGATGGTAAATGAGTGAAAGTGTCCTTATGCAACATTTATTTAGCACATATTTTATCCTTATCAAATATAAAACTCCATAGTTGGTTTCATGATAAAGTTAAGGTCCTTTGGAGTGTAGTAGGCTAATAGATTGGGATAGGAGATTTTATTCTCACATATATCCATAGTGCCACCTAATTTATCACAAAATTACCTAATGTTCATATTGTACTAACAACTCTGTAAGGGGTCCTAAGGAATGAGGAAAACATTTTAAGAAGGTAGGCTGATTTTAATTTTTCCTACATATAAAATCATCATGGGATGACACTTATACTTCACTAGTTATCCCACACTTGTGTTGTTTAGTTGAGTTCTCTAAAGGTCATTGATATCAAAATTTTCCTAGTCTCACCACATTGATATGAGTGTCTTGTCTCTGATAAAGATTATGTTTTCACCTTGGTGCCACCCTCTTTTCCTCCACCACCCATTTCATTTCCCCCTTAATAGGTAGGTTTGTTTCTATCTATTTTCCTAATTTATTTACCTCCTATTATCCATCTCTTTTTTGACATGTTCAAAATTTAGTTATTTTTAGTTTATCCATCATTAGAATATAAAATGCATCTTTGAGTTATTACAAGATGCTCATTTAATTGTTTTCTTATCTTTATCGGATCTCCATTAGTTATGTTTGGGAATTTGAGTTTTACATTTCACCTTTTTGTAGGCCATTTTGTCTTTTTTATGTTATTTACATTTCTAGGTTTTCCATCTTTATTTGAATATGTATTATTACTTCTCTTACATTGATGTTGATTACATTATTCTATTTCACAATTCCTTGGTTTGATATGGCTTGCTAATTTTGTTACTTTCGATACATGTTTATGTCTTTAGGTCATTAGTAGCCTTGGATTTTTGGTTACCATATATTACATTTCTTCTATGATTTTATCTTGGTCTTTTCATTATAACCTAGCCTTTATCATCCTAGCTTACCAAATTTTATAACTACTTTAATCTATTTTTGATATTCTCAATATATTTTGATTTTATTGTGGTTGTTTATTTTAATCTCTATCCTTGTATCCCTAGGGTTTATCTAATGTAGTTATTTCACCCTCTATGATCAAGACTATAAATAAAACATGTAATCATTCAATGATAAAGGTAAGTCAAGTTATGTATATGGTATTTTTTTAGTTATTTCACTTATTTAATTTAATTTGTTTTTTAATTTCTATTCAAAACTTAGTTAGTGTGTTACTATTATATTTCTTGAATATTTATCCCATGTTACACCTTGGTGACACATGATGAGTTTTGAGTGGGGCATATGTATACACATAATATTTTTAAAACTCTATCATTTATTGATGATTTATCTCTTGCAGCAACCTATTGAGTTTCAATATCTTTGAGTACATGCCTTAAAATGTGCAATGGGAAATGGGTAGGTATATTGTTAGTACTTCATGAGTGATATTATTATTTATTTATCATACTTATATCCATTACATTTCCCCAAAAATTTATTCCCCAAGAAATCTTATTGATAATAGCCCCTAACTAAACTAAGACCTATCTTTTCTAACTATATCAACCTAGGTCAATGTATTATTTTCCTCTTCCCTCTAAAATTCAAACTAGGTCAACTTAGGTTGATGTAGTCTAAAATTCATGGCACACACTTCAAAACTAGTTTGGCCTAGGTCGACATAATTCAAGGTTAAACAATAACTTTTGAACTAAATTGATGGTGGCCAATATTATTGGGTAAAATTCTAGAAAGGGTTAGGATCATCTATCACTATAAATACAATTCCCATTTCAATCCAATAGAGAGGAACATTCATTTTCTTATTATTATTTCTCATAATTATGCTTAAGTCTACATTTGGAGAAGCCATTGCTTAGATTTTTCCTTGGAGGAAAAAACTTGTCTTGTGGAGTCTTAGATGTAATATCAGGATTCCTTTTAACATAGAGCTTAATTCAACCATTATGATCTTTATAACCACAACAATCTCTTTCAAAATACCATTATCCAAATCAAAGATTGAGGATTGACAAGTTTATTCAAGGTAAGTATTTATAACCCTAACTATTTCATTTGATAAATAGATATTGCATAATTAAAATTTTGAATGAATGTATAACTCTTTATTTGAATCTCTTCTACACTTATACTTAGTGTGGCTATAAGGTTTTTTGAACTTTCCATTTCACACTTTAGGTAACCTAGGCCCCCATTTTCTTGCTATGGTTCCTTACCCTTTTTAGTTTAATCATCCCCTTTATTTGTATTACTAGTTTGGAAATACTAGATTAGATTAATATTATAAGACCTAGTTAGGGTTATTCCATTATATTTTTTCCTAGAGGATTTGGAAGCCTTTCTATTGATGTTTTGTTATAAGTGCTCCTCTAGTTAAGTTTAGTGGATTCATTTGGTCATTCCATGATATAACTAAGTGCCATTGGGATCTATTTGATTTACCTTATATGAGTCTGGATTTCTTAGATATGATAAATTATAGGTTAATATTTATTTATTGCATACAAAGTGAGGTGGTTAAATATGATCAATTTAAGTGCTCAAGTCAATTAAAGGTAAGAGTGGGCTTAAATTTAAATTATCAAGTATTCATGACCAAATTTCAATATCTATAAGACTATAACAAGTTAAGGGTACATTTAGATTAAAATATTATTAAACATTTTATATTTCCCCATTTAGGGTTCTGTATCATTTTTTTCACTAAAATTTTCACTTAAAGGACATTATTAGATTTAACATATCCATTAAGGCAAAGGCATAGGTAGTTCTTATAAAAATTATATTTTTTTTGCCATTTATAACCACAATGAGAGACTGGTTGATCATTACATTACTATAAAAAGATCAACATATCATCACATGATACACAATATGATATGTAAATCATTCCCAAAAAATACTACATGCAGTAAGGTACTTATAAGACAACACCTAAATGGTAATTCATTTCAAAATATTAAATTGGATTAAAAATTATTTTTTAACTCCAATCATATATATAGGGATCTTGATATATTTTTTATATTTATATTCATGCACCAAGTCTTATAAAATTTAGTTAATTATATATGTTATTTTGTTAAAAGGTTAGTTACCATTCAACTAAAATCCCATTTATACATAAGGGTTTATAAGTTTCTATTTGTTATTACCATGTGTTTAGAATAACCAAAATTTTCAACTCCAATAGGTTTTACTATTGATTGACAACCATTAATTTATAAATTCAAATATGTGCTATTAAAAATTATTCTTGTCATCCAAAAAAATGGTATTGACCTTTAATATCAATAATAGAACTAAACCTAATTCCACAAACTACACTTATTTTTAAATTCCTAGCACTTATATTCTAACCTTAAATTGATTTCATCATCAATGAATATGACATAATTTGACTATGAGATGTGAAGGAAATATTATACTTAAATCCAAATACCTTGGCTTAAAGTGAGAACTAAACTTGCACCAATATTTGAATCCATATACCAATCCCTAAGTGCCAATGAACCTTTTATTATAAATAAACTTTAAAGTAGAAAAATTAAAAATTAAAATAATTATATAACTTGTATAGATTTCAACTTGGGATATTTATCCATGAAGGATTCCAAGATAACAATATACAATTCAATGATATCTTATACCAATACTTATTCAAATAACAATCTATACATTGCACAATCAAAATATTACACTTCACGATTCAAGTAACTAAGTCTTTTGATAATGGAATGAAACCTCTTTCTCATCACTAGGAAACAAGGAAATAAATGTATTAAGTTTATTTATGTATAAAGAGAAAGACATATAACTACTATAAACTTAAGCACTAATAAACCAATACATATCCACAGTCATAAAACTTTGTGAAAACATCAAATGCTTGAGATGATTTTATTTAGGTGGAAATTAGATCATTATAAGATAATGAAAATTGAAACTCAATAAAATTTATTGATAAAATAAAAATATCACCAAACTAATTTGAA
This sequence comes from Torreya grandis, assembly GCA_037957365.1. Lineage (NCBI taxonomy): Eukaryota > Viridiplantae > Streptophyta > Pinopsida > Cupressales > Taxaceae > Torreya > Torreya grandis. The sequence continues at coordinate 859,627 of JARHVA010001710.1, forward strand.
ATACTTTGAGTATACAAAAATAAAGTATAAAGATTGGGATGAACCTAGCCCTGATTTTGATTTAACATTTACAACCTTCACTACCTTGGGTGATTAATTCCTTCCCAAACAAATGCTATCTCTCACTCTAATTAATATTTTAGGTTCTACATGTCCCTATGTATTTGTAGTTATCTAAGGACATTGCCTTATATACAAACTATTTTATTTAGGCTTAAAAGTAACTTCAAATATTGCAATAAAAAATAACCATTGTAATTAAAGCCAACATTATAATTAGAATGATAAAAGTGATTCTAGTACTTAATAATATGGTTTGGATATCATACAGGTGCCTAACCAGACTATTGTAGGGACTTTGAATGATGGGCATCTTTTGTTTCTTATAAAGACACCCCTATTTATTATTTAACATCAAGGCTTCAACATATCTCCCTGATGTCCTAACTTAATCTTAACATTTAATGTTGTTTAATCTGATCACACACTTATCTTTGGGTATTAATGTATAGTTAGCTAGGGCATTTGAAATTTAATTCTTTTGAATAAAGTATTTTCTTATCATTGAAAGAAAGTATGGGTTTCACTATTTTACCATAATCCATTACTTCCCATCAATTCGTTAGTTGAGGATATTAATTGGTATACTAGGAAAATATTAATAAATATAAAAATATTGATGCTAGATAAAGATGAGGCATGGTGGATTCATTAAAAAAATTAACAAGGATAGTTGTAATAAATATTTTACTTTAATGCCAATGACCCCAAACAATTTACTGATGTTTAATTTGGTCACTTAGATGAATTTTAAATCACTAAAAAGTTAGTAGTTAGCAACATGCTTTGTCATGACATCAATGTTGCACATGAATTAAGAGTTAATAGTTTCATTTTGGATGACTTTTATTAATTACAAATATTTTTTTGAGGTCATTACAATTTAAAATTTATATTTTTCAGTTTATGGGTTATGAATAAATACTACACCATTTTTTTTATTATCAATAATCTTCTTATTTATTTTAAATATAAAAATAAATCTAAATATATATTTGTAGACAAATAAATTTACATTTAATGTTGAAGCAATGAACTTGTCACCATATTATAAAACACACTTAGCTCAGGATATTTCTATGGCCCTTGACCACATTCTATCACTTCTATGTGGATGAACCTTACTCTTGAGTAAACTTTGTATTTAATATTCCTATTTCACATTATAAATAGCCTATACTCATCTATAACTTGATTTACACTTCTATCTTAGCTCCTATAATCTTTAGACAAGGCTACTCTTTCAAGACTATCTCTTCCATTGGTAGCATCTAAATCTATAAGTTACATCCTCCCACCAAATTACGACTCTTTTATCAAATTATAATTTACTCAACAAGTCATCTCACATGATTTATGAGCCCCATATGAAGGAATTAAAAAATGATCATTATAAAAATAAAATTTTCATTCATTTAACTTCTAAAGGGAAAGAGTCTAACACCATTTTTAAATCACCAAAATACTTATTACACATTAAGAGTATATTCTATATTTATCCCAATTTTGAGTCCATACAACCATAGTAGCCTGAGTTAAGTCTACACATACCCTTGAGGTCAAAAGTAATTTCCAAAGTGCATTTATCACACTATGATTTAAACATCTAACATTATACCAATATTTCACACACACCACCATAACATGGGATAATTACATGGAGTTTGATCCCTCTTTAGAGTATTGATATGTAGGCAATGCTTAACTTAGTGGGGTGTTGAGGTCTAACACAACTTCAATCACCAATCCCTTTTTTTGTTTTATCTATTTATCATTTTTAGTGTATTGAGATAGGGTTATAAGTGAAGAATAAAGTATATAGAGGCTTTCATAGCAGACTGATCTACCCACATCACACACATAGAGCTTACATGCCATAATGCACATGTCAATTTGCACATAGATAAAAAAACCTCACCAATGTTGGCACTCCATACAAACAACAAAATAATGTAACTAGGTTTGATTAGTGTGACATCATCCAAAGATATAGTGAAAAATTTATTCCTAATTCATAGTCATCTCACATAGTCACATAATTATATCTACAGTCGTAGTCTTAGTCCTATATTCCTATTTTCCATCTAAGTTATTTTATTCTCACATTTTACCCTTTTAAACGTCTTTCTAAATTTATCAAAGTTTCAAATCATAAATGCTTAATTTATTACATATCTTAATATTCTAATATAATGCAAAGGTTTGACTTAATTAGGATTTAATAAATTCCTTTATTTCCTTAATTTTTATAAAACATATTAGTGAACCTATATTTTTTAGCATTGTAAAATTCTAGGTTTCCCTTAGGGTTGGAACCTTATTTATAATATTTTATAAGTTTTATTAGGGTTTTAGATCTGATCCCTAATTTCCACTTGTCTTTTTTTAAAATCACTAATTTTATTCTTTGCCCTAGGGTTTCACCCACATTTTTCTATTAGGGTTTCCTTGCCTAGGCTTGTGGTTTATTTTTTATTGTTCTACTCATATATAAACCATAACATATCTATTTTCAAAATTGTAATAGTTTTTCTTTCTCTTAGTTATAAAATCAGAATTTTATTTTTGTTTTCCAAAAATTGTATGAATTTTTCAAAATTCATAATTTACAATTTTTAGTAAATTTGGCCTTCGGGAAAAATGGTGTAGTTATTTTAAAATTAACTTTTGGGTTTCATATATTTACTAAATTTTAATAAAAATATCTTTCAAATTTTAAAAATAATTAAAAAATCTATTTTAGTAGTCAAATTTTTATTATGCACATCATATAATGGATATCTGGGTTAATTTTGGTATATATTTTATAATTCAAGCAATACTTATTTAAATTGTAAGGTGTCAACTAGAAATATTCAATATATTTCATAAGTATGTAATAAATTATAAAAACAAATGTCAAATAAAGTTAAGGTTTCACTTAATCATAATACACCTTATATGTTTATATTAACTTCTACTAACCCTCCTCAAGATGATGATATATAATTTCCCTCTAACTAGGTCCATGATATCACTATCCCAAGATGTAAGGTAAGGTAGCACACCATATAATGGTAAATTAAGGTAGCCAACATGTCCTTCCTCACCACTATCCACCTCCCACATCTCTTCTTAATGGTGTTTGTATGCATATTCAATTAGAATTACCTAGAGTTTGTACTTGTGAAGCCCTTCAAGATCAAATAATCACTATTGGAAGGATAATAGAAGAATTAAAAAAAAAATAAGTATTTTAGTTTAAAGATCACATCATTAGGAAATAAACTCACATATCTAAATAATTTATAACATATCAATGTTAAATATGCATTTGTATCTTCATCTAGCAATTTTGTGCCTAACAAGACTTCATATCAATATTGGAAGTTGAAATATAAAACATCAAAAAATAATGTTTCAAAAAATATAAAAAAGTTAATAATCATTCAAGTGAGATTATAAGAGAAACACTTCATAATAAGTTGATTAAACTACCTCCTATACATCATTTAAGAAGATAAAAATACTATTGTGAATATCAGTATATATGTTTAGATTTGAAGAATAAAATACAAAGTATAATTTATAGTTGTGATCCTATAATATATACATCAATCAACCAACCCACTCACCTCATGATTTCATCTTTTGAAGCACAAGTGTAATAAAGAACAAAAAAAGAAAATATGGCTACCAAAAGATATTTTACACTAAGAAAAGGTTTGAAAGACACAATTAGAGGAAATAAAATTTAAAAAAGACAAATATGAATGATCAAGATTAAAAATGAAAAAAGACAACATGAACTATGTTGATGTGGGTTTTATGCACACCTCAAATTGAATGAAGTGACCTCTAACATTTTAAGATCTCAATGGAGGTGAATTCTACTTCAGTGCATGAATTACAAGTATGGGTTGAATAACTAGGTGGTCAAATAGTAAGTTAAGCACGTGGTTTATTAACTGGGTGTATGCATGGATGAGTGAAACCTAGAAGAAAGTTAAAACCTATTTGAGTTGGATGGATGGAACTTATTATAAAGTGGGTAGATATTGATCAAAGAAAATTCAAAAGATAAAAGTAGGACAAAAAAGAAGGTTTTGTGGTCTTTAGAAGGATTACTTTTTGGATGGCCTTTTTTAGGACAAGTGTTTTAATACAAATTTTTATAGCTAATAGCTATTTCACACTCACATGCAAACATAACAATAAGATTTGGGGAAGAACTAATAAAGTAAACTCTGGGATATCAATTAAATGTTGATATCATTTAGAGTTACTATTGCACACCCTTATTCAATAGGTTATAGATCAGATTAGAGAGGTATCTAAGGTAACAATGGCTTACACTTAGAAAACTATATCAAGAAAAATGCTTATGCACATTTAGAGAATTGAAACAATCTACCTAATTACATGAAATTAATGATATTTTCTAATTATATAATATATATTTACACATCTTTAAACTAACATACATCAATAATAATAAAAGGAATTATTTGTAACTTTTTCACGCTTAAAATTACTAAAGAAAACAACTGATAAAATAAAACATAGATAATTACACAGAATTTGAATGGGAAAACATCAACACAATTACATGACAATAAAAAAAACCTCTTCATATATTGATAATTTTCCAACCTTGTTTACAAAAGGATTACAAGTATAAATAAATTTGTGGAGGGGTGACCACATCCCTCAAATTTATGAAAAATTTAAAGTTACATGTTAATAATTACAACATGATTTCTAATTAATGCAAAGCCTATATGTACAATTACCATTGATTAAAACTATATTTCCAAAAATATACTTGTTTTTACATAGCAATGCAAGGTGTGTATACTTACAAAATGTCTTAACTATTACTTGTATATGCTACATATAAATAGAATTTAGTTAAATTAGATTAATTATTCATGTAATATACATACAATATTAACCTCAAAAAACTAAGGTTTAGTTGAAGTTGACATTTGCATGGTCGAGGCCAAAGTAGTAGAAGGAACTAAAATAGTTAGGTGGGAATTAGATGGTTGGGCCATAGCCCTTTTATTTGACTTTAACTCTTGATAGTGTTTGTAACCAGATCCATGCTATAGATTGATGATGTTCATGTTTAGGAGAGATGACATGTTTACTCTACTAACTTACACTAGTAAGCATGCATATTCAATTTTTTAGCCCTAAACTCCACCCAAAAAATCTCTACTTTTGTAACATTTTTCCTTATAAAACTAAGCTCTAATTTGATTTCCTCTAATATGAGCCCTTAAAGCCTCTACTTAAAATTGTTAGAAGCTTGCTTGAGCAATTAGTCAAAACCAACATTACTTATCAACTTTCTTTTAGATTCCCTTACTTGAGAGAGCTTCAATTCATCTAGAATCTATAAGATTAACTTTTCATTCTCTAAAAACTTTGGAGTCAAAATTTCTATGCTTGAAACCTAGTTCCTATCCTCATGTGTCTAGATGACCACCATTGAGAGCATTATCTACCTCTCATGGTGTCATTAAATTCAAATGGATATTAGCCTTATTAATTGTGTATAATATAAGAAAATTTAATTTATTTTTGTCTTCCTTTTAAGAATTGATAAATTTTCTTGTTTCAATGCCATGAGGAGTTAGCTCATATCTAATTAAATTAATGGAATCCAAAATGTTATATAACCAAAGGGTTGTCCTCTAAACATCATTTTCAATATCTTTAAGGACACATACAATTTATTATTATTCCCTAACCTATTCAAGCTCTTGCTCTAGCTCTCACCTAGCCTATTCAGTCCCCTCATGGAGTTCTATAAAAGCCTCACTTTGAGTCCTAAGTTAGGAATTTAAATATTCATTATAAGGAGAATCACCCAAAATCTTTTTATTTCTCTTCAATAAAGAGAAAACATATTTCCTCTCCTCCAAAACTAGACCTCTACTAATGTCATCCTCAATTTTCCTCTTTTTAACCCATTGTATGGTTCTTATGTATTTGTCAAAGACATAAATCACTATGGAAAGATATTTTATCATTAGATTAGGAATTTGGGAAGATTGGGCCTCCAAATATACAACCCACTAAGTAATCACCAATTGGGTAGAGTCAACTAGCTAAGTATCTTGAGTAGTAGTCTCAGCCAATAGGTCCCCTAAAAATTGAATTAAATGATGTGCTTACAAGGGGTTTGATAAGGTTGGCCAAATGATTTTGGATCATTCAATACCACAAAATTTTAGCATTGGATGAAAAATATAAATAACCTTCTTCTTTCTAGATTTTTCATTGGAACAACAAAAGTAGTCTGGGTGAAACTAGAAGGCATTAAAAATCTTAATTGGGTGGAAGAGACATGCAACTAGTAACTTAAAACTAATCCTTTCATTTTATTTAATTTAAAATTTTTAGGATTAAGAGTCATAGGGGTAATGGGGATTGAGGTGATAATAATAAAAGTAGAGATAGTAGGGGATTGATAAATAAACCTAACACTAGAAATAACTAGACTTGTGGAAATAGTAGGAGTAATAACAATAGGATCTAATGAAAAAATACTAGTAGGATAAATAATAGAAACCAAGGGGACTATAAAAATGATAGGGATTAAGGTAATTGAATGATATGTGTCCTTAAATTACTTGTCACATTCAAGTGGTGCTTTACCTTATAATCCCTGAAGGCTTAAGACATTAGCCTTCTGTATTTATTTGGCCTCTTCTTCATCCTCATGTTTCCTCTTGATTGACATCTATCCATGGTCCATTGGGACCTCTTACAATGGATCTTTAATAGTTTTATCTTCAAAGGTTCCATGGGATATGGATTTCCTTTTATAATAAATTGTAGTCTTACTAGGTATAGAGGAAGTCTCCTGAGTAGAGGAAGGAGTCACATCCATAGTTGTAGCAACTAAATAAAAAGAGGAAACAATGAGTCCCTATTATTATGTATATTAAGAATCAATATAAATTGGTTCCTCCTTCTCACCTACATCACTTATAGTAGATGGAATTTATTCCACCTCTTTCTCTTGATTCACAACCCTAATTTTAAGTGGTGGTGTGTGAGATGGTCTTTCTTTAGATGAAATTGAAACTACTAGGGTTTCCTCCACACCAAGTTCCTTCTTGAATTTTTTCATCACCATGGGTGGTGGTCAAGAATAGGTTCCTTATTCTTAAGGATATTGGGAATTATGGGAGGTCTAGTATTTTGTAGTTGACCGTATGATAGGAGGAGGGAGCCTAGTGTGCACATTAACAATTGTTATGGAAGGCTCTTTCTGATTAATCCTCAATAGTTCCTCATTCAAACCAACTACTTTCACTCTCTCAAAAACTTTAGCATCATCTTTTACATTTATAAAAATAAAATTATGGTCATAATGCTCATGTTGGTATGGGATGCCAAGGCGTTGGATGTGATTATGGATTAAGTCATGGGGATCCCAATCTCTATGTGGTAGAGAATCTAATGAATAATACTCTCTATTATTTCCAATTTATTTAAATTGTTTATGATAGTATAAATCATGTGGCTAATCATCAAAGATGAACCATAAAATAGTCCCTTCTTATTTTTATTCAAGTCTTCATCAATGCTCCACCATAGTTGGTAGGTAATTTATTGATTGTCTAATTTGTTTAGGATAAACTTTGGGAGACGTAATGGAGAAACCTTTTTTCCCATGACCATAATCACTGTGTATTCAAGGTAAATCTAGTAATACCCTTTGAGCCCTAATGTCTTGCTAATTCTATTTGATATTCTGAGTAGGGGTTATTAATGAACTACCCTCCATATTTAAGGGTAGACATTTAATTTTTTTTGACTATGTTCCTCTTGTATGCATAGATATAGAGGAAATAAAATGAATCACATACCTAATTTTTAATGCTATCTAGGGCTGGGCTCCCAAGTGATCCATTGTGTAGGTATACAATGCCCATAACAATGCCCAAAATATAGGACATCATGTATAAAAGACTGTTTAGGGGCATCTTATCCTTCATAAACATTTTTTATTTAATCCTTGTACTAATTATCTCCCCTAGTGTGAAGGTCAACTCAAAATTCATCATCACATCCAATAATGGTACCCACTCTAGATGGAGATAGTGGATTATAGGATGACCATAAATGCTAGTCAACAATGCCATTCCAATTCAGATACCCATTCAGAACTTGATAATTAACTCTATCTCCCTTGCCTTAAGAGTTATCACCTCTCCAAGAGTAATTCATTTTCATAGAGCATTTCCAATGATATTTTTCTTTTTTCACATCTCCACTTGTTGTCCATCAAAAGTAACATCTACAATTGGTAACTTTAGATACCTCTAAAAGGCATCTCCTAAGATACAATCAATGACTATCTTATGGCTTAGGTGGTGCAGGAATCCACCTACAATTATCTTCTCAACAAGGATTAGGTCTTGCAAGAAGTCAATGCAAGGTAGAACCTTAGGATTAACTATTACAAAGTGTAGTTATTGACATTTCAATGGTAGTAAGTCTAATACTAGTTTTTACTATGTGGATGTTAGGACTTCTTCATATGAAATGGTGTCTACATCCTTAACTACATCCCAAAGAGATGAATAATTAAGATACTCATTATTAAACATAGTTGAGTCAAAAATAGTGTCAGTGTACTCTGTAGAGTCTTTGACATAGAATTTAGAAGGTGGAAACACCCCCTTAAATGCTTTAGATGAAGATGCCATCATTACCTAGTTTTATACATGATTTTTGTGATAATTCAACTATGTGTTGGCTTACTAGAAGGTATTCATAATGGAACATAGATAATTAGGGCTTCAAGTTCTCTTTAGAGTGCAAGTTATCATGAGTTTGTTAGTAATCAATAGGCATGATGTCTCTTTATAGTTCAATGATATAACTTCAAGTCTAAGACTTTAATTCAATTCATGTTCCATTAATGTCCACATCTCCAATCTCATTTTACTCATTTAATTCAAATTATATCACTTCACTATGGTGGATTTGCCATGTAGTCTTTCTATACACTTGAAAAAATGGCATGTTGTAGCCTTGAAAAAGTATCATGTCATAGTTACTCTCTCATAATATCAACTATGCCACGTACTCTACCTTAAATCATAACTCATGAGAAAAAGTTTCAAACAAAATCTCTAAAAAATGATTCATATGAACACAACCTATAAAGAAAACCTTTCATGAACACAAATTTCAAATCATAACTTTTGAAATGTAACTTCTAAAACATAACTTCTGAAATGCAAAATTTGCGAAGTGTAGAAATACTGAACAAAATTTGTGAAGTGTTAAATATATGAAGGAAAAGTTGCAACAAAAGATGTGAACAGACATTTTGAAGATGCACAAGTTTTGAAGTATAACCTACAAAGACCACATTCTATGAATAAAACTTGTGAATAAAAGTTATGATGAACACTTTTTGTGAAGGCAAAAAGATGTGAAGGATAAAAAATGTCAAAAGCCAACTCTGTGAATAAAAGTTTCAAAAATGAAAAATATGTGAAAACACAACTAGTGAAAGGCAAAACATACAAAGTTTAAAACTTTTTAATTATTTTGTATGCCCCTAAAATTTGTAAATGTGCAAAAATATCAAATAATAATAATAGGTTAGTTTGAATAAGTCACATAGTAGAAACCCAAATTATAAAAAAATATCAAATGCCTTCATATTAGTCAGTAGCCATAAGTAAAAAAACCTTTATATATTGATCTTACTAAGTACACACATAAATGCCAATGAAAAACCCTTTTAAATAGGTCTAGACCTTTCAAGATTCTAATGGTACCTACTCAAGAACATAAAAAGAGTGGAGGTGAGTTGAATATAAAAAATGATAACTCCTAAAGGATGTACTCCCAAGTAATCAAGAACCCAAACTCTTTGGTTAGCAACCCAAAATTAAATATGAACCATACCACAAGAGAATAATTGAACTATAAAAATAAAGGAGACTCTAAATGACTTCATACAACATACTAACCTTGCTCATACCTAGGATCTATGTGTGATGAATTGATTTTATTTTACCATTACTTGAGGGTTTTATCAAAGACTTGGAGTAAATTATAGGTTTCATTCTAATTTTTTAAAAGTATATTAAAATTAGGTATAGTTATGCATTACTCTACTATCAACCAAACATCTATATCCCTAATAAAGATACATTTATTTCTTCTTCCTTTCCTCCCCTCATATTATTTCATGATGCATGATATATTGATATTATTTCATTATGTGAGTCTTTGATCACCTTTGGATTTACTTTAAGTTTACTGATCACTCTTTTGGATACATTGGAATGCAAGTAGAAGAAAGAAGACATGAATCATGGTGAACTAGTGTATGTGAAAAAGAAAACTTAATTGATCAGAATGTCCCTCCTAGCTATACCCGTATCAATGGTTATTACCTTAAACAAGTATTAACATTAGAAGTGTATTTGATCCAAAGATATGATAAAAATTTATAAATTTGTATGGATATCTGAGAGTATCTTTTACATACTTGATATAAGTATTCAATTGTGATATAACCATAATTAACTTGTTTGTTACATACCTAAATTCTGAAAGTCTCAACACAAGGGTGTAAAACCTATAAACAAACCTAGTTTGTGTGCTCCATTTTATACCCTTCCCACAATTTTTATTCCTTAGGAAACCCTCTCATGGGTTTAAATTTTAACCTCAAACATGGATAAGAATTCTAGTGAATAGGATACTTTTTTTTCTATATAAGGAGAAGTCAATAAAATTTTCATGAAAAATGAAGACTACTCTAGAAAACAGGGAACTAAACTAAAGAAAGAAAAATGAAAAAAATGATAAAGGCTAATCTAGAAAGAAATAAAAATAATCCAATGGAAGAAAATGAGAAAAAACCAAGAATATAAAATATGAAAATAATAAATCTAACCTACCCTTATATCTCTTGCAACACTTGTGGTCATTTAGGAACATCCCCAGATAGTAAAGCCATGAAGTAGTGGTTAAAAAACTACCCATTAAATAGATATGTCAATCCATTACCTTGGAGGTCACTCAAATGGAAAAAATTGTTACCTGAGATCTCTGATATCTAATAAGGTTTAGTATATAAGGGGGTATACTTGTCATGCTATCCTTTCTTTTCATGGGCTTTGTACTATAAAAACACCAAGTCAGATATTCAGAATACTTTAAACTTTACTTTCTTGTCAAACCATATTTTGACCAAGTCCTAATGTTTAATGAAATTAAGAAATGATCCATTACTTGAATCCTCCATTTCTATTACATTCAATAAATGGGGCTCCTCTTTCATAAATTGATATGTTGGTAATTTGAGCATGATTAAAGATACTAGTCATCATCTATATACTATTAGGTAAGGTAAAGCTTTGAGTGCCTACTTGAATATTATTCAGTTTATCCATAGTGCATACATTAATAAATTATGTCATTCTCTAGATTTTCCTATAGTTGACTTTTAATGGAATTGATTAGGTTTTTATTTGTTGATTTATCCAATCTATTTCCTTGAAGGTAGTAGTTAGAAAATGACCTGATGGTGATTTAATTGTCTTAGGCCCATTTCATGAATTTAATTGACTAGAATGCTAGACCATTATCAAAAACTAAGGAAATGGGGGTACCAAATCTATTTGTTATGTATTCTTCTAAAAAATTGATTACATCTTGTGCTATGAAATGTTTTGTAGCCACTACTTTAGTCCATCTGGTGCAATAATCTATGGTAGTGAGCACAAGTTTGTGGCCAAATGAGGAATCTGAGTTGATGACACTAATTAAATCTAAGACCCACTAAGAAAATAATCTTCCTTTAATAACAAGTTGTAGTGGCATCACTGTATGTACTTCTCTTTTTGCCAAAACTTGGCATTCATGGTATGTTATTACATGGGTATGTGCATCCTTAAAGATTGTTGGCCAATAGTATCCCATTCAGAAGATCTTATGTGTGATGATATTTCTAGATGGATGAGGACTGTAAATTTTATAATATAGGTTTTCTAAAATATCTTGAGCTTATTCTCATGATATGCATCTTAGGTAGATGCCTTCATAATTCCTTTTATAGAGAATTCATTTTTTGATCATTTAGTGAGTAGATTTGAACCTCAAAGCTCTCCTTTTTTCTCTATTGAGTTATAAGAAACAAGTACCTATAAGTAAATATTGAATGATATCAATGTACTAATCTCCTTTAGATACTTGGGTATGACAAATCTCTTCAATAGTGACATGTGGGTCAGGCTCAGTCATAAGCTAAATGATGCCTTATCTTTTGTCAATTTTGGTAGGCTTGATTTCTAAGTCAAACTCCTATAATTTATCCATAAATTTATGCTCTCCAAAATCATTCTATTGTAAATTAAGATTAACAATAGGGTCTAACACAATAGTGATGGTTTTATTTCTCAAGATGTAATATTTAAATTTCTTTACCACTTTGACTAGAGCAAAAATTTGCTTATCTATTATGGAGTACTTGAGCTCTGATTCCTTTAAATTTGTGCTCATGAATGTAATAGGATGTTTAATTACATATTTATTTTGATTAATCACTAAAACAATCACATGTTTTGAAGCAAATGAATATAGTAAAAATTCTTCATTAAAGTCTAAGCTTATTAACACTGGAGCCTAAGATATGGCATCTTGAAGTCTTGGAAAGACTTTCAAGCCTCTAGTGTGTAATCAAATTTAACATCTTGACTGAGCATTTTATTTAGAGGTATAATTATTTTTACAAAACCTAAGATGAACTTTCTCACAAAAATTATCTTTATAAAGAAAGACTTGAGCTCTATCTGACTGTTTGGGAATGAAATCTTTGAAATCCCTGAAACTCTATCTATGTCAATTATGATTACTTATTTGGTGATGTTGTGGCCTAAGAGATTGCCTTTAGTAACACTAAATATGAAATTTTTTGGGTTTAATGAGATGCCAAACATTTTACACCTTTCAAAGATTGACTGCAGATGGCCTACATGATCAATTCTATTTTTTGAGAAAATAATGAAGTCATCCATGTAAATTATTATACATTTACCTACCAACACTTGGAATGCATGGTCCATGGATTACTAAAAGGTATCTCCTACATTAATTAGGCTAAAATACATCCTATTATACACATAAGTACCCCACTTTGTGGTAAATGCAATCTTCATTCTATCTTCAAATTCAATAAACACCTGGTTATATCTTGAAAAACAATCCAAGAAGGACATCATCCCAAAATGAATTACTATCTAGATTACCTCATCCAAGGAAGGTAAAGGGTAGTTATATTTCTCATAAACCTTATTCAAGTTCCTAAAATCAACACACAATCTAATTTCCCCATTCTTTTTCCCGATTGGTACCAAGTTGGTAACCCAAGTAGAATGTTTGATAGGAAACATTATCTTTGCACTTAATATCTTCTTATTTCCTTATGAATGAGTGGTTATAGAATAGTATTGAATGGCCTCTATCTTTTCTTGAATGGTTTATGGTCTAGATTTAGTAGGATTATAAGGTGATGACTCTTGGGTTAAAAAAAATTAAGTCCTCATACATCTATGGAATCACATATTTATATTGGGTGAGTAAATCCTTTACCTTTTGTATTTCTCCTAGAGTGAAAATGAGAACAATATTGACATAGCATGGATCGCTCTCATCTCCTAATTTTTATTTATTGAACTCAGATTCATCAAATTTGGGATACCTCAATCATCAAGCCTAGGGGTCTATATCAAATGCTCTTTCTAAAAAGACCATCCCTAAAGGAAGATTTTTTTTTGAGTTGAATAACTCCTTTTAGTTCATCCTGACATGGATAACTAATTTATTTATCATCAATGATTTGAGATTCAAATTATCCAGAATTGGTCAAGAACTAGAAAATATGTTGGTCATCATCAAAGATCTAAAATTTTTACACATTATTCAAAAAAATGATCAAGATACAAGTTCAATGTAAAATATCTTCACCTCGGATTCCTATAATGATGCCAAATTGGTAGCTAAAGTGGCTAGTGGATTAGCAACCTGATTCTATTCTCTAGGAATAACTACTATATTAAAGGCTTCAAATGACTAAATCAAATCCTAGGCCCTATTCTTTCACCTTTTTAGATATGATAATTTACACTGGTATTTTTTTCTAACCTAATTGATTACCAAATCTAAATCTCCATATATTAGTAGGTATTTGACATTATTTTTGAGAGTGAATTATAATCCCAAAATCAATTCTTCATACTCATCTCTATTATTTTTTCAAGGGAACTATAATTTGTAGGATGATAGGTAATTCTTACCTTGTCTTTCAACCAATTGAACACCTAAAACCTGATCCTTGATTGGATCTTTCACCATCAAATTGGAGAGTCCATAATCAGGAAGGTCCCTAAAGTTTCAATTCTTACATCTCATATTTTTTGGTAAAGGTATAAATTCTAAGATTGGGGTTTTATAATTATCCTCTCCATTATTAATATTTTAATCCATGATGGGGTGATTCATTATTGGTTCTTGATTGAATATTGTTTGTAACACCTCTTCATGACAACCAAATATGAGAGAAGTCTATTGTTACATATCTATTCAATGTCTTTGACTAGTCTCTACTTAGTTGTAGTCCATATACCTTTGGGATATCTACCACAATTATATAAATAGTCATCTATATGCATGGATTATATGTCATTTTAATGTGTACATCATTCAATTCTCCAACCATATGTACCACTATTTTATCTAGCTATGAAACTACATTCTTAGATTGGTTTAGAGTCAATCTAAGCTTCTGGTAAATAGAAGTTAGCATCATAGTATCCAAAGATACATAATCAAATAAATAGTTATGAATATTTTTTAAAAATACTATGATAGTTAATAATAAAGGAGGGACTTCTAGATTATTTTTGTATATGACATTTGTATGGGCAACCATTGTCTTCTCTACAATAGACTTTCCTGTGATATAAACTAGAGTTCCTTCTATTCAGTGATCTAAGCCAATTCATGAAGAGTGGTGTTTAATTTAATTTTATCATGTCTTCAACAATTTTTTATCCTCCTTTAATTTATTCCTCCTTATTTTAAGGCTGATTATTCCCTTTTGGGAGAGGTGTATTGTTATTAACCTTCATATTTAGTGGAATGGTCATATATTTTAGAGTAGATGTTATGAAGGGTTACTTATTCCTCAAATTTTAATTACATATTTTATACTAATGAAATGTATGTACCTCATCAAAATTATCCTTTGGTACATTGTCATCCTTGTTTGGGAAAAGAAACTCATGAGTTTTAAAAACCATGGTTGTGTTTGAGGAGTTAGACTCATGGAGGAACTCTGGTGGGTTTTTGTCAAGTCTTGACTCACCATTTCCCTTTAGAATATATTAAATTCTAAATAAAATTTAACACATTCAAGTTCACTGTGTTGTGATGTATTGTGAACTCTACACCAATTGGGTAGATCTATCTCCACTATGTTGATTTATGACAACTTATTAGGTTATTATTATTCTATATTATTTTCAAGCCTATTTAAAGGTTTATTATATCTTTAAAACCTAGAATTCTAATTATTATTATAGCTAGTAGTATTACTCATCTTCCTTTGCATGCCTTAGAAGTCAATGCTCAATTTTTAGACCATTCTCTCTATAGAATCTAATTCTACTTTAGTAGAATCAAATCTTTGGGAAACTATAGTATTGGATGGGATTAAATGTTGGTTTTATTGATGACCATTCATTTGTGTAGAATTTTTCAAGTAACCATAATTTTGATTCATTATGTTGTGTCATAGGACGTAGTGCATAAAACTAATTATGGTTGAATGTTGGAAGAATCTGACTCAAATGATGCATTAGATTCAAAGTTAGGAAACTAACATTAAGGCTAGGAGTGTTTGGTATCTATGGATTTAGCTACCTACCAATGTTGATCACTTCTTCATAGGCCAATAATAGAGTGTTAGCAACAGTTGCTCTTTAAAAAAATATATTGTAGCTATTGGATCTAGGGCATTCTTGTATATTTTAAGTGCTAATACCACTGGTGGTTTAAATAAAACACTTAGCCAAGTGTACATATTCTAAAAAATTTCATTAAAATGTATGATTATCTAATTGGGATCCATCTTCATACTAGTGAAAAGTTGATAGACCACACTTGGACTGGTAACTTATCTAAATTGGGGAAAAAGGTGCTTTGACAAGAGTTCCATGAAGTAATTAAGTTCTATTAAAAATTGAGGAACCAATAATAAGATACATCTTATAGTATAAAAGATAAAATCCTACATGCAACATCTTCATTAGTGATGTTCATTAATCTTAAAGCAACTTTGAAGGATTTGATATGCTCTTCTACCATTATTCCTCTTGAAGGGGAGAAAGAAGGTAGATACTTCTTTGTATTCCTTGGAAATCGTGCACATCTCTTGGGAATACAATGGTAGATCAAACTAAACAAGGTTGAGCCATAGGAGTATTAATGGGCTAGATATTTCTCACTAGGGAAGGTGTTCGAACCTAGGATATGGTGGGGATAGCTAGTGCATATCTAAGCCTTCGATGGATAAATAAAGGTGAAGCCAAAAGATAGGTTTGGGCTCTAGAATTGGTTACTATTTTAGGTGTATCTTCAAACATAGGATTTAACCTCTACTATGGAAGGCACACAAGTGGACATCCTTTCAGTGCTCATTTTTTATGTTGATGTGGGTTTTATGCACACCCTAGATTAAATGAGGTGACCTCTAACATTTCAATATCTTAATGGAGGTGAACTCTACTCTAGGGCATGAGTTTAAGGTATGGGTTAAAAAAATGAGTGGTGGAATTATTGGTTGAACATACAAATTTTTAACCAGGTGTATGT
Source organism: Torreya grandis (assembly GCA_037957365.1). NCBI lineage: Eukaryota > Viridiplantae > Streptophyta > Pinopsida > Cupressales > Taxaceae > Torreya > Torreya grandis. The sequence goes on from JARHVA010001710.1 coordinate 876,592, forward strand.
GTGGATGAGTGAAACCTAGAAGAAATCTAAAACCTAGTTGAGTTGAATGGATGGACCTTATTCTAAAGTGGATAGATATTGATCAAAAAACTTCAAAAGAGAAATGTAGGGTAGAAAATAAATCTCTATGGTATTTATAAGGATTAATTTATGGATGATCTCTTTGAGGACAAGTATTTTAATACCAATATTTGTAGCTAATAGATGTTGCACACTCACATGCAAATAAAACAAGATGATTTGGGGAAGAACTGATATAGTAAACTCTGGGATCTCAACTAAAGGTTTTTATCATTTAGAGCTGTCATTTACCTTATTAAATATATTTTATCTTAGATCAGATTGGTATCTAAGGAAGTGATGTCTTACACTTAGAAAGATATATCCATAAAAATACTTATGCACACTCAAATAATTGAAATAGTATACCTAATTGCATGAAATCAATGATATTTGATAATTGTCTAATAGTTATTTACACATATTTAAACTATCATACATCAATAATAAAAAAAGAATTATCTATAATTTTTTTCACATTTCAAATTATTAAATCAAATAGCCAAGAAAATAAAATACAATTAATTACATTAAATTGGAATGGATAAGTATCAATATAGTTACATGATAATCAAAAATACCTCTTCATGTATATATATTTTTCCAACCCTAGTTACAAAAGGATTAAAAGTATAAATATATTTGGGAAGGGGTTGCCTCATCCATCTAGGACAAATTTTGGGAGACACAATGGAGCAACCTTGTTTCCCATGACCATAATCATCATGTAGTTAGGGTAAATCTAGTAATTCCCCTAAGCTCTAATGTCTTGTTAATGCTATTTGATAATATTAATAGGGGTTATTCATGAATTAACCTCCATATATGAGGGTAGACATTCTTGATAATTCTATCTATGTTCCTCATATACACATAGATGTAGAGGAAATAAAACAAATCACATACCTAATTTTTAAGCAGTCTAGGGCTGGGCTCTAGAGTGATATATTGTGTAGGTAGATGGTTCCCATGATAGTGTCTAGTAGATAGGAAATAATGTATAAACTACTAAATGGGGGTGTTTTTATCCTTATTAAACATTTGTTCTTAAAGCCTTACACTGATTATTTCCCCTAGTGCAAAGGTCAATCATCAGGTCTAGCAATGGTACCCACTCCAAATAGAGATAATGAATGCTAAGGTGATCATATAATTTATTCAATGTCATTCCAATGAAAATACCCATTAAAAAAATTTTAATTGGCACTAGCCCCCTTATCTTGAGAGTGACCACATCTCTATGAGTGATCCATTTTCATAGAGCATTTTCAATCATAGTTATCTCTTTCCACATCTCCACTCAGTGTCCATGAAATATAGAATTTGCAATTCATAATTGTAGATACCTATATAAGACATCTCATGAGATACAAGAAATGACCATTTTTTGGATTAGGTGATGTAGGAATCCACCTCCAGTTATCTCCCCATTAAAAAATAGGTCTTAGAGTAAGTTGATGCAAGACATGACCTCAAGCTTCACCACTAAAAAGTGTAATTATTAAAATTTCAATGGTAGTAAGTCTATTACCAGTTATTATTGTGGGTCTATCAATAATTATTCATGAAAATGGATGTTTACTTCCTTGACTACATCCCAAAGAGATGAATAATTAACATGCTCATTGTTAAACATAGTTGAATAAAAAATAGTGTTAGTGTACTCTGTAGAGTCTTTGATGGGGAATTTAGAAGGTGGAAACACCCCTTGATTGCCTTAAATGAAGAGGCCATCACTACATATCTCTATTACATGATTTTCATGATAATTCAATCTTGTGTTGGCTTATTGAAATAAATTTGTAATGGAACATAGATAACTAGGGATTCAAGTTCTTTTTGTAGTGTAAGTTCTCATGAGTTTGTTAGCAATAAATAGGCATGATGTCTCTTTACAATTTGATGACATAACTTTGAATCTAAGATTAATTCAATTTTTTTACTATTAATGTTCAACATATCCAAGCTTGTTTTACTCATTTAATTCAAATTTGATCACTTTAATTTTTTAGGTATACCACATAGTCTTTCTATGCATTCAAAAAAATTCCATGCTATAGCCTTGGATAAGTGCCATCTTATCTTTACTCTCGTGTAATAATAACCATTCCATGTAATTTAACTTTAGATGTCAGGGGTTGGTATTACATTGAAACATAACTTGTGAATAAAAGTTTTGAATAAAATATTCAAAGACTAATTCATGTGAACATAACCTATGAAGAAAACCTTAAAACATAACTACCAAAATTTAAAGTTTACAAAGTACAAAAATTATGAATAAAATTTATGTAGTGTAAAATATGCCAAGGTAAAGTTACAACAAAAGATGTGAACAAACATTATAAAGATGCACATGTTCTGAAGCACAACCTTTTAAGACTAAATTTTATAAAAAAAAGTTTTGATGAACACTTTTTATGAAGGTAAAAATATGCGAAGGATAAAAAATATAGAAAGTTGACTTCACGAACAAAAGTTTCAAACACTGAAAATATGTGAAAAACATAACTAGTGAAATAAAAAATACATGAATTGTGAATTTTTTTAATAATTGTCCATACCTTTAAATCATCTACATGTTCAAAACTATCAAATAATATTAATAGGTTAGTCTGATAAGTCACACAGTGGAAACTCGAATAACAAAGAAATGCCAAATGTGTTCATATTAGTTAGCAGTTATTCATAAAAAAATTAAAGCTTGAGACTACTGAGTACACACATAAACTCTAATGGAAAACCCTTTTAAATAGAGCTAAACATTTCAAACTTGTAATGGTTCCCTACTTAGAAACAAAAAAAGAGTGGGGGTGTGTTGAATTAAAAACTATTTGAAAAGCAAAGGTTACAAAAGTTATAACAAGATAAGCAACAATTAATAAAAGATAAGTTTCCAAATCAAGTTCAATGTAAGCAAGAAAACATATTTAATAAAGGGTTTATAATAAAAGATGTTCAAAATAAAGCAATGCATACACAATCTATTATTACAATTATGGTTCCAAAAGAGAAAATTACAAGCCCTTCCTCATGTCAAGAACCTTTCACTATCACTGCTCACATAGGTAACAAGTAATTTACCAATGTCAAGGTTATAGAGTATTAGGAAAGAAATTTTTATTATATATCATTTATAGTATCTCTTGGTTATAATTGTTAACATATTTACCAAGATACAACATCAACATCACATCTAAGATCAACTGAGTTAATAATAATGTTTGATTTAAAAGAGTGTCATCTTACTTTCAATGTTATGTATCTTAAAAGTGCATACATTGTTGTGTTTGGGAGGAACATGGTTAAAATCAATAGGAGGAATGATTGAAAAAAACAAAGGATGAATTACATTTTAACAAGAAGGAAAAAACACTTCTATTTCAAAAGAGGTAACATATTTAAAGTAAAAATAGTAAGAAAAAAACATATATTCAAATAATACTCAAGAAAATACAACTAATAGAAAATCAAGATACACACATGACACAATACATATTGTAAAAATGAAATTATAAAGGTCTATACCACAATATGAAGAAATTAGTTATTAATAGATAGATACAAAATATGATTAGAATGACACATCATAATCTCAAGCACAACCTAAGAAGTTAGTACTCTCCTATGATGATGATTATATTGATGGTTTTATCCTTGATGATACAATAAAATGGTATGATCCCAATGATACAAAACTTATATAGTGGCATGCCACTATTCATTTAAGAGAGGGAACCCTTCCCATGTTTGATACAAGACCTATAAATTATAATCCTCTTACAAGAATCATTGGTTAATATGTTTCTTTTTTAGTTCATTTATTTAAAAATATAAATAAATCTTAGAAAATTCAAAACTAGGACTTATGTATATTATGTGTAGTTTATTTTCATCAGTTTATTTATGATCAATATATAAAAAATATTTATATAAAAAATGATTAAAATGTATACTTGAATAATTTTAATAACATATAAATCATCATCCCCAAATGTAGTTGTAAGTGGTAATATTATATCAGACCTAAAAAATTAATAGAGACAATAATGTTTTATTGTAGATAATCAAACACTATGCCCCTGTCTTATTCTAGTGAACTTATCCTAGTGAGCACTAAATGTTTTGAGTGTATGGAGTGAAAATTAGCTTTGATTTAATATGAAATTGAAACTATGTATCAACCAATATGTCCCAAAATCACTAGCTGTTAAATTGGTTGTGTTGTAAGTGAGATTATTGACCAAGAATTTTACTAAATAATTTAAAATATGAAAACATATGCTTTTTGGTCTTAATTATTATATATAAAAGACAAAATTAAAGTTTAAACATGCAAAAAGGTTTTTCAATTAGAATAATGCACTACACTTATGCATAATATTTTAATAATAATATAGGCTAAAAATAGTCAATTAAAATAAAATTACATGACAATTTAGTGTTAAATTAGGAAATTTGCTTAACAACTAAGTAAAATAAAAATAAACCCATAAATATATAATCTAAGCTAAAAAGTTTAATTCACTGATAATATATGGACATCATGCGATAATCCTCTTCAGTAGTTAAGCAAACATGCACATTATATAAGTGAAAGTCTAAAAATAGAACTCTAAAAATATAATTTTCACTAAAATAACATTAAATTAAGTTAACTAAACATTTTATGAGTTGGATTCTAATTGGCACTTCTATCTATTTTTAGGAAGTTTTTAGAAAGTGTTTGAAATTAATCAAACAAATAATATAAGATACAAATGAATTAAATAATCCTCATAACTAATAAAACACTAAATAAAATAAACATAACATGAATATTCAAGTGATCATATTGACATTATACTCAACATTCTTTCCTTTGATGAAAAGAGCAGATATACCTATCATCTCTTTAAGTCTTCCATGAATCTGCTTGTGTAATCAATTGGTGAGAATATCAATAAATTGATCTTAAATTTTAAAATACTCAATGTCAAAGTGTTTATCATTTAAAAATATATGATAAAATAATATTTTACTTCAATATGCTTGGTTCTAACATGGAAAAATATATTCTTGGACAATTTTATTATCCCATTGTTATCACAAAAAATATGAGTTGGCTCAAGTTGAACCTCTCTTTATCACAAAAAATATGAGTTGGCTCAAGTTGAATCTCTCTAAAATAAACTAAGTGTTTTATACCATAATACTTGTATACAAGTTGATATAAGGACTTTATTAAACTTCAATAGAGGATGATGCAATTGTAGCTTATTTTTTTGATGACCATGAAACTAACCCACTTCCCATTGTGAAGCAACAACTTGAAGTTGACTTCCTATCACCAAGAGATATTCCTCAATATAAATCTATATATCCTTTTAAAAATAATGATTTTTTTGGTATAAAATGAATACCATGATTATAATTAACTATTACATATATAGACATTATCTTCACTTCTTGCAAATGATTAAGTGATGATTTACCCATAAATCTAGAAACTAGTGAAACCCTATAATTGATATCGGGTCTTTTCATATAGAAATACATAAAACCACACACCATTCTTATAAAATTATTTTTATCAGATAAATTAATTCCATGATCTCCCATTATCTTTTCTCCACTTGTAATTGGAGTGTCCACTGGTTTAGAATCATGAAGATTGTACTTCTGTAACATGACTTGGCCATATTTGTCTTAAAAAATGAATAGTTACTCTTTATTTTGATGGAATTACATTACAATAAACTACTTCATAAGTCAAATATAATTAATCTCAAATTATGATTTCATATCTTTCTTTAACTATCCAACATCTTTATATATCTACATGTAAAGATCAAATCATCTACATAGAGACAAATATATAAAATGATAGAACCTAATGCTTACATTTAAATATTTAGTTTATTTTAAATTTTTAAAAATCCTTGATCCAATAAATAAATATAATTTATTGAGTACTAATATCCTATAGCTTAATTTATCTTATAAAGATCCTTATTCAACTTATATACCGAAAACTCTCTAATCTTTATCTTAAAACCTTGTGGTTGCCCCACATATACTTCTTCTTCAATCAATCCATTTATTATGAAATTTTGACATTCATTTAATGGATTTTCCATTATTTATGAGTAGATTAAAAAAATAATAATATTATATTATCTTTATGTGCCATATATGTACAAGTTTCCTCATAGTCAATCACATATGTTTATGCAAACCTTTTTACTACTATAGCTTTTAGATTATCAATTATACCATCAATCTTGAATTTGGTATTATATACATACTTGGATCCATTAAAATATTTATTTTATTGAGGTTTAATAATATTATATGTATCATTCCTCTCAAGATAATCTATTTCTATGTTCATAACATCAACCCATTCTTTCCTTTGACTAGCTTTTCCATAACTTCTAGGTTCACTAGCCATAGATGATAATACAAGCATAACATTTTAATCATAATTTTCATAAAAAAATTAAATTACTAATGTTTAATCATTTTTATCCTCATTTTATAATTTTTATCTAATATTTGATTGGCTAGATGTGGATTTAACAATCACTTGTTCTTGCTTGGAGTTGATGTAGATGGATGACTAGTCACCAGTGAAGAGCTAATATTGTTTCTTGGTGAACTAGAAACATGCAACATAATTTTTAGACTTAAAAATAAACTTCAAGAGGATACTCAAATTCACTTATGAATTCTATTTCTACATGATCAAAATAATCATACACCTCATTTTCAAAAAACTTACAATCCCTAGAAACAATTGTAAATTTATTAGCAGGGTTATAAAATTTGTTTGCTTTGTTTTCATAACTATATCATGTTAAATTGTGATCAATACTCTTAGGTTCCAGATTTGAAGAAAAATAAACATCCTTTATTTCACCCTTACCTTGATTTTTGGTGATTTTTCATGTTGCCCTTTCCTTCAACTTGGATGGAATTTCCATCTCCCCATTGCACTTGGATTTTGAAGGAGTCATATAACTTGATAAAAATATATTTTCAACTTGTCATGTGATTTTATAAACTTAAATAAAAAACTACTAATTATTTTCTTCATTTATTCCTATATTGCATGTGAGACAATAATTTGAGTGCTCTTGAACCTAACTTTGTTTATCTTGAAAATCCTTCTTTTTACTCTATTGATTAGATTGATTCTTTGCTGCCAATATCTTATAATATTTTATAAAGTGTAATGGTTTTTGTAATTATGAGAAGGTTTATTTTTATTTTTCCTATGAAGTTAGTTTTAGTTTTCCCCTTTGAATTTTAATTTTTTTTATCTCCTTTGATTCTTTTTTAAATTTTTTTCTTTGAGTTTTAAAAACCTTTGTCTGATTTTAAGTGTTTGTTTTTTTATCTCCTTATTACAGTGTCATTTTATCCTCATGGGCCAAGAAAGAACCAACCAAGTCATCAACACTTATAATGTTCCTCTCTTTATAATATTCAATAGTGATCAAAATATACAACCATATTTAACTTAAGTATCTCAAAATTTTCATTATTATAACACTATCTTAGATAGTTTCTCCATAAACCCTCATTATATATACTAAGCCATTTATCTTTATGCAATATTTTCTAACTTCCTCATTATCTAACATTCTCACAATTTCAAAATTTATTTTAAGAGTTTAGAGTTTTTCTTCTCTTATCTTAGTATATACTTGATATGAAGTTTACAAGGTATTTCATGCCTTATGAGCATTCTTTAATCCTACAATTCTTGGATAGATGTTTGGGTCTATGGCACTCTGAAGATAGAAGAAAGCTTTTGCATCCACCTTTTCTTCATATTTTGTATTATTTTATGATTTTGTGTCAAGGTTTTCCATTATTCATGTGGTGTGTACCCATGGATAAGATTCTCCCAAAATCCTTTCCACACACAACTTCACTTCAACTAATTTATCCAATATTCAAAGTTTCACCTTTGAAGATGATAATATAAATAAGAGCAAAATTCACTAAAGTCATGATTCTCCTGATAATGGATTGAAACCCTTATGAACCTTTCTTAAATAAGTATATGATACAAAATTAAGGTTTTTCATTAATAGAGGGAGTGAAATTCAACTTTAATTTAATCTAAAATTAAAGCCACATATCAATAAATCTATACCAGAATCACTAATTATTAAACTAGTTATGTTATAAGTGAGATTGTCAACCAATATGCATACTGAATAATTTCAAATATGAAAACATATGATTTTTAGTATTATTTACTATATACTAAAATAAAATCAAAGTTATTTTTTTTAGTTGAAATAATGTGCCACACTTGTGCACAATATTTAAATTAATAATAAAGGCTAAAACTACCCAATTACAATAAACTTGCATGACAAGTTCATGTTAGACATTTAATTAATAACTAATGAAAACAAAAATAGATTCTTAAGATAATTTTTTTAACTCATTAATAAGATATGAACATCATACAATAACTCTCTTGATTAGTTAAACAAACATGCATACTAGACAAATGAAAGTCTAAAAATAGAAATATATAAATATAATTCTAAAAATAAAAATGTAAAAATATAATTTTGAATAAAATAAATTTAAAGTAATTTAACTAAACATTTTTAAAACTAGACTCTAATTGATACATCTAGATAATTATTAAAAAGTGGTTAAATTTGAGAAAATAATCGATACATGACATAACTGAATCAAATAACCCTCATAAAATGATAAAACACCAAATAAAATAAATCTAATATAAATACTCAAGTTCTCATATTGATATCATACTCAATAAACACATATTATACTTACTCAGATCTAAACCACCTACATGTCTTCTGTAGCTCCTATGCATCACAAAAAAATCATTGGAAACATATTATAATAAGGGTTTATTAGTGTATGACTATCCCACTTGTTCCTATTACAAATACAATACATTATAAAAAATATTTCCAATTTCACTCACTTACTTTCCTATTAATATCTTACTAGATACATGAGTTATTGAATATACCGATGTTACCAATTGATTATGTTGATCAAATACACTTATTCATTCATCATTTTCACATTTTATTTTACACTTCAAGTTTTGTGTGTATTCACTATTTGAATTTTGGTCATTTGAACATGTCCTTATTTTTAGCTCTAAGCCTATTTTATGTTTATATGTGTGTGAGGGACTTTTGAACATGTCTCTTTTATGCAGCCCCTTGATCTTCTTGTTACTTTGTGTGATTTTATGTTTGATTCATGTGTATGTATTATAACCATTACTCTTATTTTATTATTTACTTATTTCATGATACCATGATAAATATCATGCATCTCCTTAATTTTTTTGTTGCCATGGTGGATATCATACATATTTGCCAAAGTTATTCTAATTAGTTTCAAGTACTCAACTGTGATTCACCGTGTTCCTAATTTCTAACATCTCTCTAGACATAACACTATGTATGATTGGTTCTACATGTATCTTACATTACTATAGTACTCAATTTATTTATAATGATTCCATTCTCTCCATTGTTATTATTACTACTCATATTTAAATATTTTACATAACATCACTCATAAATTTTTATTTTGAATTAAGTTATTGTGTAGGTTTCATAACTCACTTTAAAAGAGGGGGCATACACAATGTCTTGTATTAAATAATAAGATGCAACAACTTAGTGCATATAAATTAAAATACTAAATTTACTTAGTTTATCATATTTCACTCTCATATTTTACTTAGAATTTAGTTTCAAATGATAACACTTCATTTGGACAAGGGCATAGGTAAAAAAATGTCTATATTAATGTGTTGTTGTGACAATTGTCAGAAATGAATAGTTTATATATTTCTCAAAATGTCACTTAGTCTATAAATTAGTTATAATATTGCTCAAAAATAGGTTTCATTTTTATACACATGCTTGTCTCAGATTTTCCTCAATTTTGGGGCATCATGTGTGGCATGTGTTCTAGTTATCACACATGTTTCTTATCATAAAATTATTTGATATTACTTCGTTATAGAATATAAATACACCTAGATATTAGATTGGGGGTATGTGCACAACATATGACCACCTCCTTGCTTAGTTTTCATACCAGTTTCATACTTGAAATGAAAATTCATGTCATTCTCCATGATGTATACATCAGATTTAAACCATACTATTTTACTCTAGGTTTTCACCATAATTGAATCTTATTCCATATATAATAAAATGGCTCACCTTTTTGTACCATACTAATCTATTAGAATTTATATAAGGATTATAAGCTATTCTAGTACATTGGGTATGAAATGATGGAGTTAATAACACCTTAATTTATTAAGCACACTCTAATCCAATTTCATCAACAAATAATAAATCTCCAAGGGTCTTACACTCTCTAGTCACTATTTTTTCACTAAAAAACATAATGGTTTGCATACCTAATCATATGTATTCATTTCTTGTTATTAGATATATAAGTTTTCTTGTCTTTGCTTCTTGACTTTATCTTAAGTGAAGAATAATTTTATACATGAAACACAATTTAGTGTGTAACCTACATTCAAGATTATTATTCAAAGGTAGGTTCAAGTATAACTCTTTTCCTTTTCACTTTACTACATTACAAGAATAAAAAGCATGAAAATTTAGATACATAAATTAACATTTAATGTTGAAGTAATGCACTTGTGATCATATTCTCAAACACACTTAACTCAGGCCAATTCCATGGTCCTTGATAGCCTTTCCTTCACTTCTATGCATATGAACCTTACTCTTGAGAAAATTCCAACTTTGATATTCATATTTCACATTATATATATTCTAAGCTCATCCCTAACCTAATTTACACTTCCATCTTAGCTGCCTCTACTTTTTAGACATGGGCACTCTTTCAAGACTATCCCACCCATCGGTAGAATCTAAATCTATTGGACACATCCTCCTGCTAAATAAAAATTCTTTGTTCAAATTAAAATTTACCTAATGGGTCATCCCACATGTATTATGATCCCCATATGAAGGAATTCCAAAATTATCACTATAAAAACACATTTTACATTCATTTACCCATTAGAGGGAAAGAAGCTAACATGATTTTACAAAGCACCATAATACTTATTGAATATTGAGAGAAAATTCTTTATTTATCCAATTTTGAGTCCATACAACCCTAGTAGCCTTGAACTAGGTTTGCATACACCCCTAATTTCATAAGTCATTTGTGAAGTGCATTAATCACATCAATATTACACCTGAAGCTAACATTACTACAATATTTCACACACACCATTTTAGCATGGGATACAAACATGAATTTTTATCCCTCTTTAAAGTATTGGTATTTAGGTAACACTCAACATAGGGGCTATTGAGGTCTAGCATAACTTTAACCACTAACCTCTTTTTCTATTTTATCCATTGATCATTCATCATATATTGAGTTAGGGTTACAAGTGAAGAAGGTACATAGATATTTCACTATAGATAGATCTACCCATATCACACACACAAAGCTTATAGGTCACAATGCACATGTTAATTTTCACATAGATAAAAAAACTCACCAAACACTGGTGCTTCCTACAAATAATAGTGTGGCATAGATTCATATGATTAAGATGTCCTCATCTAGAGATCCAATGAAATCCCTATTATTTATTCATAATCATCTCACATACTCACATAATAATATCTATAATTTTAGTCTTAGTCTTGCATTCCTATTTTATAATTAAATTATTTCCTTCTTGAATTTCCCCCTTTTAGCATCTTTCTTAATTCAATAAAGTTACAAATAAAAAATAATTAATCTATTACATATCTTAATATTATTATTTTACATAGAAGTTTATCATAATTAGGATATAAGAATTTCCTTATTTCCCTAATTTTGATAAAATAATATATATCCATATATACTTAGCATTTTTAAATGTTCTCAATTTATTATTTTATTTCTATAAAAATTATCAAACATGGGAGACTTAACTATATGGTGTGGCTAAAACAAATACCATACAACTGTGAAAGTGATTGGTGGCTTGTTAAAGACACACACATTAAAGGAAGGTTATTGATAATCAACCCAACCCACTAAAGAATTAAAATAATACTTAAATATATAAATATATATTATTAAAAATATATAATTATAATGATATAAGTAGCCTCACCTAAAAGGTGCAAGGGGTTTTAACATGGTTAAGGTCCCTATGCCCCTAGTGGGTCTCTCTACTCTATGACAACCCTACTAGGACTATGCTAGTAGGGTATATACTATTTAAGGAGTTCATCATGAGGTGACAAAACACATGAAAGTTATTTTCCATAGAAAAATCTTACTTCATTGATACTAGGGTATCAACTAAATTGATTGAAATATGAAAAGTTATAATTTCAAATAATCTCACTGATAGTTCAAATAGTTTCATTGGTTATATGACCTAATGACCTATTATAAAGATTTATTTAAATGTAAAACACAATGATCAAGACAATACATGTTGACAATCAAAATAAAAATGCACCGAAAGCATGCATATAGATATCAAGTACACACATTATCCTATATAATTGTATCTTACACTAGAAATATATAGAGTCAAAACATCCTCTACAACTATATAATTCAAAATATGGAAGCAATAATAAGCACACAATACATCACCCAAACCTAGATGGTTACTACTGATGAAAAAATAGGTTAAAATGAAGGTCTATGTATAATATGTAGCTAGAATTATCATGAACCAATCCATATGATTCTCTCTCCACTACCCATAATATGCATCTAGTTCATTCTCTTAGATGATACTCTCCCTCCCACCAAGGGGGTTAAACCTATGTCACAACTAGATGCATAATAAGGTAGTTATCCAAGTCATGATATCAAATCCACATGATATAAAATAGTTAAATTATGATAATAATATATAATTATTAATTTCATAACATCAATTTATCCAAATGAAAATTAATTCCCTTAATTACATTATATAATTATATTAAGTAGGATACCAAGAATTAATTGAATCATAATTTATAAAAATGGGTTAATAAATAATCAACATCCTTAATCACATAATAATGAATTAATAATCTCATTATTAATTATGCCTTTTGTTAACATATAATGTTAATCAAAAGAAATTACCTTCAAAATATGGTAATATAAAAATGAGATGTGACATCTTTCCCCACTTGAAAGAGAGATCATATCAATGGATTAACTAACTGAAGCCTAAACATAATGATGGAGAATAAGTCTTAAAATAATTCCTCATAGTTCTCTAACCTATAATGTTGATCAAACATGTTTGAAGCATAGATTTATAAAAAATGGGTGCACCCCATGTATTTGACTTCATGTCAAAGGTAATATATGATAATGAAGTTTAACTTCATATTTATATCTACAAAGCTTACTTTACATTATAAACAACCAAAATTATTTCCCTACCCCAAAAAGAGGTGATTTAATCTTAATACATATGAAGACATTTACCCAATATTTATTAAAATACGTTATTTTCCTAAAATATATATAAATAGGATGGGAGGAGGAGAAGCTTGGAGATTTGCAATTGGGAGATGAAGAGTCATCCTCTATTAATGGTGCTTCAAGCTTTCTCTAAGTAAATTGCCTTGGTCACCTTTGTTTCTTTTATGATTATTATTTCTTTGTTCCTCGGTAACAGTGGTGTCTTTTTATTTTATTATTCCTCTTGTTTTTATTTAATGTATTTATTGTTCTTCTTTATTTTGTTTGACCTACATGGTGTTAGTCTCTTTTGTGGGCTGTGGTGTACTATCCACTACCACATGCGCATCTTCCTAGTCACCCATCCCAATGCCTTTGGAGATTTTAAAGGGGCTTGTATTAATTGTAGTGGTTTATGAAAAACCTTGGATTCTATGGATTTGGGCGTGCAGAGAAGGAAAAGAATGATGGTCTTAATGAATTAGGTGATTTTATGTAGGGTGATAAGATATGAAATCATAAGAGTGATGTATCTAACCCATCTCAAGTAGAAGTGAAAGCATATGGAGTGCCAAAAAAGTTATTTAGTAAAATTCTATGGTAAGAAGAAGCATCTAAGCACTAAAAAAGAGTTGTGTAACAACTCCGTTGGGTTAGACATAAAAATATGTGATTTTTTTAAAATTTAACACATATACCAAATATAAATTACACCATGAGAATATATATATATATATATATATATATATATATATATATATATATATATATATATAGAGAGAGAGAGAGAGAGAGAGAGAGAGAGAGAGAGAGAGAGAGAGAGAGAGAGAGAGAGAGCATAAAAAATACATAAGGTGATAATAAAAACAAGAATAATACATCAAATAATATTGATCTCTAATATCATGAGAGTACACATCATAATGTGATTATAGAAAGTAATTACATCAACTCAACTACAATTGAAACAAGTCTACAATAACCATTGTTGATTTACAATAACAAATAATTACAACACTTTATGACAATAATCAATGATACATAAAATATAATATAATGTACATATAGATATGTGGCTCCGTAGAGCATGAGTTCCCTAGACTCTCTAGTATTTGTAGAAATTTTAAGTGTTGTCTCAATAGTAGTACTACTATGGGAGGGAGAGCATTATTTGAGAACTTTTTCAAAACAACCATGGACCAATGATCCCCCACACAATATCCCATTAGGTAATGGATCTCCCTTAATGGATGAGTATATAGTGATGGTGTAGGAATCCAGAGAGACTAGCAAGTACCTATGTGTTATATGATTCTAAACTAAACATGTAGTGTGTCATATAAATCTATTATATTGCAATATATTGCATAAACATGTGAATCATACTCATAAAATGATAATGTCTCACTAAACATAATTTGGCCTAAATTTTTATAAATGATAAATAATAATGATCTAGATCAATCAAATTCATACAAACCACTTGATTGGACTGGCTTTATTTGCCATTATGAGACTAGTAAGCAAGTGAAGTCTATCTCACCCCTTACTCCAAATCAATAATGTAGATTGGTCAAATAAAATTCAACCACAAGATTAATTAATTTACATATTATCCACACATATAATCAAACTCGATGCTAAACATAGGAGTATCCAAAGCATACATTTATTTCATCACATATATGAATGAATCTTACATTATTATATCTCATACTAGAAATAATGACTATAGTCTATATCACCTAGGTAAAATATTTTTATATGTATATTTTAACAACTATAATTTGTTTCCAAACATATTACACATATGGTAACTCATATTACTATAGTTTAGTATTCTAAGACATAACTACTAGTTTTCTAAAAAAAAATCATGTAAAGTAGTCTTAAAATTATGGAAACATAAATAAATATACAAGTAACTATATATAAAAAAGTAAGTCATAGCTCATATAGAACATAAAAACATACTAACACAACTTTCATTAAACTCTTAAGGGTTGCATGCACACATAAACATAGTCTTACCAACTATAACAACACATGCTATCCACACCAATAACCAACATGTATATAGTAAAATAGTCAAATGTAGATATGAGTTTAGGCATAATAATTATAGTATGTACCATCTAGGTATAACATAATTTTATATTATATTATTCTATGATATCCCATACTATCATAAGTTCTCAACTACATAACAACACATGATTCAAACTCATGATTTTTAAGACTTAATTGATCCATACAGATAATAACAAGTAATCAATATGGAATTATATCATCTAGATATACCCTAATTTAAACTACATACAAGTATATCAAAGTATCACAACATATAAATATGCATCATGATAACCATTATGCACTAAGTATAGCTAAATATTTATGGATATTAACACACTCATAGAATGTAATGCACACAAGTATTACATATTGAATACATATGATTAATAGTCATTTACATTATTAATAGTGAGTCAAATAATTTATAAATCTATTATGACTTTACATTCTAATGTTTCATTTGCTTCTAGGAGGCTGTTCCAAAGGGTTATAATTTTTTATTCTTAAAAAAATTAATGACTAATTCAAATCATCTATTGAACTATAAGTATAACCCCTATATACTAACACTTGCACATTCTAATGTGCACCACATGTAGGTATTTTAATGTTATATCATTTTTGAACCTCAATTTAGTGTTTTAATCATAATTGATAAGCATAAAAATTAAATAATAAAGTAGTTATAAATACATGGAACACACACATATTGCATATAATAATTATGAAAACTAAAACTTCACTTTTCCAAAACACAAGTAATCCAATTTCACAACTAGTTTATATTTAGAGGTTTACAAGAAATTATTCACTATCTTTAATTAATCCTTTCAATTTTACATTAATATTTCTCCCAAAAATATTAAATAAATAAATCCATCCCCATGGTTCTAATTATGTAAATAGTCATAACTTAATATAATGTCACATTTTGTGTGACAGGTTTTCATATATCAAGGAGTCTAAAAGTTTCATTAGTTTTTAGCCCATAAAAAAAGATATGTTTTACCCACTCGACTTCATTCACACATTGATATGGTTATCTATATAATAATGACTAAGAATATAGTTTTGCATCACTACTCTCAAACTATATTTACTAATTCAAATTTTATGTCCACCGAGCAATAAAAATTTAATGTCACTATAACTAATGTGAAAATCCATTACAAAACTTAAGAATCTCTATCAAAACCCAGATTTAATTATTTATATAAATAAATATTACAAATTGCATCTAAGCTCCACTACAAAGGATAAATAATTATTAAATTTCTTTTAATAATGTTTCTATTGGCATTGACCAATGCCCATTAGGAGATATGGTTACCTATGCTCAAGATTTAAACCCCAAGATTAAATAATATTATTTAGTAGAAGTAAAGATTAGTTAAATAATTATATTTGGCTTACTTTTAGTAAATATTAAAAGTTTATAGAATATCATTCTATTTCCAACCACAACTATAATTACTAAGGAAATCTTACTAAATTTCCAACTAGTCCATTTTATTATATACTTGTTTTATGCATTCGACCAGTGTAATAATAAAGTTTAAATCACTTCTAAGCTTCCTCGAGTTACTCATTTAAAAATAAATATTTATACATAAATGATTCAAGAATATTGATATTTATATTTAGCTAACACCATGCCAAGGAATATTCAGGATTTAAGAAGAGGTAAGTCGATGCCACTAAATAAAATATGTTTATTAGGAAACATAAAAATAAACTCCCAAATTATGTCTCTAACTAAAATTTAATTCCATTATTTAATTTAACCCCAACACCCATTTCAAGATTAGATCAATGCCCAAATATAAAAATGTCTAAAGTCTAATACAATATAGAAAAGTTATACGTGTGTGTGTGTTTTTTATAACACCTATCTTAGCTTATAAAATAATAATAAATAATTCCTAGGAGTCATCACCTAGACCAACTTAATTTTGATCTAAGAAACTAGTCAAACACGTGATAAGTGGTGCCTCAAGAATATACGCATGTTGTTTTGAAAAACCCAAAACTATATAAATTGATCCTTTAAATAAAAATTTAAATTATAATCTAAATCACCGTAAAGAAATTTTGTCTCATCTAGCTCTAATACTCATAAAGGTAGAGTACTACATAATATATAAATATTATTTATGGTTAAAAATAGGTCATACAAAACTAGATGGTTATTGGGTTGGGAAGTGTATTAGGCCATATGAAATTTAAACATATGTTGAATCATCAATGTTTAAAGGATTGACTAGTTGGAAGGTAAATGGGAAACACCCAAGTGATGCCAAAGAGAGATTAAAAAAATCATTTTTTTATTATATTAACTTTCAACATACAAAATTGGCACAGGGTAAATATAATAAAATAGAAATAATATCTATTATTTTATTTCTTTTTATTATTTATATTACTCCTATCATGTGGCATTTTAATTTTTTCTAAAATATTATTGAAAAGTAGATGTTTTCAGATGGTCATAATGGGTATAGGGCAATGCCATATAATAATATATATGTAACAGTTAAAAATTAGATTGTTAATTTATAATTTTAGATCCAAGATATAGTCTATCTTTCCTATATGGCAATGCTAAACGATGACAAGATATTTCAATCAAAATATAATATATATTACCAATTATAAGATAAACATCCAATCATTCAAACACATATATAAAAGATTGAAAATTTAATTATAACACCCACCTGGTATCTTCCATCTTCTGATCTAAAATCATGTCCCTTGATTCTTTTTTGGCCTTCTCTTCAAATCTGCTCCTTTTTTCTATTTTTTCCAATGCATAAACTATGAAAATTCTCCTTTAATTCTTTCTCTTAAATAGAAAATAAGTGTTAATTCTTTTTCCAAATTTTTAGTTTTTAATTTTCTTTTTATTTTTCTTAATTTTAAGACTGCTAATTCTTTTTTTATTTTTTTAGATTTTTAATTTATTTCTCTTTCTTGTCTACTTTCAATGTTTTTTTTTAAACAATTCCCTTTTTTAATATTTTAATATGAAATTCCCAATTTCATATTAAACTAACTTAACATTTAATTACCCTTTAGCAATTTAGGAATAAAATCATAAATAATAAGTTGAATTAAATTTTTCTTTTATTAATTTTACCTCCTTGTTTTTTAATGACACTTCATGCTAAACACACAAGGAGAATTATTTCTATAATTTTACCTATTCAAGCAATCATGAAAAATAACAATTTAAATAGACACCAAAATCAATCATTTTAATATATATTTTCTATCATGACTAACTATCGTAGTGTGTGTGTAGGGTCTCATCGGCTCTCTATAAACCTTCAATATCTCCATCTACATCACCCTCTTTGATGATGCTCTCCCTCTAACACACTTGAGAGATGAATTCTCTTACATCCACCTAAAAATATATAGGTAATTATATCATTTCATATTATAATCATAAAGCAATACTATAATTGAAATAATACATTAATATGCCCCAAACATGAATGCATATATTAATCTAACTCATAGTAAACAATCATATATCATAATCTAACTAAGAAACATTCTACTATCCCATAATAGCATAAATCTTATCTTAATAAAAAATATAACCAAATATGAATTTATTAACTGTAGATATCCATGAATAACCTAACAAGTTTGCCTAGTGAGGAATAGGGATGTAACATCTTTCCTTTCTAAATCTACTCATCATCCTCAATGACTCTTCTTCAAAAATAAGTTCTCAATAAAAAAATATTTCTTAGCAAAGTAATAACATGATATACAATGTCAAACTAAACAAATAATTGGGAATTACCTATAGAACTCACCATGGTTCCTTCAAGTTGATCTATTTCTAAAGTATTGGTCCCACAAGAACCTACTCCATAACATCTCCTAATTAAGAAACTTTGTTGTGAGTATTACTTACTCTTGTTGATTCTATCATCACCACCCCAAGATCCAGAATCATAAAGACAAAACTATAAACTATATGACTCATCACTATTGTTATCTTAAAGGGTCCCACATATCTTAATGAAAGTTCACTGACTTATCAAAACACATAAGATCATCATACAAGTCAAAGTAAATGACCAGGGAGAGTCATAAAATATTCTTACCTTCAACACATCTCCCTAACCTAGAGAGTGTTTTTCTCAACCTAGAGAAAATCATTAGGAAACCTAAAAAGATTAATGCATATAAGTTAATACTATCATTAATCCATGTAGCCCTTGATAAGTTTAACATTTCAATACTATCACTACTCCATGGAGTTCCTAATAAGTATAATAATGAATAGGAAGTGGAAATACTATATTCCCAATGTACACAAAATGAAGGAATAAATACTCTACCATATACATGCATATTGCCATATGACTGAATTTGATAAGTTTTTTATATCAAATCTTAGATTTATCAAGTCTATCTATTAGATCCAAACTCAGTAACTACTAAGTCAATGTGAGTATAATTAGGATACCATCCTATCTCTTAGAACTCATGTTTCCAATTCATCACTCTTCTCTTAGGTCTCCATGATTTAATGATCTTAAAATGTGCATAATGTTATGAAGAATAACAATTTTATGATATAAATTCATTAAAAATAAGGCTATATGCTAAATTATTCTATATGTATCATAATACATACAAGAGAAAATATACAATTAATCTATAATTATATTAAGTTACCACTAGCCAAACCTAACTAGCATCATCTTTCACAATTTAACCTATTCTATTATGCTCATGATTAAGAGGAAATAATGTTATAATTAACATAACATACATAGGTGAAGAATCACACCATTATTTCAATCTTATAAGGGAATAAATGAAACAATATCTCTTTGCTTGCTAAATTAGCACACAACAAGTTAAAAGTTTATTTCAACCCCTAGATTGACAAGGTTTGCCACCTTACATGGTCTAAAATCACAAGTTAGATAAAGTAGTGTCTCTAAAGAGTCATAATTGAAAAAGTATAAATCTATCATTATAAAAACTCCTACTTACCCTCCCAAAGGTAAAAAAAAAATACTATAACTCAATGTTTCCCAAACACTACCTACTTACCTAATAATATAAGTATGGTATCTCAATCTATTTTCACAACTAGGGGAGAGGTACACCAACCATAAAGATGTGTCCATCCATCCAATCTTAAAAATTCTCTTTCACCAAGAGTATAATACATTCTTCCACAAATTTCAATTAAGTATAGTCAAATAACATTAAAAAATAATTCTCATTTAAGAGAACATTAAATAAACATCATGCATATAAGACTCCTCTCAATAGCATCATAATGATGTAAAAGGAGAATGAGATAATAATGACTCATCTCTAAGATAACTAAGGGATATGACACTTCTTCCTAAACCACATAAATTAAAGGGTTCCAACCATAAATAAACTCCAATCACATAGGAACTCTCAACTAAAACAACAACACTCTACTATAAAAAAAATCCCACTGCACTAGGTGGTACCAAAACTAAATTGGTCTCATAAGATTTTCCATTCCTAGAATTAGTGAAAATAACACACAAAATTAAAGATCAAATATATATATTAAGTGAGAAGCATCCCAAAATTGAAAACACTCACAACACAAAACACAAATGGTAAAGGTGACTTGATAATCAAGGATATACTCATACTCGAGGTGTTTGATCTAAGTGATCAAACTATGGTAGAAAGATTTTGTTCATAAATCATGAGCTATACTATATATACATATACCCAAGCCTTAAATATAACCATCACCATTGAGACACTCGGTAAATTGATCTCCTTAACAACTCAAAGGGGTACGAGTTCTCTTAAAGGTACACATTTAATGTTCCACACATATTTTACGAACATCAAAAAATCCAATCTTGATGTAACATGGTTTTTCACTAAGATACTACAAGTCCAAATACCAGTGCAAAAATTCATGTCACTAGGTTCACAAGACACAAAAATGTTAATGGACTCATTAGGTCATTGACTTCAATCCATAACTCTGATACTACATGTATCAACCTTATTGGGTTAGACATAGAAATACATGATTTTTTTAAATTTAATACATATACAAAATATAGATTACACCATGAGAATTTATAGAGACCATAAAAAATACATAAGGTGATAATAACAAGTATAATACATCATATAATATTGATCTCTAATATCATGAGAGTACACATCATAATACAATTATAGAAAGTAATTACATTAACTCAACAACAATTGAAACTAGTCTACAACCATTGCTATTGATTTACAATAACAAGTAATTATAATTATTTATGACAATAATAAATGACAAATACAATGAAATATAATGTACATATAGATATGTGGCTCCTTGGAGCATGAATTCCCTTGACTCTCTAGTATCTATGGTAATCTCAAGTGTCATCTCAATAGTAGTACTCCTATGGAAAGGGAGAGCATCATTCAAGATATTTTTCACACCAACCATAGACCAATGATCCCCTACATAATCTCTCATTAGGGAATGACCCTCCTTTCATGGATGAGTAGATAGTGATGGTAAGGAAATCTAGAGAGACTAACGAGTCCCTGTATGCTATATGATTCTAAACTAGGCATGTAGTGTATCATATAAATCTATTCTATTATAAGATATCTCAAAAACATGTTTATCATACTATGAAATGATAATGTTTCACTAAACATAATTTGGCCCAAAGTTTTATAAATAATAAATAATAATGATCTAGATTAATCAAATTCATACACACTACTTAATTAGACTACCTTTATCTGTCATTGTGAGACTAATAAGCAAATGAAGTCCATCTCACTCCTTAATTTGAATCAATAATGTAGATTGGTCAAATACAATTCAACCACAAGATTTATTTAATTTATATCTTATTCACACATACAATCAAACCCAATGCTAAACATAAGAGCAACCAAATCATACATTTATTCCATCAAATGTATGAATGAATATTACATTATTTCTATTTCATACTATAAATAATGACTACAATCTATACCTCCTAGGTAAAATATACTTAACTATATATTTCAACAACCAAAATTTATTTCCAAACATACTACACCTATGATAACTCATATTACTATAGTTTAGTATTCTAAGACATAACTACTAGTTTCCCCAAAAATAATCATATAAAGTAGTCTTAGAATCATGAAAATATAAGAAAATATACAAGTAATTATAAATAATGAAGTAAGTCATACATCACATAAAACAAAAAAACATACCAACACAACTTTTGTTAAACTCTCAAGAGTTGCATGCATGCATACATAAAGTCTTTTCAATTGTAATAACATACAATCTCTATAGTAATAACTAATATGTATACAATACAAAAGTCAAATGTAGATATGAGTTTAGGCATAATAATTATATTATGTATCACTCGAGTAAAACATAATTTTATACTATAGTACCCTATGATATCCCATACTATCATAAGTTTTCAACTACATAACAACACATAATCTAAACTCTTGTTTTTCAAGACTCAATCAATCCATATAGATAATAACAAGTAATCAATACAAAATTATACCACTTGGATATACCTTAATTTAAAATTCATACAAGCATACCAAAGTATTACATCATATAAACATGCATCATGAAGCACCATTATATACTAATTATAGCTAAAAATTTATGCATATTAACACACTCATAGAATGTAATGCACACAAGTATTCCATACTAAATACGTATGATTAATAGTCATTCACATTATTAATAGTGAGTTAGATAATTCATAAACACATTATGAATTTACATTATAATGACTCATTTACTTCTAGGAGACTATTCCAAAGGGTTATAATTTTTTATTCTTAAGAAATTTAATGAATAATTCAAATAATCTATTGAGCTACAAGTATAACTTCTATATACTAGCACTTGCATATCCTAATGTGCACCACATATATGTATTCTAATGTTATGTAATTTATGAATTTCAATTTAGTGTTTCAATCGTAACTATTAATCATATAAATAAAATAATAAAGTAGTTATAAATACATCGAACACACACACATTACGTACAATAGTTAGAAAAACCAGAATTTCATTTTTCTAACCAATTTAGATTTGAAGGTTTACAAGAAATCATTTGATATATTTAATCAATCATTTCAATTTTACATTAATATTTCTTCCAATAATATTAAATAAATAAATCCATATCAATGGTCTGATTATGTAAATAGTTGTAACTTAATACAATGTCACATTTTATGTGATAGGTTTTCATATATCAAGGAGTCTACAAGTTTCATTAATTTTTAACCCCCAAAAAGGTAGTTATGTTTTACCCACTTGACTCCATTATCACATTGATATGGTTATCTATATAATATTGATTAAGAATCTAGTTTTGTATCACTACTCTCGCATTATAATTATGAATTTAAGTTTTATGCCCATCGAATAATAAAACTCTAATGTCACTGTAGCTAATATGAAAATATATTACAAGACTTAAGAATTTATATCAAAACCCAAATTTAATTCCTTATATAAATCGAGCTTACAAATCCCATCTGAGCCCTACTACAAAGGATAGCCAATTATAAATTTTCCTGTTATAATGTTTCTATTGGCGTTGATCGATACCCATATAGGAGATATGTTACATATGCTCAAGATTTATACCCCAAGATTAAATAATAATGTTTATTAAAAGTAAAGCTTAATTAAATAATTATATTTGGCTAAATTTTAGTCAACATTAAAAGTTTCTAGAATATTAATCTATTTCCAACCACAACTATAATTACTAAGAAAATCTTACTAAGTTTCCAGCCAATCCATTTTATTATATACTTGTTTTATGCATTCGACCAATGTAACAATAAATTTTAAACCAATTTCAATCTTCCTTGAGTTAATAATTTAAAAATAATTAATTATACATAAATTATTAAATAATATTGATATTTAAGTTTAGCTAGTGCCACGCTAAGGAATATTTAGGATTCAGGAAGAGTTAAGTCAGCGCCAAACTAAATAAAATCTATTTATTAGCAAACATAAAAATCAACACCCAAATGATGCCTCTAACTAAAATTTAATTCCATTCTTTAATTTAACCCCAATGCCCATTTCAAAAGTAGATCGACACCCAAATATAAAAATGTCCAAGTCTAATACAATATAAGATTAGACACACACACACACACACACACACATGTATGTATGTATGTATGTATATATATATATATATATATATATATATATATATATATATATATATATATATATATATATATATGTATGTATATATATAAATATATATATATATATTATGTATATATATATTTTATATATATATATATATATATATGTATATGTATATGTACATACATACATACATACATACATACATACATACATACATACATATATATATATATATATATATATATATATATATATATATATATATATATCACCTATCTCAGCTTATAAAATAATAATAAATCATTCTTGGGAGTCATTATCCAGACCAACTTAATTTTAATCTAAGAAACTAGCCAAACCCATGATAAACGGTGCATCAAGAATATAAGAATGCTATTTTACAAAACCTAGAACTATATAAATTGATACTTTAAATAAAAATTTCCATTATAATCTAAATTTCCCTAAAGAAATTTTGTCTCATCAAACTCTAATACTCACAAACTTTGAGCAATACATAATATATAGATATTATTTATGGTTAAAAATAGGCCATATGACGCTAGATGGCTACTAGGTTGGGAAGTGTAACAGGGCATACAACATTTAAACATATATTGACTCATTGATGTTTGAAGGCTCAATTGGTTGGAAGGTAAATGGGTGACCCCCAAGTGTTGCCAAAGAGTGATTAAAAAAAATCCTTTCTTTTTTTTATTATATTAACTTTTAGCATACAAAATTGACACAAGCTAAATATAATACAATATGAATAATATCTATTTTTATCTCTTTTTATGCTTTAGATTACTCCTATCATATGGAATTTTAGATTTTGATAAAACATTATGAAAAAGTAGATGTTTCCAGTTGGTCATATTGGGTATAGGGTGATGCCATACAATAATATGTGTGTGTGTGTGTGTGTGTGTGTGTGTGTGTGTGTGTGTGTATAACGGTTAAAAATTAGATTTGTAATTTATAATTTTAGATCCAAGATATAGTCTATCTTTCCTATTTGGTAGTGTTGAACTATGACAAGCTATTTTAATCAGAATATAATATATATTGCTGGTTATAAGACAAACATTCAATCATTCAAACACACATACAAATGATTGAAAATTTAATTACAACACCCACCAGTTATCTTCTATCTTTCGATCTAAAATCACATCCCTTGCTTCTTTTCCTTCCTTCTCTCTAAAGCTACTCCCTTATTCTATTTTATCCAATGCATAAACTATGAAAATTATCTTATAATTCTTTCTCTTAAATAGAAAATAAGTGCTAATTCTTTTTCTAGATTTTTATTTTTTATTTTTTAGTTTTCTTTTTCTTTTTGCTAATTTTAAGACTTGTAATTATTTTTTTGTTTTTTTCTATATTTTTAATTTATTTCTCTTTCTTTTCTAATTTCAATGTTTTTTCATTTAAAAAAAAAAAACAATTCATTTTTTTAAATATTTTTATATGAAATTCCCAATTTCATATTAAACTAATTTAACATTTAATTACACTTTAGCAATTTAATGATAAATCATAAATAATAACCTATATTAAATTTGCCTCTACATGTATTAATGACACTTTAAGTTAAGCACACAAGGGAATTCATTTCTATAATTTAAATAGACACCACTTTAAATACTAATTTAATCATAGAAAATAACAATTTAAACAGACATAAAAAACAATCATTTTAAAATGCATTTTCTACCATGACTAACTATCATGGTGTGTGTAGGGTCTCACCAGCTCTCTGTAGACCTTCAATGTCACCATACACATCACCCTTTATGATGATTCTCTCCCTCCACAATGCTCAATGGATGAATTCTCCTATGTCTATCTCATTATATGTAGGTAAGTAGATCATTTTACATGATAATTATAAAGCAATACTATAACTGAAATAATACATTAATATGCTCAAAATGTGAACGCATACAGCAACCCAAATCATAGTAAGCAATCATATATCATTATCTAACTAAGCAACATTATATTATCCCTTAATAACATAATTCCTAGATTAATAAAAAATATAACCAAATTTGAATTTATTAACTATAGATATCCATGGATAACCTATTAAGTTTGTCTAGCAAGGAATCAGGATGTAACAAGATGAATTTGTGATGTGTAGTAAAGAGCATGGAGAGTAGTAGGGAAGTGAAGGCCATATTAGTATGAAACCTAGCCCTGCTAATACCTTGATTGTTTTTCTAAATAATTTAATGAAAACTAACCTACAACAAGAGGAAATCAAGATAAAAATGTAGGGATTTTTTTTGTTTGTTTAAACAAGAATTCTCTCCCTTCTAGAATTTTTTTTGATAACTGGCTCAATTCTATTTGAGGGAAACATGTGGGTTTGTATATTAGTTTTTTCTAGATGATTCAAAAAGGGGAATTTATGATTTTGTTTAATAACTCTAATATGCAACATAGGGATATCAATAAACCCTTTTGGAACATTGGCCAATCAATTTTTAAAGTTATCTTATGGAGCCCAAAAATGGAGTGCAGTGACCTCATTTTCAAAACTGCTCCTAGATGGGTTGATATTGAAGGAGTATTGATATAACTATGGTATTTTATACCACATGTATTAAAACCCATTAAATAAGTACAAAGAATTGAGGATACTAGATGTTCTCTTACCCATATGAATACAAGGGTTTAATATCTTTAGAGCCCTTAGAGTTCTTCCCTAATTCCCTCAATTTTAAAATTAAGGGAAAGTCCCATACTTGTGCTCTTAGAGGATTGGGTGGTCTGAATACTTGTTTATTTTGTAAAAAAGAGGGCCTAAAAAAAGAGAAAGTTGACCTAAAATTATTTTGTGTTGGATGAATTATAGGTTTATGGAAACCCCTTGTTTAATAGTGTACCATTAGAAGATAGTACCCCCCATTGAGGCTTCTAGAATGGTTGGCTCTGAGCTTAAAAATGATTGGGGTCTAGATGAATCCTCCCTTATATCTATGATTCATGGCCCCTTACAACCTTCTATTGATAGCTTAATTCCATTACCTGATGTAATCAATTCCCTGATTGATAGTTTAGATGATGCCATTCTTGAATAGAAGACCCTATTGGACCCTTCTTTTGAGGAATATATGGTTATCCTAGCTGAAGCTCCTATCTTGCATAATTCTATCTCTAGCCTCTAGAAAAGCTTGGTAATATTGCTAGCGAGGTTTCCCCTATGGCTATCTCCCTAGAAAAAAGAAAAAGTTGATAAATCTACTTTAGAGATAGACATTTCAGATGGTGATCCCTTGAATCCCAAGGGCACATGAGGAGATAAAAACTGGATACCTAAAGGAGGAGGGAAAAGACTTAAAATAGTTTCAGTCTCCTCACTAATGGAACATGCTACACCCAAAGAGAATTAAAAACTTGTATAAGAGTCCCCTCATAGCAACCATGACCCTTACTTTAAAAAAAAGGGGAAGGAAAATAAATTCCCATATTGTTTCACAAGACTATAAAATAATGGGGGGTAAGCCCCATGATTAATCTAATTGACCTCCTTCCCCCCTTGGTTTTGTATGAATATTATACATTAGAATGTGGGAAGGTTGGAATCCCCTGATAGAAAAATAATTGTTAGATAGTTTAGACATTTAAGAGATAACTTGGACTTTCATCATTTTCAAGAAGTTAAGGTTACTAGATCTCAACTATCCTTAGTCTTAAAATTTATCTATCCAAATACTCCATAGTTCTTCATTAATCATCAAAGAGGGAAAGGTGGGGCCTCTATCTTGGCTAAACCTAGTTTGAAAGATTGCATTGTTGATCATGGTGTCTCCCCTTGCAATAGAGAAATTTGGGTCTTTCCAGAAAGCCAAAATTAATCCTATGGCTTGTGTAACATACATGCTCCTAATGACTATAGGGAGCAGTCTGATTTGTGGAACTTGCTAGCTATAAATTTAAAAAAATTTTAATGGATTTTTGGGGGAAATTTCAACATGGTGTAATAAAAAGAGGATAAAACTAGGGGTGACCACCAGGCTTGGAAAGGTAATGAGCTATTTTTTTGGTCCAGATTCAAAAGAATGTGCAGGATTGGATACCCACTCTAAAAATGTAAAAGCCTAATTAGAGGAAACTATTTTACCTAGTGTAATAATTAGATAAATAATAGAATAAAATATTTTATCTAAAATTGATAGATTTTATCTAAATAGGGACTCACTCACTGTGACCCATAATAAGGATGGATATGTGGTGACAATGCTAACCTTTACTATGTCTGACCACCATCTTATTGAAATGGATTTCTCATTGAATTGTGAGGATAATAATGACACCTTATCCTTCAAAGCACTATATAAATTCAATGTGTCCTAGTTGGTTGATAGTGTATATGGAGGTTCTTCAGTCATCTTAGAACATTGGCAAATTTGCCTGTAATTCTAACTCTAAAATTAATCAGTGGTATCCTTGTATGGAAACCTCCAAAAACTTTGTGAGAATTTATGGTCAAATAAAAGCAAAAAATCACAAAAAATATGTAAGGGAAATTCAATATAATCTTATACATGTTAAAATTTCCTTTCAAATTGACCTAACTAATGGGAAACTACTGAAAGAGCTTAGCCTCCTAAACATCAAGTTAGACAATCACAAAATTATATTGCTAGGGGGGCACAGATCCACTCTAGACTAATTTGGATAAAGATTGGGGACAAAGGATCTAAGCTTTTCTTTAGGTTTTTGAAATCCAAACACACAATAAGTGATATTGATGGCATCAAAGTAAATGGCCAGATTATGTAGGATGCCGCTAGCATAAAAGAAGCTTTTTTTGAATTTTATTATAGACTTTACATTTTTGATGTTTCTAGTGAACTCATGGAATAAAATAGGGCTATTTATGATTCTTGTATCCCTAAAAAAGTGACACAAGTTAAGACCAGTTTCTTTTATTCCTATATTTCATTAGATGAAATCAGAACCACTATTGACTTGCTAAAAGATGATAAAGCACTTGGGTTAGATGGATTCCTTTTTGAATTCTATAAAGCTAATAAAGAGTGGATAACTAAGGACTATCTAGAGGTTTTTAATGAGGCCATTGATGCTATCACCCTTGGACCAAAAATCAAAATATGGGTAATCAAACTCATACCTAAGGATGGTAACCTATCTTTATTTAAAAATTAGAGACCAATTATCCTCCTTGATGTTTTTTACAAGATTTTGGCAAAAATTTTAGCAAGAAGATTATCCTCACTATTTCCCTCTATTGTATTTGAAACCCAAAATAATTTAATTAAAGGGAGATACATTTTGGATAATTTAATTACTATTTAGGAAGGGATGTACTAGGCTTTAGACTCTAAGCAGAATGCAGGAATGATCTTTATTGACATCAAAAAAGCATATGATAGAATTGAGTGACCTTTCATTGAGAGAATGCTTTGAGACTTTATATTCTATGATAGATTTTGGAGAATGGTCAATGTTATCTTCAAGGATGATTCATCTATCATTGAATTCAATGGGGAATTGACAACATCATTAGACCTTCAATAATCCATTAGATAAGGATGCCCTCTTTCTCCTTCGCTCTTTGTTGTAGCAGCTGAAGCATTACACTATCTCCTTAGATTATTTGATATAGGGTCTCTAGTCAAAAGAATGTCTTTGGATAATAATGATACCCTTATTTTTGTCCTATTTACTGATGACATAACACTTTTTGTGACTTTAGAATAAAACAACTTGTTTTAGGTGGTAGCTAGACTATATATATTACTCTTCTTCTTGCTCCAAAGTGGTGATGTATAAATCACATATGCTTGGATGGTAAGAAAATCCTCCTAATTGTCTCTTAAATTCTAGTTGGACATGGAAATGACCTGATAAATTGGTTAGATATTTGGGTATTCCCTTTTCTCTAGCACCTTGCTTTAAACTCATCTGGGAATGGATTTCTGATAAAATTAATAAAAAAATTGTAAAGTGGTAGGGACATTTGCTTTCTTTACTAGGAAGGATTCAAGTCTACCATAAGGTCTTTTCATCTTATAATATCCATTATGCATTATTCTATAGTTTTAGTAAGTCTCATATTAACATTCTCCACATAATATTAATAGATTTCTTATGGTTGGATGGGAAAGGGGGTAAGAAAAAGCATGCTATTTCATGGTAATTTTGATCAAAGCCCAAAAATATTAGGGTCTTGGGATTAAAATAACTTTGGCTATAGGTTATAACACTATAAGTTAAGTGGATCATCAAAGAATTCAAAGGAAATGAGCCTTGGAAGGCTTTGGTTAGAAATAATATTTTGAGAGATTTTCCTAAAGAAAAGCCAAGCTGGAAAGGTTTGAATATTATTGATCTTCTCATTGGTCCCTTTCCTATTAAAGTGGTTAACTAACTTATATTTTCCTCCATTTGGTCTACTTGGGATACTATTAAACCCTTTATCACTGTAAAACACATTTTTTGCTAGTTTGGGACAACTTGTTAGGGGTATAGATCCTTATGGTGTAATTTGTATGTCAACAAGAGACTACTTACCCTCACTAGGGGATGCTCTACCTTTGAATGGTACACTAAGGGTTTGAGGGATTTTTTGTGCCTCTAATCTCATGTGGGATGGGCTTTTTGGTTAGAAATTAAATCCAATTTTTAGATTCTTTCCACTTAGCACAGAACTTACACTCTTCTCCAAAAAGCATTGAAGGGAAAAAAATAATGTGGTTTTCATGGAAGATGAGAGTGATTTAAGGGACAATGTGAAGTAGACTAAATTACCCCCTTGTTTTATTTCTCCACTCATATGTTGTTGAAAATCTCTCCTTCTCAAACCTCACCGTTAATCATATTTAGTCTATGTGTGATCCTTCGACTGCCTGATATTTTAGATTTGATGTGATTTGGGCTTCTTGTCTAGAACCTAATAAATCCTAATTCTATTGATTGTTAATGTATAAAAAATTATCTATTGGTTCTATCTTGAGTAATTGTGGACTTGTTAAGCCTTTTTTCTCTTTTTGTAGTGAAGTTGAAACTATTGAGCATGTTTTTTTCTCTTGCCCATATGTTTCTAAGCTATGGAATTATTATCTTAAGTGTTGGAATGTGATTTTTAATTATGAAATTAGCTATATAAACATTGATTTTGGTTATTCATGTTCCAAAATTAGAGTACACCCTTTATTTCATAAATTTTGGCTTGTGTTTATAACTAAAATTTTATGGTTTTTATGAAAGCAAAGGAACCTTGAGGTATTCAAACATAAGGCTAGGTTGATTAATGAATTATTAGTGGAATTCATTCTCCATTTTGTATATATTTAGATCTTCTTATAGCTAAAAGTGATACAAGATTAGCTGGAATAATTTGTTAGGATTAGACTCTTCAAAATCACCTCTAATTTCTTTCTTGATTCTAGTGGTTATTCCAAGTTAAGCCTGCATCTAGATTGGGCAGTGTCCTACCAATTGGCCACTAAGATAAAAATTATTGAACATGAGTGGGATTACATAAAAGATGCTTACTTTGACTATGGATCACTTGATATAGGAATGGTTTAACTCAACTGAATCAAATAAGAATGGGATCTAAAAGGTGGCTATTAGCTTATGAAAACATGCTAAGAGATGTGTGTAATGATGGTTTGGGAAGTTGTATAATCAGAGAATTTGAGGAAACCTTTAGACCTTTTGACCTAAACTTGTACCCTAAGTCGTTTGATAATATTATGGTGACAACATCTTTTCTTATTGATTCCAATGATATAGGATCAATATGCCTAAGAAGATGTTTGGAATATGATCGATGAAAATGTCAATGTTTTCTTTGGAAAATTGGACAATATTATTGAATTGGGTGGCTTGATGGGTGTAGAAGACATCCTATATTATGTAAAAATGAGTAATATGAAAATCCTATTGAAAAAAGTTGACCATTATCCCTCTCAGTTGATTGTTGGGTAACTTCACATGGGACTTATTAAAGATAAAGACTTAACTAAGGGAATTGATTCTGGGGATTCTTAAGATGGTTATGAATTAGATGGAACTACTATTTTAAGGGTACCAGATGTTTAAGCCCTATTCTACCACCTTTTGGGTGGCTACTTTTTGATATGATCTTTTTTGGTTACTTCTATTGCTTTTGTTGCTACTCTTTCTACTTATAATTTTGTTGGGACACATATATGGGGCCATTTTTAATATTATACAATCAATTTGTTTTTTGTGCTAATGGGGTATGCCCCATATTTTAATGATTTTATGGTGGTAACTATGTAAACGTTTTTTGGGATCCTTGATGCTTATATTGGTAATCTATTCTACAATATAATACAATACTATATATATATATATATATATATATATATATATATATATATATATAATATTCATAATAAGTACCCATGATCAACACATTTTTATAGTTGTGAACATTGAGAAAGTAGGATATCATTATTGAATACATTATTCACTATGTAATAATTCAAGAGGGAGAGTACTATAGAGCCTTTCATATTCCACAGAAACCTCTCATCCATTAAGAGTGTCCTTCCATTCATGATAAGGATAATTATTAATCTAGAAGAGGATAATGTGTATATAGGTAAATACTAAGACTACTTCACATAACACTAAATAAGTATGACATTGAACAAGAACCATGAATGGTATATTTACAATTTATACAAAAATTGGGAATGTAATATTCCTAATAGATAAACTAGGTAAACATGATTATGGAAATAAGACTTAGGAATCAAAAAGTCCACCTTGTCTCATCCAAACTTAGTAATCCATTGTGAGTCAAAGTGATAACAAATATTTCCACAATCACTTATTACTCACATTCTTAGTTCACAACTCAAAACCTATTTTTACTCAACCTACACCTCTTAAGAAAAATCCAAGAAAAATAATAAAAAGAATCTCCAAAAGGTACACATCACACATGTGTCCCACCTTCTAAATTCAATTCTTGAATATTACGCTTTAGGTAACCTACCTTATCCTAGGTATTGATTACCATAGTTAAGATTTCATCGATCTTATTTATAAGCTCCTTATCCTATTAGTTCCCATCTTTGTTAACTCTTGAATAAACTATGTTTCCTTCATGGATGAACAAACAACATGAAATTGAGAAACATGAATGCAAGCATTAGGTCTGAGTGTTAAATCTAAGATTTGATACCTTAATATATGAACCTCACCATTAGATTAAAAAAAATGAGCCATATTTAAAAAAAAAGTTATAGACTGATAATCACCAACTAAGAATGGGACATAATTCCACATCAACCCCTAGTCCTATGTTCCTAACCAACTTTTATTAATTAAAATTCATAAAGGACTACACCAATGCAATCACAACTATTAAATAAAATATTCATCATAGTAAAATATCCATTTTTTTTCAAATTCCATTATGAAATATTATATAAATTGCTTAAATGATCTATGAATAAATGAAAAATATTTTTTAATCAAAACATATATTATATATCCATTTACATAAAAAATTATTATTCATCCAAATAATAGAAAATCATCATTATCCATATTATTAATAAGTTCCATTCTCATTTTCTAGGCATGATAAAAATAAAAGTATAATATTCTTCCTTGTTTATATAATTATGGTAATTACATAATTTATATATACTAATTTAATATCATAAAATGATTATAGTAATCTACTTAAACCTGGAAAGAATAATTATAATCTAAAATAAGTAAAACTACTCACTAAAGTATTGTGCACTTATAGGAGATCCATATTGAATAAAACACTGAACTAAAATGGTAGAGGGAGATCATCATAGGAGGATTTTCCTCCTATCATAGATCTTAAAATATCCCCCATACATACTCAAAATTCCAAAAGTGTCTCTACCCTTATATGAAGGTATTTAAAGTAGAGAATCAAAAGAGGAAGAGAGAATTCATGTGTATAAAATAAGTCATTGAAATGACATGCAACTCCTCACAAAAATATAGTACATGAAAAAGAAATGGAGTTGGGATGGCATAACATTCCTAATATATAATAAGATATATTCATATGAATTAATAAAAATAATAGGTGAACCCATAAATATATCCTAACTTTAGTATAAGGGCATGTTAGGTAACCAAAGGCATTAGGTAGACCTTGGTGATGTCATTGATGAGGCTAAGAAATGGCACTCATATTACACAGTATTTTCATTAAACCCTTTCCTATTTTGGCCATTGTTATAATCCTCAACCATTTAGTTCTATTCTTGTTGCATATATTCATTGTTGTAACATAAGTTCATGATTTGTAAATAAAATAGTATAGTTTAATGTTTTTATTATGTAGATTTACTAATAGTGAGAATCAAAATATCTAAGACACCTAAAACTATATGAAATATCTATACATTTGACCATGCCTTGAAACCATTACCTGTTTCACCTGTAGCCATTATTGTTTCAAATATAGGCATTATCTATTTCACCTTGTTGTACCCAACATATCCATTCTTTCCATAAGAAATGGGGACCCACTTTTTTTAGATCATAGTCTTAACTTTGAGCCCTCTTCTATATGTTTATGCAAATTATGGGAAAAGATTGATTATATGCCTTTCATAATTTATAAAAATGGCATTGGTATTATGTTTTCATATACTAACCTTATTAATACCTTTCAGGTTCTAAACTATATATCTTTATCAGGTTTAAGTTTTTGGACTTATTTTTTTCAAAATTTTGTCTTTGGAACTTTTGTTCCACAAGAATTGGTCTTTGAGATTATTGTATCATACATTTTGTCTAAAATTTTTTCCCCAAAGTAATTTATCCTTGACATGTTTATTACGTTGGAAATTTTTTCCACAACAAATTCACCATGATAATTTCCTCATGATAATTTCCCCAAAACATTTTTCCTGATGAACTTACCCTTTGAAATTTTTTCCATGGGCATTTTGCTCAATGAAAATTTCCTTTGGACTTTTTGTTGTGGGCATTTTACCTGACAAAATAGGCCTTTGGGATAATTGCCTCAGGCATTTTGTCTAAAACAATTCCCTGATGATATGCATACTATAAGAAATTTGTCTAAAACAAATTCCTCATGATAACTACCCTAAGACAATTTGCCCAAAACATTTTGACCCTTTAGACCTAATACATTTACTCTTCAAGAATTTTGTCTCAGACATTTTGCACTATGAGCCTGTCCTTCAAGAATTTTGTCTTGGATTAATTCTTTTGGGTATTTTGCTCGATGAGAATAACCCTTTAGACTTTTAGAATGACCCTTCAACCTTTTTGTTATGGCTATTTTTCCTAATAAAATCTCTTCATCCTAATTTCCATGGGCATTTTTCCCACAAAAATAAATCCCTTGCACAAAATCTCAAAACACTTTTCTTGCAAAAAACCCCATGATAATTTCCTTGAAACATTCAATACTATGGGTTTTTTTTACACATATATTTTGTCCAATAGACCAAAATCCTCATAGAGATGCCAAGTGGCACCCCTATAGTGAATAAATTTATGATATATATGCTATGTCATTTTATATTTATATTTATACGAGCAAACTTGAAAGTGATAAGTGTCACACTCATGGGGAGTCAAAGAGTCAAGCACCAAGATCTACAATGTGTATTAACTCGCATACCAAATATCTAATGACATGAGATCAAACATGATAACAAAGGGTTTTATAGAATGAGCAAAAATGATAAGTGTGACCCTCATGGTAAAGTTTAAGAAAAAGATCCAATAGTGTGGGAGAGCCTAATACATAAAAATATGATGGCACAAAATAGATAGAGACTTTTCAATAGGCAAAAATTTGATGATAAGCTACCACATGGTGCAAAGGCACTAAGTAATGGAGTGTGTTTTTCAAAAGATCCCATGAACCCCACAAAGCTACTAAATAGGATGTTCACATTCCATCATGTATAGAGATATGATGGTGCGAGTCTCAGGTACACTTTTCAAAGGTCTCAAAATAATAGAGAAGCTACCACATGGCACATAAATGTCCAAACAATAAAGAGTAGAGTGAACAAATAAATGATAAGTATCAAGATCATAGAGAGTTAAGTCGATTTGACAGTCACATGGACATCTTTGACATTTGTGTGAACATTGAAATTTGGCTCAATAATAAAACATTAGGGGATTAAATTATGATAGTTGCATGAACATCATTTATAGTCATGAGGACATAATTAATGGTCATGTGAATGCCAAATTTAAGATTGTAAATTAGTTGTTTGGATTCAAATGTTAATGAGCCCAAGCAAATAAATGGTCAACATTAACTTGAGAATAAGTAAATTAATGATGCAAGTTGATAGTGGAATTTTCAAAGATCCTAGACTCAATGGGGTTTTGACATGTCTTAAAAATATCAATAGTCACATTTTGAGAGTTAAAAAATAGAACATGGTCACATGGATAGAATATGTTGAACTTTTTAACACTTGGGAAATATTTATCGATAGCCATTAGGTCTCATAGCTAAAGCTAGATCAAAAATATGAACATGCATGGCTAGAAAATATAGAAGTGAAGATCTGATAAAGCTACAGTTACAATGGGAAAACGTGTAATACATAGTTTAGATAAATTAGTCATAGCTAATAACAATGTCCCTAGTTCTAAAGAGCATTGGTAAATTGATGCATGTCTAAGTTCCATTTGAAGGTGGCTAATCCAAAATATCAATAGGTTATTTTCACAACCTATAAAAAGAGGCATGTATAGTTTTGGGAAAATAGTGCATATATTTGTAGTTTACATATAGTTCAAGCTAAAATTATAAAATGGATTTTGTCTTTATACACATGTACATGTATAGATTTTACAAAGGCTATTTTAAACTGATAAATATAAGTAGACTCTTATATAGTTTTAGACCATAGTTAGAACTCAAGTTTTGACTATCACATGTAATGACCTTACATGAACTTCGAGGATGAGGTGACCCCTTCCCCAAGTCTATATAAACAATTGTAATCCAACTTGGATTTTTATTAAAAAAATTTAAATATAGGGGAAACATCAATTTTGATCATCATCGAATGTGTTGGTGTATTTTCTTTCGAATTTATGTGTAATTAGTTTTTACTTTCTTTGGTTATATGTTTCAATAATATTTAGTGTGCAATAGTTGTGAATGGATTCTTGATTATATTGATACATAGATGTGTAATATCTATTGAAATATTGGTAAAATATATTGCTTAATATAGTCATGTTGTTTAGTTCATAATTTTAAATGTGTACTAGTTCTTTCTTTGATGTAGTTTTTTTGTGTGTACCAAAGTTGCCTCAGATACTTCACTAGCTCAAGCCATAATCTCCTGAGTAAGAGTGTGCAATAGTTGGCCTAAAAGGAATAATTTTTTTTGATGCCTAAGAATTTCCTACATCATTATCTCCTTATAATTATTAATCATATCTGATTGTGTGTGTGTAATTTATGCTAGAAATATGCATAGGTTTTGAGAGCACATGTATATTTAGAAACCAACCAGGGAAGTAGTTCCTGAAAACCATAGAGCCTTCTTTTTTAACTTACCCTTACCTCATTTTTAGAGTTTTTTTTTGAGACCTACCCACTTTAGATTATCAACCAATTGCCCATCCAACTCACATAGAGATTCACTACCTTTTAGGGACCACACCTTCATCCAAAAAACCTTATCAACATCCTACATGCCCTACCAGCTATTCCATCAACACATTTTTCAAACCACATACCTAAAACTCATGACTTGGAGTAGAGTTTACCTACATTGAGATCCTAAAACATTAGAGGCTACCTTGTTACACTATGGTGTGCATAAAGCCTGCATCAACATACCTAAAGACAATGTCTATTTCCCTTACAATGACTATCTATTTTAGCTACCGACATTATATATTTCACTTGTAGTAACTGCCTAGAAAAGCATCCATAACTAATAGATTTGTAAATAGATTTTTAACCATGATAGTTAGAGTGAAAATAAATTCAAAGACATGATTAAAAAAATATAGGGATGAATATTATATTATTTCCCAATAATTTTATGGTTGAAACATAATATTTTATTGTTTGTATTATTGTAACAATATAGTTTTATTATTTGTATTATTGAAACTAATTATATTTTTGGGATAACCATAATATTTAAGGTTGTAACCATTTTATTATTGTAACTTATAAATAAATCACCTAACTCCACCATGTAAGGAGTATATATATAAATAGTGATGAGGTTAATAAGAAGTCTTAAGTTGATAGATACAGTTCTTAGTTGATAGTTGGAAATCTGGAGAATATTGTTGTATTTATGTAAATCTGCCATAGCAAAATTATAATGAAATAAAGTCATTGTTAGAGTGACTCATCTATATCAAGATGAGGTAATTCAAGTTATAGCCTAAATGAGGAAGGGCCCACTCACATAGATTTGGTAGACTAATTTCTTACCCATTAATATTAGTTTTATTTATGTATTTATGTATGATTTTATTATTTCCTATTGAGTATGTTATGTGTTTTATTTCATATGTGTATAAACATATTCCATTCTATAATTTCAATTATCTAAGTAAGGGAAGCTTCAAAAACATAGATTCATATTTTATTTCTAATATAATCTAGATTTATTTTATGTAATTTCCATTTCATGCAAGTGTGATTTCAATTCCTATCATTTACATCCTAAAAGTCTTTTTTATAGATACTAAAATATGATTTAATATTATATAATAGTATTTTACACTTGAAAAATACTAATTATGGATCAAAATTTTAGTTCATGACCTCTTAGCTACCAAAAGGCTCACATTTTCCATCTCACTATGCAAAATTATTTATCTTATAGTCTACCCCTAAAATTATGATTACCTAGATCGTAAGTAATGTTTAGTCTGCACAACAATTGATTTTTATCCTACACATATAGTTACATATCCTTAACATATTTTTACCCTACTATAGACACTAAATATAAATTGTATCACCTTAGTCTTGTATACTTAGAACATATCTATCATGGTTGAACCCTTCATTTATAAGACCTTCTCGCTATTAAAAGGCTTGCATTCATTATCTATTTATGAAAAAATACTTATCTCTTAGTCCAACTAGTATTATTATAATGACTAGGCGTTATATACTATGAAAAATTATCTAAACTTGATTATTATCTTTCACTAAAAGTTTTGGACTTTTACTTGTTTTCTATCTTCCCAGACACTTGCATCCCATCAGACACTTACATCAACATAGATGTATCCTTTTAAATGAAGTGTACAGTTCCCAACAATCATATAATTTTTAAATGAAACATATACTAAAGGTCATCCTAAGTGATTTAGTTCAAGATATTTTAAAAATAGATTGGTATATATACAAGATCAACCCTCGATTATTCATCACCTAGTAATATTATGAATTTACAAGGCAAATCACAAAGAGAACTCAATCAAGCATTCAAGTGAGAAAATATACCATATTCATCCCTATTTACATATAAAACATAGGATAAATATCCATAAATGTCTAAAGTACTAAAGGAGCATCCCATGATCCATATTTTTTAAGTTAAAAGCTAGGTCACTCTATACAGTTGATTATCACACATTGCATCCTTATGTACACACAAACCAACATGTAGGGTATAACTACATAAGTTTGAGGCCCTATTTAGAGTATTAGATATGTCAGAAAAATCCATTGGTAGAATGCTCCTTGGGGTAACTTGAAACTATGTTCCCACTAATCTATTTTTCCCATAATCACTCCAAGGGTGAGGAAGCTAACAGTTGATCATTTACCAAAGAATGATAACCTATGTTTACAATATAAAGACATTAAAATAAAAATGACAAAAAACTCATAAGGCTTTAAGTGGTCATGTCTAAAACCAATCATTATTACATATTAGACACCTGCATCTAACTTAGACAAAAACAACGACATAATCATCCAGATTTGATGCAAATGTTAGAGGTCATAAAGTGTAAAATTCCATAATCTAATGATTTTTATAGAATCCTAACATAGTCCACTTCTATCCTATTTCAAACCAAATTTATATATGCATACAAAACCAATTAATCTTATTTTTAATTAATTTTAATATTGATCAATAGTTATACTTTCTATTTTTGACATATTTTAGTATTATAAATTTAAGATATTGTTTATCAAAGTTTAAAAATTAATTAGCCTATTATAGATATGTTTTCAATCTTGTGCTCAATAATTTATATATTCTTAGCCCTAGAGTACCTTATACCAAAATAAATTTAGGGTTAAACATTTTGTGAACCCGACCTTTATGAATGGAAAATTTTCTAAGGTGATGTAGTTTCTTAGGGTTCCCTATTTTATTTTTGATTTACTTATTCCCTTATTTTTCAAAAAATAAACTAAATAATTTTCCCATGTTAAAAATCACTCAAGAAAAAAATTCCCTTGAATAATAATAATAATAATTCATTCATCAAACTATAACCATTGAAAATTAAAATTACCAATCCATCCCAAACAAACACAAATGAACATATATGATGCCTTGGCTTGGAAAGTG
This sequence comes from Torreya grandis, assembly GCA_037957365.1. Classification (NCBI taxonomy): domain Eukaryota; kingdom Viridiplantae; phylum Streptophyta; class Pinopsida; order Cupressales; family Taxaceae; genus Torreya; species Torreya grandis. Next base: position 918,016 of record JARHVA010001710.1, read on the forward strand.
CATTCAAGGTTCTCCTTATAGTTACCATCCTGAACCCATTATTCTCCTATGACTTATATAGGATTCTTCAATCCATGTTATTAATCCCCAACAAAGGAAGCCATCCAATAATGTTCCTCATGCACCTTTACCTTATACAACCAAGTTTAATACACATGAAAAAAAATTTCCTTCATTTAATCATGCTAACTTTCACCAAATCCATAAGGCTATCATGGTTTATTTACAAACTAGTCATAAAAGATATTTTATGACAAGTACATTGATATAAAATCCTATAATTACAACATTTACAAATAATTTCCCCCTCATTAAGGGCGATAATTCTTTTTTTCATTCATTTGATATTAAATTTTTTTAAAAGGTAAATAAATATATCATGGACTCTTTTCCCATTAACATTAAACCACCAAAAATAAGGGTGTATTACAAACCTAAAGTGGTAAAAACTATGAATGTTCCAAAAGAAGAAACTTTACCAAATATACCTAAAATTCCAATTACTATATCATTACCAAAGTTAGATGAATTATCAAAAAATAGGCCAAAGGTTACAAAATTTCAATAGCCAATACCATCACCAACATATCCTAAATTTAGTGATGTTGAGATTGCACTTGTTATTCATGAGGATGATAATACCAATATGCCTAAATTTAAAAGAAGTGGTGGATTATAACCAATGATAACACCTTTGCCAAATAGTACCATTCCTAGAGATGATACCATGTCCATGATGAGTTTTATTGGAGAAATTCAAAGATAAGTTTATATACTTCAAATTAAAATGGCATGCCATAATGAAAACAAAAATATTAATTCATTCTATAATCAACCAATTACACAATACATACTTAACTATCCTTATTCGTAAGGTTTTATAGTATAAAATTACCGCTTTTTAATCACCAAATATCCATTTGATAACATGATTAAATATGCACACTATTTTTTTCAATGGGCTAAAGATGACAAATTATTGTGAAAAGCCTTTCATATGAGTATCATCGATGAAGATCATAATTGGTTGTATAGCTTACCTAAATGTTCATTAACTAATTTTTCATAATTATAGGATGTCTTATTTTAGATTTAAATATACACAAGGTGCCTATACTTACATTAAAATATTTTCACAATTTCAAATGACTTGATAATGAATCCATTAAAAATTATGACATTAAATTTAAAAGTACATAATATGCCTTTGCATTTAGATCCTTAGATTTGAAATTGTAATTAATTTTTGGTGGAGGTATTCTTTCTTCACTAAGGGAATGAGAATTACATAAAAAATATGAATAATTTACCTAATTATACTTGGATGTTCATATATATATATGTGTCATTCATACTCACACATTCAAAAAAACTTAACATATTTCCTTCCAAATACAAAAGTTCAATTCCACATATAAATGAGGAAGATAAGGTACCAAAGGAAAGCCATGAAGAAATTTATGGTGTTCTTCAAATTCATATGGGAGATTTAAAATCATTACAAAATATGGGGCTAATACAATATACACATCCAAAAACAACACCTCAAGTTACACAGCTAAAAAGAATCCATGCCAAAAAAATATAATAATTACATTATTCATGGGTGGTTCTTACTTTTGGCATAACCATATTGATCCTACACAAGCAAAAACTACTTGCAATGAAAGACAATTGTAATAATTTGGATTTTATCTAAAAGAATTACAACACAAAGGAGGTTGGAAAAAATCCTTTGGAAACATAACATTACCAATTTCTTGTGGTCCTCAAGTGATTCAAAAAAGGGATTGGGTTATGCCATAAAAATCTTAGTATGCATTCATAGTAGGAGCTCTTTGGTTATACCAGATGGAAGTAAAAATTGACCAAAATCAGCAAGGTGTCTCCTTTTCTTATGAGGCAAAATTGATTCATATTCAACATGATGGAAATATTTATTATAATTCAAATGTAAATCATGAGGAGAAAAAATCCATGGAACATTTTCACTTATCTAAAAATGACACAAATAATGCAAATGATCCAACCTAAGGGTAAAAAAAAAAAATATTCCAAAAAATACCAAAAAAATAAATAAATTTAAAAGTCCAAATATATTCAATATTTTCATGTTTTATTATCTCTTTAGCATCTATGTTGTTAGTTACATATTGGTATATATCATATCATTTATTTATATATACACACATATGTTTCATGTATTTTTTTAGTGTGATACATGCATACCCATGCACATGATATATGCACATACATATGTTGGCCCTTCCCTCAACCCATGTCATTAATTCATTGAGGGCATCCTTTCCTTGATCAAGATACACCTAGGTTACATTATTATATGATAATTTTATTTTATCATTTTTGAGCTTATATACTTACACATGCCTTTATCCATGTTTATATATTTCATAGTGTACTTGATATGCTTATATGTACTTAACCATTTTTGCTAACACATATATATCCAAAGAATAGTATGATATGCTTATGTTGGCTGCTCATGGTTCCATTTTTAGAACTTACTTGAGTGTGTTATTTGATTTCTATTTTATAAATTGTATTACTTGTTTGAGGATTTGTATATGCTCCACAGATTATGGCCCCTATGCCTATGTTTTCCTATTTTGACATTTTCACATGTCATAGTTTGTTGTATGTGGACATTTGAACATGTATTTATATGACTTGTGGATATTTGACTAAGTCACATCCCTTTGATTGTGCAATATTTAAACATGCCCCTTGTATACGGTCTCCTTAGACCATTACCTTTTGTTTTACTTTTGAGTGCTCTTGCATGTGTGATTGATTACTTGCTAGCCTTATACTAATACTCTTTAGATGTTTCTATGATTTACATCATACATATTAATACTTGATGTGACCACATACTATGTAATTCACTCCTCAATGCTACATGATCCATATACAAATTATAAAACTATATAATCCTTTTAAGGTAAGGTAAATATAAATTCTACTTACCCTCACCTCAAAATGGGGGTTAAATCAATGAGGGAATATCATCGAGGCAAGAATTTTACATTTTTGTAGTTTTAAATTATAGTGGGAGAATTTTATGGAAACATGTACTCCACACTTACATTAGTTCTTAGATTCTCTATAATTAGACTAGTTTTCAGATTCTCTAGATTGACTGGGGGTATGGCATGGGAACATGTCCTCCACACTTGAAAAATATAAAATTGGTCAAATTTCATAGTTATATGATTTAGGTACACATTTATGGAAACATTCTATACATTAGTACCACTATTAAACCTAGACTTTAGCTTGATACATGTATGAGGTGCATATGCCATGAAAAAAAAACACCTTAAATTGAAAAATAAAATCAACTTTATGATTTGAAACACTATTATGGACTGTAATCATACTTAGGATGGAATATTACAAATTTTATTGAGTATTTTAGTAGTTGGTTCACCTTTTGGGAAAGTTGAAATGATTAAATCACTCAATCTTACCATGCTTATCTATTATATTTGATTAAATAATATAAATTTATAAGATTCATAAGATGGAGTGATTAAATAATCCACCCTCATCATATATATAGTGTGATTTTATTGGATCACTCACACTCTCCATGTTATAAGTATGATTGGGTTACACAATTGAGATGAACTCAATGGCCATGTGGAAACTCATCTTGTTAACAAGGTTGGTGGCATGGTGTACACACACACACACACACACACACACACACACACACACACACACACACACACGTGTGTGTGTGTGTGTGTGTGTGTGTGTGTGTGTGTGTGTGTGTGTGTGTGTGTGTGTGTGTGTGTGTGTGTGTGTGTGTGTGTGCGTGCGCGCACTTGAATTTTTTAAAATTATCTTAATCTCATCTCTAATAAATTATACTGAAACATCTCTTTAAATCAATTTTATAAAAGTAAATATGGTTGCATTGATACATGAGTGTACTCCTAACCTTTCTCTCTTTACTTTAAATTATTTCAATTCCATATTATATGCATTGATTATATATTATAACATGTTCTTGGTTTTAGGTCAGTCACCAAAAAAGCACTCAAGTTGGACTCACATAAAGGTAAGTTGTGCTATACACACCCACGTATACATTTATTTATTTTAAACTAACAATTTTATTACTAGATTAACGAGGGGGAAAATTTAGACACTAAATATAAATTATATAGCACCTTAATCTTATATACTTGGAAAATACCTAACATGGTTTTACCCTTCAGTTTGAATACATTCTCATTATCGAAAGGATTTCACTCACTATCTCTTTATGCCATCTAATGACCAGCCCTTTTATAATGTAAAAAATTCTATAAAATTGATTATCATCCTTCATTACTAGTTTTGGACCTATACCTATTTTCTAGCTTATTATACACTTGTATCCTAACTAAAACTACATTGACATAGGTGTCCCTTTTCAAATGAAGTGTCTAGTACCCAAAAGTCATCTAATTTTCAAATGAAACATATCCTAAATGTCAGCCTAAGTGATTTAGTGTGGTATATTTTTTAAAGGGATTGGTATATATACAAGATCAACACTCATTCATTCCTCACCCAAAAAATATCAAAAAATCAGAAGGTAACTTACCAAGAGAACTCAATGAAGCATTCAAGGGAGAAAATATATCTTATTCATCCTTATTTCCATATCAAACATAGAAAAAATATCTTCATAGGTCTAAATTACTTAAGGAACATCCCATGAGCTATATTTCCTAAGTTACAAGCTAGGTCACTCTATGTAATTATTTATCACACATTGAATCCTTATGCACCCACAAACCAATGCATAGGGGATACATATATAAGTATGAGGCCATATTAATATTATTGGCTATGTAGGTAGTGCCCATTGGTAGAGGGTTCCTTAGGGAATCTTGACACCATGTACCCACTAACCCATTTTTCTCATATTCATTCCAAGGGTGAGGAAGTTAGGGTTTGATCATTTGATAAAGAATGAAAACATATATGTGTAATATGAATACATAAAAATGAATATGATAGAAAAATATAAGGCTCTAGATAGTCACATCTAGATCTAGTCTCTATTTTGTACTGGACACATGTGTCTAATTTAGACATAAGCATCAATATAGCTGTCTAGACCTAATGCAAGCATCTGAGGCCACATAATGAAAAATTAAATATAAAAAACAACTATTTTATAATCTTGATCTAATACACTTCTAGTCTATTTTATCCTAAATATACATATGCATAGAAATCCAATTATATAATCTTTGTTCAATTTATTGCAATATCAATCAATAGTTGTACTTTATTTTTTTGGCATATCTCAATATTATAAATTTAGGATATTATTTATCTATGTTTGAAATTAATTGGCCTAATATGGATTTATTTATCACCCTTTTTCTTATGCATTTTTATATTCTTAACCTTACAGTATCCTTATACTAAAATTAATTTAGGGTTAAACACCTATAGGATATTAGCGTTTAGATTATGACACTAGTGTCCCAAATCTAATGCTAGTGCCCCTACCTTCCAAATAATCAAATTGAAAATATTTTGATATGTATGGGTCATGATATTTGTATTTATATAAAGATATCATGATATTATTTAAAAATGTTTGGTGTTAATACAAATCAAATTTCATTCATTATCAATCAAGCAATATCTAGCAAACACCTCTCAAACTCACACTACACTACTAAAAAATCACTTGCACAACTAAGATATACTACCCTTTTATTCCATATTTTTAAATCAATCATTGGATAAATATTCTTATAGGTCTAAATAAATCAAATAAAAGTGCATGATTAATATTTTTCAAGTTACAAGCTATATCACTACATGTAACCACATATAACATATTGTATAATTATTCATAAACAAGACCACATAAGGGGGACAAAAAAATCAATCTTAGGCCATATTTGGAGTAAATGTATATGTATGTAGTGATAATTGATATAGGTTTATTTGAGTTTATTTAAAATTCATTTGAGCCCACTAACCCTTATTTTACAAGTTGACATGCCTTGTTGGAGGACCCATGGTTTTGATCAAAATACTGATTCTGAGAACATGTGTGTATAATCCAAGTTGATAACTTGAAAGATAATAGTGAACCCTAATATGCACAAGTTGTTATTAAATAAAATATTATATAACTTTATTTGGACAAAATCATCAAAACTATGACATAAGTGTTGATAGTACTATCCAAATCTTGATGGTAGAGTCTAGGTTAACATAAAGTTATTTTATAGAATTTGACAAATCAAGGTAGAACATCAGTCTATCTTCTTCAACACCTATATATGTCAGATCAAACTATGCATAATTTAATAAGTTAATTAACTTTTTCATTCATATTTTAACTTTCAAATTATTTTTTGGCATTATACTTGTCTATATTTAGCATATTCTTAGATTAACCATATTTATCAGAATATTTAAAACCTAAATTCACTTAATTGTCCTAATTTTAGAATAGATTATTAAAAATTTGATTAGGATATTCAACCTAACCTTAATTAAAAAATTTTAAACATTTTACATTACACAATTATTAGGACCCAAACATTCAAGAGAGACTAGTGCCACACACACAATGTCGACACCTTGAAAGACTACTTCATTTGGATTGATAATTAATGATTGTATCATAATCAATAAAAAAGTGGCTACCCTATGGATTAAATTAATTATTAGGATATATAATAATGGGTTAATTTTATTGCTTTCCTAGATTAAATTTCTTATTTAATAGATTAATTTCATATTTTATAATTTTTTTTGCTTTCTAGATTAATTTTACCACTTTCTAGATTAAGATTCTTATTTTTTAAGAATAAAATTACTATATTTTTAGATTGAATTTTCATGATTTATATAACAATTTATTTATTTCTAGTTAATATTTTATTTCTTATAATTAGAATAGTCAAAATTAGAAAATTTCTATTTTAAACTAAACCTATGCAGGGCATGGCAAAAATAATAAGGAATATTGAGTGATTGTATGCAACATGGGAGATGCTCAAGGGGAATATTATAATTTTGAATTACCCATAAACATCCCAATGGGTGATACACCTATGAAGAAAATTCCCCCTTCTGAATTCTCTAATTTTATAGGAATTGTAAGTGATGACCCTAATTTTTTTTTTTGAGGTTGACATCATGTGTCATAATTATAACTACAATCAAGATGCCCAAAAGATGCCCAAAAGATGAAATTATTTCCACCCACTCTTAAATATTAGACCCTAATATGGTTCATGAGGAATAAAATTACAAGATATAAGGATATAAAGTAGAAATTCATTTTTAAATACTAGGAATAATGTAGAGGAAAATATTCTAGGAAATATGACATCTTCTAGATATCATAAAAAGAGATGAGTTGCTGAAATATTATATGAAAATGTTTTGATTTAACCTTTATCACTCTAAAAAAACATGATAGACCATGAATTTATTAAATTTTTATATTTATAAAAGGGATAGGTAAATTATACTTGGAATATCTAGATATTATGGGTAGTGGAGATGTTTCAAAACTGACATTTGATGAGAATAACCTTTTGTGTAGAACTTACTCTCGATCTATGATGAAAAATACCCAAAACAAGATGAAATTATCATCTTCTAAATCCATAATGAACATATCAATGATATAAATTAGTAATTTTTTTTAGGACATGAAGGAATATAGTATTAATCACATGGAAATAAAGATAAACATGTCAAATGCATGAGGGAAACAAGAAGAAACCAAAAAGTTTTAGTTATCTATTTTTCAGAGTGTTGTAAGAACAAACATATTGTAGGTTCCAAACTAATGATATAATTGTGGAAAAATTGATATAAGAGGATATTAGTATAACAAAAGGATATTGGGATCATATGTATTATGGGAATGAATGAGAATCATGGTCACAAAAGCCTCATATTAAATGTATGTCATCTAATTTTTCATTTTTCAATTCATAATTTTTACTTGACCACCCTCTTAATTGGTATGAGCCCATATATTAAAATAAAATTACCTAAATTCCACACCAAAATAATAAATGTCCATAGTAAAATCTTAAACCTAAGCCTAATTTTTATCAGTTTAAAAACCATAAGTGGAAGCCATACAACATGAATAATTTGTGTTATCCACCTTCTAATCAATGAAAAAACCATGGAATTTAAATTATCAATTACTTAATAGAAGTTTTGGGTTATTATTGTAACATCAATTTTTACCCTTAGAAAGGGTTATTTAGGCTCTCTTCAATTAAGCTATACTATAAGAACAACCCCAAGTTGTAGCTCACTTATAGTGGAGTTGAACCTATAGAGAAAGCTATCTTCTTCTTGATGGATCACCTATACTAATGTTTGCACTGGGAAAAGGGTTAGAGAAGGGGTAAAGGGTAACTAAGAAGGCTAAAAGGGTGATGCACCAAATTTAATGAGAAATCACATAAACATGAATTAAACACTGAGGAAATATAAGATAATGATAGCTTACACAAATCTCATAAAAATAGCTAGTTCCATAAGTGTTTCATAAACTAGGTTCAAGAAATAATGAATAAAGACAAAGAGAATCTCTAAGACTCACTGAGAGCTTGTATTCATGAAAGAAATAACACTAAAATATACCTGTAACTATCTTAAATACACCTAAAAATGAGTAATAAATAAGGACAGTGGGTATGAAATATTCTCCTTCATAATGCTATCATGTATAAGCTTTGTTACACATAATTTAGAGAGGAGACATAGGTAAAGAAAGTCTTTATTACTTCAATATGTCTTTCATACAAATTTTGACAAGGTCGAGCCTTATCAAATGAGAGTCTCTTCTCTTCCAAAAATGAGAGAAAAAATCTTATTATAAGTCAATGTTTACAAATGGAAAATAATAAGAGATATATGAGAAAGGGGAGAGAGAGGGGGAGCATGCCATTCAAGATCATTAATTAAGATGCCATCAATCATGATTTTTAAACCATCTTTGATCCAATTAGGATTAAAAGGCTTTGAGAATAAACAAGTGATCCAATGTAATCTCCAATCCATGAATCCCTTTGCTTTAATATTCTACACCATCTCCACTTGCTTTCATTATGAGGACAAAGTCCTCATATCCATGGACTTGATAGAGCCATGCCTAAGTTTGCTTAGGTGGTTACAAGTGCATGTTTGTTGAAGTCATACCTTTGTCAAAGGACAAGACACTCCTACACATTTTCTCCTACTCTAAACTAGAGCATATTTCTATTTTATATTTAAAACCAATCCATTTATTATTTTTCTTATAGTTAATATCCATGAAGAGCTTACAAACTACATATCATCATTCGTAAACTATATTAGGTCTAAACAAACCTATTCTACCTCTAAACCTTGTGGGAATTGAGAAACCACTGCACACAAATATCTCCCTTCATGAAATGACATTGGACCATAAGAAGACTGAGTTTTCATGCATTAGAACCTCAAACAAAGGTCTCGACTAAGCTTCAATGGCATCCTTTAAAATATTTTCCCTAGTTTGATCTTAGGTCATATTTAGTCTCTGTTAAAGTCTCGTATCTTCCAATTTATTTTTGGCCATTGATCTTGAATTGGGCCTTCCATATTATGACATTTGTTAGCTTTGGGTTCATTTCATGAGCCTTGTAGTTAGTCCTAACTGGTTTCTATGCTTTCTTCATGTGGTGGCCTTGCATTCATCTTGAGTTTAGTTGACCCTTTGACCTTATGTGCACCATCAATCTTCTTTATCATGGTTCACATGTGTATCATTGATTTACCTAGTAGTTATTATAATTATGACACTTGGAGACTATGTATTTGTCTTCAAGATTCACTAACTTGTTGACCTTTTACTCACTTTTGATCTACTTTTATATGCTTGGATGCTCTCCATTGATCTACTTGGAGCCACTAGTTTTGTTAGTCATCATGCACCATTATATCTTTGATGCTTGATTTAATGTGCTATATTGGATCTTTAGGACCCACTAACATCATTAGATTGTCATTCATCATTATATCTACTTTGAGTTTCTATAATTTAAACACTTATCAGCTCTACATTCACTCTTTTGAATCCAAATAACTAATTCATGAGCCCTTAACTTGATGTCCCCATGCATGTCTTACTTTTTAAATATTTTTATCCAAATAGTTAATTGTTTAAAATTTAACTTGACATCCTCATACACATTTCATTCTATTTATTCAACTTTGAGGACTTAGATCTTGAGATAGAAAATTCATCAAGACCTAAAATTTGAAAATAATGTTTGAGGCATGAAAAAAATCATGTCCATGTGATCTTTCAACTCTAAGAGGTCTCTAAATTAACTTAATAAATACAAAATCAATCTAACCTATTCAATTTTATGTGATGTGCCATGACGGTCTGGTCTCTCTAGACTTGTGTAAGTCAATTTTTGATCATTCACTTCATCAAGAACTCTATACATCTTGATCAAACCATGCCAAAAATTCTATATCTAATCCATCTAGGTGATTTTATATATGTGGGCCAAAATTGGCCAACATTTCTAGCAACATCTTAGGATTGCATGCCTATTATGTAAAGACTAGTGGCTTTAAACTAATCCATTGGGCATTTGGAGTCATAGTCTTTTCTCTCAGTTGATCATGAAAATGATACAAGGTTGTCCCTTTCTAAAACTTCTTCTTGAAACAACAAGGACCAAAAGGAAAAAAAAACAACTAAGCCCAAGTCACTTATTGAAAGGGAAATACACAACTAAAAGGAAATATGCATAAGGCACTTAGAGGAAAACACAAAAAACTACTCTAATATGTTACAATATCATACAATAATTGAAAACTCTTATAATAATAAGGCTTTAAATGAATACCATTGATTGAGATGAGTAACACCTCTCTATCCAATTCAGAAAGCTAAAAAACATTATGTTATTTACATATATAGATCAAATAAGGACCACTCCACAAGCTATCAAACTTAGTATGGTTACTTAGCTTGGCCTTATTTGAGTCCCATTTGAGGACTAGGTCTCCTTCCTTGAAGTCCCTTACTATGGCTCTCTTGTCAAATAATTTTTTGACTTGATCTTGGTGTCACTCTAATGTCTTCATTATAAAGTCATTAGTTTCTTCAAGCTCCATAAACTCTATTATCCTCATTCTCATAGGCTCACTCTCCATCAACTCAACCTCATGGGATAAATCTAATGTAAGTAGTTGAAGAGAAATGGGAAATTTGGCTTCCCTTCTATATACAAGGAAATATGGAGAATTTCCAATAGTAGCTTTAGGATTCACTTTATCAGCCCATAAAGTTGTCCTTAGCTTTGTATGCCACACTCTTTGATTCTCTTCTATGTTCCTCTTGATAATCCTTATCAAGTTCTTATTTGTGGACTCTACCAGTCCATTACCTTAGGGGCAGTAATTGGAGGATGTACTGAGGTATATGCCTAACTTAAGTGCCCATTCATTTGACTTCATACTAATAAATGCTAAGGCATTATCTTAAATTATAGTAGCTAGGACACCAAACCTATTTACTATATTATCATAGAAGTCAAATACTACTATTTCATTAGCTTTTTTGAAATCAATTACTTCCACCCACCTTGTGAAGTAGTCAATTTCAGTCAACACCCATTTGTGTCCTCTATTAGAAGGTGGATTTATCATTCCTATGAAGTCTAATTACCACTACATGAAGGGTTGCTCCACCTGAATTAGGTTTAGAGGAAGGGATAATAATTTCTACTTTCTTGGAAAATGAGCACACTTCTAGCATTTTCTAACCCATGCATAGGCATCTTTAAAAAGACCAAGCTAGTAATAAATAACCCTCATTACTTTTTATTCTATTGTCCTTGGAGAAAAATGGCCTCCCATAGGTCCATCATGAAATTGATCCAATATTTTTATCACTTGGTCATCATCTATGCACCTAAGGAGTACTTCATTAAGGTCCCTTCTAAAAAGAACACCATCAAATAATGCATAAGGTATGGACTAGATCCTGAAATACCTTCTTTTTTGCTTTGTCCAAACCTTAGGGACACTCACCTATTAACAATAAATGTGTCATGTCCTAGAGCCAATTAATGTGAAGTGGAGGTTCATCTGCCTATGAGTCATCTTGCATCACCAAAATAACTTATTTATCTTCTTGAAGATCATATACCATATGCTCACACAACCCTTTATTTCTTACTATCTTGGTGACTTTGATTTCCACATCATACTCCATGACCTTGGTAATCCATCATGCGTTTTTCTCATTCAAATCCTTTTTGAGGAAAAATTCCCTTACCCCAGGGTGAGACACCATAAGATGAATCTTCATGTTAGAAAGCATTGGCCTAAACTTTTTGAGACATCTCAAAGTTGAAAAAACTTGATTTTATATAAAATTGTACCTCACCTCATATCCCTCTAGTCCTTGAATAAAAAAGGTAATTGGCTACTCAAGTCCTTCACCATTCTTCTACATAAACATACCTAATATGTTGTCAACATTGGAAAATGTGTATAATATGAAATATTTTGAGAAATCAAGATTCATGAGAGAGGGTACTTGGGTAATGGCTTGTTTAATGTCCTCAAATTATACCTTTCATTCATTTGACCAAGTAAACACTTGGATCTTCTTTGGCATGATGGTGATGGGTTTGACTAGGTTTGCAAAACTAGGTATAAACCTTCTCACAAAGTTTATTTTCCCAAGGAAGCTCTAGATTCCTTTCTTGTGCTTGTTGAGAGATGGTATGGACTGATTCTCTTCATGCATGTAGTAGACACCCATGTGTCTTTCTTTAAAACCTTCCAAGGGGTCAACCTACTAGTTGTCATTCCACAATTCATCTAAGAACATATCAGGTACATCTTTAGGATGGGTGTTTAGTTCTTGAACAGCCATATGTTCATCCTCATCTAGGATAGTGCAATTGAGGTTTATGCTATCTATCCCATAAGTGTCTACATGGAATTATGAAATGGGCTCAACATTAATAGATACTTTGGTTCCATACCTTGTTATGAATACTATGTATGACCAATCTTCTACAAAATAACCTCTGATCTTTGTAGTGAATTCTTTGGATAGGGTTAGGGTAAAATAAGGAGGTACATCTAGGATCAACACATCTTGAGCCACTAAGACACTAGGGCAAGCATGTAGGGTCAAGTTAAGGTATTTGATGATACTAGATGGCTTGGTGGAAGAACCATCGAGCTATAAAACTCCTTTAGACTAGGACTCATATTTTAAATGAAGCTGATTAGCTATGGACTTTAACATTATTGAGGTGTTATCCCCACTATCTACTAAGAAATTGTACACTAAAGAGTAAAAAATGATCACTAAAATATAAAAGGGAGGAGGTTTGACCATATTAACTGGTTTCCATTCATTTGATCCTTTGGTTGCATTAGTGAGAACCACATTCTCCTTGATTAGTGGTTTCTCAAAAACATTGATTCTTGATAACCCTTCTTGGAGGATGTCTATCTGACCAAGCATAGAGAGCATATCCCACATTAGCACACTAACATTGGACCTTTTCATTTGTTCTATAATATTGATGGGTGAACCACCAACCTTTGGTTGTGTTTTGGGATCCACAACTATTATTTGAATTTGTAAGTTTTGGGGAACAAAGGTATTCCATTGATTTTTATTCCTTGAAGCTTTTGAAACCTTTGGAGTGATAATAGGTTCATTTGGCTTTAATATTGAAGGAGCAATGGTAAGAAGCTCTTTGACTACTTCTTGATTACCATCCATGTTCCTTATTTTAAGCCTTGTATTTGCTACCACTAGAATGTATTCTTGGATGGAACTAGCCTATTGATTGAGTAAATAACACTCTTATTTCTCATAATTAACCATTGTAACACCCAACTAGTTAGGTCCTTGATTAGGGCTTTGACCTTGTTGAGGCTCTTCTAGTTTTATCATCATGGGTACCTTTATGTTTTGAGACATAAGAGTTTTATTGTACCCATAATTATCAACCTACTACCATTGATCATTGAAAGCTTGATTGAAATAAGTGGTTTGAATAATGTATTGCCCAAAATGATTATAAGGCATGATACCCTCAACTTCTTGAGAAATATTTATTTTGAATGGGGACCAAAGTGTTGGAAGTGCTTGTAATATTTGGATTATAGCTGTTTTGCCTAACATAATTAGGCTTCCCTTATCATTTATTTGACCTTGGCCTTAGCCTTAGACGTTTCTTTTTTAATTTGTCCTATTTGATTGATAAAATTGTTGCTGAGGTTGATATGAGGATTGGTAAGGCCTATTGAAAGCTTGCTTCTTCTTAACATTCACAAGTTCATTTTCTCAAGATTAGAACATGCTCTTAAGCTCTTAAAATTTCTTATATTCTTGAGAATCACTAGATCTAGTAGTGGAATCCTTTTTTTACTTAGGTGAAGGTATGTCAGCAATTATAGGTAGAGGAGGAATGACAACAAGGAGAGGAATAGAAACATGAGGTGGTTTGATCTTAGGGAACAAAGGCATTAGTGGTCTAGGTGTAAGATTTCTAGCATGAACTAAACAATTTTTTGCTTTGATTACCACCTCATATGTATTTGGTAATGTCTTCCCCCCCATAAACTAGATCATTACTATAATGTCACTATTAAGGGATTTCAAATAGTAAAGAAATGCAAATTTAGGGATAGTCTTAATAGAGATTGGGATTCTATCCCAAGTCTTTTAGAACCTTGTATTGAAGTCTTGCATGACTTCATGAGGGGACATTTTAATTGTGGTTAACTACTCTACAAGTGACAAATGATCGCTTTTATCCTCAAATCTCTTATACAATGCATCTCCTAATTGGTCCCATGTGATAATAGAATTATCAACAAGACTTTTATACTAGTCTAAGGCTTTATCCTTGAGAAAGATGGCTAATAACATAATTGATACATATTTCTCATTGACATTATGAATAGTTCAAAAATTAGCTACATTTATAAGGTGCTCAGAAGGGGTTGTAGATTGGTCTCCAATAAAATAAGGGACACTTTTAAGAGTTGATATTAAAATGGGATCATATTGAGGGAGGTCCAATGGAATTTATCCATTAAAATCCATAAAAGGAAAAGATATAGGGGATATCATGTCCATGAAATGGCTTAACAAAGATCTTCTTGCAAGGGTAGGCCTTGAAATTGACTTAGGAATAAAGTTGCCTTTATATGGGTGTGTATTAGAAAATTTCAATCTTTTTACTAAGTTCAAAGGCAATTCAAAAAATTCAAAGGGAATACCTCTAGAAGTTGACCTTGTAGTCACCTTTGGCATGAGATGTAGTCACTTCCCTACTACTAGAATGTTGAATATTTTTTTGGAGTTGCCAGATGTTGTTGCTTGAAGTTATAATTGTTGCAAATTGATCAAACCAACATCAAAATTTGACCGATCTTTTAAATGAAGTCCCATCAGGCATGGAAAAAACTATTTTAGCATCAATTTTCACCCTTGGATAGGGTTCTTTAGGCTCTCTCTAATTGAGCTACACTATGAGAATAACCCCAAGCTATGGGTTACCTATGGTGGAGTTGGACCTCCAGAGAAGGCTGACTTACTCTTGATGGATCACCTATACTAATGTTTTCACTAGAAAAAGGGTTAGAGAAGGGGTAAAGGGTCACTAAGAAGGATAAAAGGGTGATGCACCACATTTAATGAGAACTCACATAATCATGAAGTAAACATTGAGGAAACATAAGACAATTCTAGCTTACACAAATCTCACAAAATTAGTTAGTTGCATATGTGTTTCATAAACTAGGTTCAAGAAGTAATGAATGAAGACAAAGAGGAGCTCTAAGATTCACTAAGAGATTGAATTCATGGTAGAAATAAAAATAATTTAGACCTATAACTAACTCGAAGAAACCTAAAAATGAGTAATAAAGAAAGACAATGGGTATGTAATATTCTCCTTCACAATGCCATCATGCACAAGTTTTTCTACAGACAATTTAGAGGGGAGAGATAGGTAAATAAAGTATTTATTACTTTAATATGTATTTCATACAAATTTTGATAGGGTCAAGCCTTATCAAATGAGAGTCTTTGCTCTTATAGAAATGAGAGAGACAATCTTACTAAAAGTTAGTGTTTACAAATGGAATAAAATAAGAGATATATGAGAATGGGGAGAGAGAGGGGGAGCACGCCATTTGAGATCATTAATTGAGATACCATCCTTCTTGATTTATAAACCATATTTAATCCAATTAGGACTAAAAATCTTTAATAAGAAATAAATGCTCCTCTATACTCTCCAATCCTCAATTCTATTTGATTTGATCTTCTATGCCATCTCCACTTATTTTCATCATGAGGACAAAGTCCTCATATCCATAGACTTGACATAACCATGCCTAAGTCTAGTTAAGTAGCTACAAGTACATGTTAATCAAAGATATAGATTTTTCAAAGTATAAGACTCTCCTTCACATTTTCCCTTACTCCAAACTTAAGCATAGGTCTATTTTAGATTGAAAATCAATCCATTTATTGGTTTTCCTATAGTTAATATCCATGAAGAGCTTATAGATTAAATAGCATCATCTTTAAACTATATTAGTTCTAAACAAACCTATTCTACCTCTGAACCTTGTGGGAATTTAGAAGACATTACACACAAGGATCTCCCTTCATGAAACAATGTTGAAAGCATAAGAAGGCTGAGTTTGCATGTATTGAATCCTCCAATAGAGGTCTCAATTGAGCTTCAATGGCATCCTTTGAAATATTTTCCCTAGTTTGACTTTAGGTCACATTTGTTCTCTATTAAAGTCTTCTAGATTTAAATTTTAAGTCTGGCCATTGATCTTGAATTGGGCCTTTTAGATTATGACATTTGTCAGCTCCATGTTCATTCTGTGGGCCCCATAGGTAGTCTTGACTAGTTCCTATACTTTCACCATGTGGTGGCCTCGTATTCATCTTGAGTTTGGTTAACCCTTTAAACTTCTACACACCATTGATATTTTTTAACATGTTTCAAACATGTATAATTGATTTATCCAATAATTACCATAGTTATGACACTTGGTAACTGCAAATTTATCTTCAAAATTTACTAACTTCTTAACCTTTTGCTTGATGTTGATCTACATTTATATGTTTGGATGTACTCCATTGACCTACTTGGATCTATTGAGGTCAACATCCCCCAATTTTTGAAAAATGGGGACCCTTGTGTCAAATTATGTAAATTTGTACCTTAAAATTGAAAATTCATTTGATCAGAGTGTTATTAACATGTTAAAAAATTATTTTTTATTTTGAAGGTCATCCACACCATGGCTTGGATGACTTATTGATTCATAGTTCTAATTTGACTCTGTCCAATTTTGTTAGCATTTTTTATTCATGTTCAAGTTACAGGTTTGATGAGGCCTTCCTTGAATAAGCTATATCTAAATTTCATGATTTAATCCTAATTTGATTTTTTACCAACCTATGGTATGTAGAAAGTCAAGTTAAATAAATTAATTTAAAGTGTTATTTTTCAATTTAAAAAGGCCATGGATAGGTTGTAGAGACCCTATGATGTGCCAAGAGTACTTGGAGTAAGTATGGAAGTGCATGGTATTCAGCTAGTTCCTCGTTGTGTCCATCTGGACATTCTGGTTTGATGGTAGGAAATCTAAATGAATAGTTTGTTGGAGTCATATTTCACATGTGTGGATGTTTCAAGAGAAATGATCAAATAAGTTTTTTCATCTTCATGCTTAAATAATATGTGCCAAATTTTAGCTCCTGTGATGAAGTGTGTCAAAAGTTATAGAGATCCAAAGTTGCCCTCCAAAGCATTTTGACTATGTTTTCTAGGTGCAAACAAAGCCTAATAGGCATTTTCATGAAGCCATATCTCTCACGCATTACAACTTCAAAGTAAATGGTCAAATGAGTTTGTTCAATTTTGCATAAAAAACATTTTCACTATATTTGAACTCATGTGACATAGTGCGTCAAAAGTTATGGGCATGCAAAGTTGGTCTCTTGGTCATATTTCTCTATTTTTTCTATAGCCATTTTCAGAGAGTTCAAACAAAGTCTAGTATGCATTTTCATGAAGAAATATTTCTCATATGATACAACTTCAGATAAAATGGTCAAATGGGTTTGTTCACATTTTTACAAGGAATATTTTCACTAAGTTTGAGTTCATGTGACATAGCGCATCAAAAGTTATGAGCGTATAAAGTTAGATCCCAAGCAGTTTTAGACTATTTTCCTGACAGGTACATGGACATCATGTAAAATCATGAAAAAGGGCTCATTTTAACATATTATAGGTTCATTTAGAAAGATCCCTAGATAAGCGGATTTTATGGGTTTGTTTTTTTTGGTATTAAGTCTATTCTCTACAAATTTGGTGCCTTCGTGAGTTTTGTGCTTCAAGATATAAAATGGCCAAAAAAATACAAGACATTCATGTGGACGTCAAATTTAAGATCATAAAAAATCATATGAGCTTAAATTTGATGATCTTTAGGATTTCAAGTATGATCATGTGGATGTCAAATTTAAGCTCATAAGAAAATCACATGAACTTAAATTGATGGTCTTTAGGATGTCAAATACGGTCACACGGATGTCATGTGATGGTCGCATGGACATCAAATTTAATCCTACAAAAAATTACATGAGCTTAAATTTGATGATATTCTAGATTTAAAATATGATTGTGTAAATGTCAAATGGGAGTGAAAATAGAGTTGAGTAGGCATTTTCAAGAGGCCATATCTCACATGCATTATAACTTCAAGGCAAATGGTCAAATGGGTTTGTTAACCCTCATACAAGGAATATTTTAACTAAATTTGAGCTCATACAACATAGCATTTCAAATGTTATGGGAATTTAAAATTGATCTTTCAACCACATTTTTTTATTTTTCCCATACTTGGCCATTTTCAAAGAGCTCAAACAAAGCTTTGTTGGCATTTTCAAGAGGCTGTATCTCTCATGCACTACAACTTCAAGACAAATATTCAAATGAGTTTGTTAACCCTCATACAAAGAATATTTTTGCTAATTTTGAGCTCATGAAACATAGTGCATTAAAATTTATGTGCATGCAAAGTTGGCCTTCAAAGTATTTTGGTTGGTTTTCTAGATCCAAACAGAGCCCAGTGAGCATTTTCATGAGGACATATCTCACAAGCATTGTAACTTCAAGAAAAATGGTCAAATGTGTTTGTTAATCCTCATACAAGGACCATTTTTATAATATTAAGCTTATGGAACATATCATGTCAAAATTTATGGGCATGCAAAGTTGGCCTCTCAATCACATTTCATTATTTTTCTCAGCTATTTTCAGAGTGCTCAAACAGAGCCTAGTAGGCATTTTCAAAAGGCTGTATCTCTCATTCATTCTAAATTTAGAATAAATGGTCAAATTCTTTTGTTAAATATCATACAAGGAATAATTTTTCTAAGTTTTAGCTCATGTGATATAACGCATCAAAAGCTATGGGTATGTAAAGTTGGACTTCAAAGCATTTTGGTTAATTTTCTAGGTTGAAATAAAACCAAGTGGGAATTTTTATGAGGTAATATCCCTCATCTGATACAACTTAAGATGAAATGGTCAAATGAGTTTGTTCACATTTTTACAAATAATATTTTTTTGTTAATTTTGAGCTCATGCAACATAACATGTCAAAAGTTATGGGCATGCAAAGTTGGCCTCTTGACCACATTTCACTATTTTTTCCATAGTAATTTTTAGAGAGCTCAAATAGAACCAAGTATCTTGAAGATACCATATCTTACAAGCACTATAGTTTCAAGAGAAATGATCAAATGAGTTTGTTCACTTTTGTGCCAAGATTCAGCTCATGCAATGAGGCGTGCCAAAAGATACAAGTGTGGAACGTTTTCCTCCAAAGTATTTTTTTTAAAATTTTTCCGTAATCACTTTTCAAGGAGTGAAAATAGAGCCATTGAATTTTAAATGGAGGGTACCAATAGTTTAGTGGAAAGGCTATGTAGTATATAAGCTTTTCATTAATACAAAATAAAAAATGAAAACTATTTTTTAATTTATTTTTAATATATGTATGAGCTAAAGGAAAAAAATAAAAATAGCTGTTCAATGCAAATATAATCAAGAGTATTTCTTAGTAGTAACAAGGGGCTTCATTAACATAGGACCCACCAACCAACTAGAAATATTCTATTTTATATCAAATTTTACAATATTCAAAAATAGAATATTATTTTATAAAGGCATGTGCTAATTTGTTAGCACATTGACTAATAGGTCAATCTACTTTATAAAAGCAAATGTATTATGGAACTTTGTAAAAAAGACATTTTTTTCTTATCACTTATACATTTTTGTATCTTATCACTAATTGGTATACTACCTTGTTATTCTATAAAATGGTAGCATTTTTATTTTATAGAGAGGGAGAGTTTTAGATCTAAAATTAATTTGTAAACTTGGAGTAATCAATATAAGCAAAAAATTCTATAAAGATTGTCCAATTTTTATTTGTGTTTACTATCATGGATTCTCTCTCATTTTCTTATTGTAATTTCCAAATTTGAATGGTTCTTATGAATTCTTGTTGTGCAATTTTAATTGCAGCACTGTTAACTTGTGCCAATGCTAAGTTGACTAAAAGTCTTTAGTTTCATTTCATTTCTTTTACCCTTCTTGCATTCAGGCCAATGCTATGTTCTTGTAGGGGTAGAATCTTTAAAGTGAAACTAATTCTTATTTGCATTATATTCACCTTTCTTAGAATTTTACCTGATATGTGATGTGATTTGGACTAAGTTGTCTCACTTTATATGTTGGTTTTAAGTATATGTTTGGATGAAATCTAAAATTTGTCATGATGTTTGAAATGAAGATCAATAATATTTTTTTCTACCCTACCTTTTTTTTTGCTCTTTTTTAAACCTAGATCACCTTAGTTTAGCTTTTCATTATAAATATTCATTCTAAATTAATTCTTAATTTAGTTCTTGATCATAATTCACTGTTCTTTGTATATTTACTGCATACTTTGCATAGATCTATTATATTTTCATGGTGGCTCCCAACCACCAACTAATATAAATATTGTGAAATAGTCACTTGTTCTATCTCTATTTTATTAATAGATAACGTATTATCACAACCTGTAGTTCATGCACTAAATGCTTTGAATTTTAAAATGAGAAGTGTTTTAAAACACTCTAGACACCTATGGTATATATTTAGGTATCAATAGGGGGAGCTTCATTGGCGTTAGAGGGAGGGATTTCAACAAATATTTATGAATTTGTAGGATATTTGCTGATTTTAGTGTATTTTGATCAAATATCACTATTTTTTACATATTTATGTTTCTTTTAGCATAATTGTGTAAAGGTTGATGATTTTCACAGTTGTAAACTGATCTTTGGGATTATTTAGACAAATATTGACATTATTTGAATACACATGCTTAGTTGTGATAAAGATGGCTTTAGAAATGTAAATCTAGCTAGTTTAAGGTTAGTAATAGCTATTTTGATCAAAGATTCATAAATAGTTTGAAAATTTGAGTTTATAAAGATCATTCATAGTAGCATATTTAGACAATTCTTTGAGCTAACTTAGTTAAAGAACATCATTCTTTATATGAATCTTTTCAAAGTTTGCTTAATACGTAAATTTAATCATTATTCTTTGTAAAGATTAATTTGACACATCATATTTCAAATAAGATTTAAAGTCCTCAAGCTCGAATTACCAAAGCGAGACCGAGGTGAACAAAAATACTCAGGTTACCAATCTACTTCACCAGTTCATGATACTCATATGTTCAAGGTATGACTTGGCTAGGTGGTTCTTAAATCAATGTGCCAAGTATAGTGCATGATCTTTCTCAAAATTTAGAAAGATATTTGTCTTTTTATAGTCCTAATAATGTTGTCACAATTGAGGAGCATGTTAAAAGTTTCAAAGTTGCTCTGAGGTTGCTAAATGTGATTCATGAAGACATAACATGTAGGTTATTTCCATTTACTTTTAAATATTCTACCTATGATTGATTTTTTAACCTTCTAGAGAATTTTATTACTAGATGGAATGACTTCAACAAAATCTTCAGTGATCAATTTGAAAAAAAATATTAGTCCCTATGTCTTATATTAGTAGTTCACCATAATTAAAAGGGATATTAATGAAACCATCAAAGCCTTTAACAATCAGTTCCAAAAAATATTTAGCAAACTATAGCTCCTTATAAACCTAATGAAACTTTAGCTCTAAAAATTTATAAGGATGCTATGGATCCCATAACCTCCATGTTTTTGAAAAGGTCTCTCCCAGCCATAAAAATGTTAACCTGAGCCTACTTTGAAGTCATGATCATTAATGATCAAATACAACCTCAGGGTTAGATGGCATATTTTATGCCTAATTTTAATTCAAATTGGCTCATCTAGAAAGACATCCCTAGTATACCTACTTTAACACTAGTTCAGAACTACTTTCTTTAGTCATGCATGTCTTCACCAATACCTAAAGTTCTTGAATATCACTACAAGTGGATTTCATCCATAAAATCATATAACTCTAGTGTCCACAACCAATAATAATACTCCAATTTATGAGCTTGAGACACCAAAAAATTCAAATGACTTAATATTAAAAATAATTTAAAAACTGAGCACTAACTTTCATCAGTTGTAATAACAAGTAGGGAATACAAGGGAAGACTATGATAGAAACTATGTTTCTCAAAGGTTTGATATGCCTCCAAGAAATATTCATGATGACAAAAATAATGGATCATCCAAAAATATACAAATAAATTTATATGATATTATTTTGGATGATCATTGTAATATTTATGAAACTTTTAGAATTGTGCCTAATCAGGGATTTACTATAAGAATATATGTCTTTACAAGAGCATCTCAAGGTTTCATGTAGGCCTTTGATTTTTCATTTGAAGATGGAGGTGAATATGAAGATGAACCAATTGAATAAGTTGCATCTAGGATGACTTGTATTTTTAAGATATAAGAGAGATTGCAATTAAAGATCAACAAGATGTCATAATTAGTGTACACACACACATATGAAGAAGAAGAGTTTTTATAAATGGATATGGATCGAATACAAGATGATATTTTTTTATAAGATAGATATAAAGATATTCCATGTAGGTTTATTTATGAAAAAGAGAATACTCTTGAAGAATATGATCATTGGCATCAGTCATACCATGATTTCTTGAATAAAATCAAGGAGCTAGAGATGGTAAATGAGGGGATAGAACATGTTTCTTAATTATTATCATGTGACTTCATTAAGAGGTTAATAGTATAGGATCAACATGTTTCTCATTATGAGATTCTAGATGAAAATAATTCAATTGATCAAGATGAATAAGCCTTTTGAGATAAATTGGAAGATTTTTGTGCAAAGATTGGTAGTCCACTTCCACCTCAAAAAGAACCTAATGAAGACATTAGTCTGAAGATGCAAGCTGAGCTACCATTATTAAGTGAAGATGATATAAGATAATCCCTATGTATAGATGAATTAGGGATATCACTCCTAATGTAAAATAAAAGGATTTAGAAAGAAGAGGATTGGATTTTAGACTCATATATTTGATCCATGTACTCGAGGATGCATATGAGAGTCCAAGTCACACCATTTAGAAGATCTAGGCATCCAAATGCCCCTATCGGTAGGAAGATCCCATAAGAAAAGACTTAGGTTTCAAATTTCTATAGTAAAATAAGTAATTTTCCATTTGATCTTAGAGGTAAGTATTTTATGAAATTAGTATAGGGATCAGATTAGTTTCTTTCCTGTTCTTTCTTTCTTGTTTTTTCCTTTTTGTCCCTTGTTTATATATAATGTCTGGACATATTTTTTTAATTTATATGCTTTTTTATTTGATTCTATATAATTATTTTTGGATAACCCTTAGCTCAAATTTTATCTAAGCTGCTTAAGAGCTTCATAGTTCAAAAATTAAGGTATGAATATTCAACATTGGTGATCATGGGTTGTTAGAATGTGAGCTTGATGTTGTAGTTTAAAGAAAATAGTAAAGACTGGTGGATAAGTTAATTATTTTTCAAAATTTTAAACCTTTTTATGATCTAATCTTAGTTTTAATAAGGATTTCACATGTAGGATGAAAACTTAAACTATTAGAACACAAACTTGTTTGCACTAAAAATATTAATTGCCTGGGACAAAGTTTATAATCAAGGATGATTGTCTAAAAATAAAACACTTGATCAAATATCTAAACCTGACTAACTTGTTTCCCAAATTTTGTTGGAAGGAAAAAAAATGATCTAAAAAAACACAAAAATAAGAGCTTATTACAAAATCAAAGGCTTTCCAATCAAAGGTGATTCTAGTAATTTCTATTGGGGTTATAGACGCCTAGTTGGCAATAGAGTAAAGTCATGAGCAGAGCCAAAGACATCTCTATTAGGGTTATAAATGTTTGGATGATAACAGAGCAATGACCAAGTCTTCTTTGAGCTAAGGCATGGTTCTTAATGAATATTCAAACATGCTGAAAGTCAGTGTTAATGATTAAAGCCATGAACTTGGAAGATGTTCTCTAAATTCTTTGACAATCAGTAAATGGAATCAAAACACACATACAACATGACTGAGTTTTGATGTTTGATCTTAATTTTTCATATACATTTTTTTTCTAACCATGAACTTATCTTAATGATGGTGCCTAATCAAATGGAAAAAGTAGCTTAATTATTAGTCTAAACTAGAGTTTCTAGATTCTAACATATTGCTATATTTCTCCTAAAAGTTGCCATTTATTGAGGTTAACATCCTCCCATTTTTGAAAAATAGGGACCCTTATGTCAAATTATGCAAGTTTGTACCTTAAAATTGAAAATTCACTTGATCAGAGTGTCACTACCATGTTCATACATTATTTTTCTATTTTGAAGCTCATCCACACCATGGTTTGGCTGACTTATTAGTTCATGGTTTTAATTTGACTCTGTATAAATTTGTTAGTATTTGTTCTTCATGTTCAGGTTATAGGTTTGATGAGACCTTTGAATGAGATGTGTCCAAATTTCATGATTTAATCTTAGTTTGATCTTTTATTAGCCTTTGGTCTATAGAAAGTCAAGTTAAATAAGTTCTTTTAAAGTGTCATTTATCAATTTACAAAGGCCATGGTTAAGTTGCAAAGACCCTATAAGGTGCCAAGAGTGCTTGGAGTAAATATTGTATTCAGATGGTTTCTCATTGTGTCAATCTGGACATTCTAGTCTTATGACAATAAATTTCAACAGACAGTTTACTAGAGTCATATTTCATACATATGAATGTTTCAATAGAAATGATTAAATATGTTTATTCATTTTTATGCCTAGATCATATGTATCAATTTTTAGCTCCCACGATGAAGCATGTCAAAAGTTGTAGAGATCCAAAGATTCCCTCCAAAGCATTTTGACTATGTTTTCCAGATGTAAACAAAACATAGTAGGTATTTTCATGAGGCCATGTCTCTCACGCACTACACCTTTAGAGAAAATGGTCAAATGGGTTTGTTCATATTTACACAAGGAATATTTTTAAAAAGTTTTTTTATCATGAAAAATATTATCTTAAAAGTTATGGGCATGCAAATTTGGTTTCTTAGCCATATTTTAATGTTTCTCCCATAGCCATTTTCAAAGAGCTCAAACAAAACCTAGTAGGCATTTTCATGAGGCCATATCTCTCATGCACTGTAACTTCAGATAAAATGGTCAAATGAGTTTGTTCATATTTATACAAAGAATATTTTTTATACATTTTAGCTTATGTGACATAGTGCATCAAAATTTATGAGCATGTAAAGTTGGCTCCCAAACATTTTTAGACTATTTTTCTAATAGGTACATGGACGTCATACAAAATCATGAAAAAGGGTTCATTTCAATATTTTATAGGTGCATTTAAAAAGCTTCCATCACTAGTGGATTTAATAGGTTTGTTATTTTTAGTATTAAGTCCATTCCCTACAAATTTGGTGTCTTGGTGAGTTATATTCTTCAAGATATAAAATTGTAAAGATGGCCAAAAAATAGAAGACATTCATACGGACGTCAAATTTGATCCCATGAAAAAAATATGAGCTTAAATTTGATGATATTTGGGATGCCAAATACAATCATGCAGACATCGCATGACAGTTGCACAAATGTTAAATTTAAGCCCATGAAAAAAATTATATGAGCTTAAATTTGACAGTCTTCAGGATGTCAAATACGATCGCATGGACATCACATAATGGTAGTGTAGACACCAAATTTAAGCCCATAAAAAATCATATGAGATTAAATTTGACAATCTTTGAGACGTTAAATATGGTCACATGGATGTCAAATGAGAGTGCAAATAGAGCTAAGTATGCATTTTGAAGAGGTCGTATCTCACATGCATTGTAACTTTAGGGCAAATGGTCAAATGAGTTTGTTAACCTTCATACAAGGAAAATTTTTGCTAAGTTTGAAATCATGTGACATAGCATGTAAAAATTTTATGGGCATGCAAAGTTGGCCTCTTAGCCATATTTCATTGTTTTTTCCATAGCCATTTTTAGAGAGCTCAAACAAAATCTAATGGGCATTTTCAAGAGGTTGTATCTCTCACACGATGTAACTTTAGGACAAATGGTCAAATGGGCTTGTTAACACTCATAAAATTAAATTTTTTAATAAGTTTTAACTCATGCAACAAAGTGCATCAAAATTTATGGGCATGCAAAGTTGACATTCAAAACATTTTGGTTGGTTTTTTGGGTCTATAAATAAAGTTCAATGGGCATTTTCATAAGGTCATATCTCACATGCACTATAAATTTAGGAAAAATGGTCAAATTCATTTGTTAACCCTCATACAAGAAACATTTTTCTAAGATTAAGCTCATGTGATATAACACAAAAAATTATGGGCATGAAAATTTGGCCTCTTGGCCACATTTCACTGTATTTTCCATAACCATTTTTAGAGAGCTCAAATAGAGCCCAATTGAAATTTTTAGGAGGCTGTATCTCTCATACACTCTAATTTTAAAAAAAATGGTCAAATGGGTTTGTTAACCCTTATATAAGGAAATTTTTTGCTAAGTTTGAGCTCATACAACATAGCAAGTCAAAAGTTATGGGCATACAAAATTGGCCTTCAAAATATTTTGGTTAGTTTTTTGGGTCCAAACAGAGCCTAGTGGGCATATTTATGAGGCCATATATCTCATGTACTATAACTTCAGATGAAATGGTCAAATGAGTTTGTTCACATTTTCATAAAGAATATTTTTGCTAAGTTTGAGCTCATATGACATAACATGTCAAAAGTTATGGGTATGCAAAGTTGGCCTCTCAACCATATTTTACTATTTTCTCCATAGCCATTTTTAGAGAGCTCAAACAAAGCTTAGTGAGCATCTTGAAGAGGCCATCTATTACAAGTGTTGCAGTCTCAGGATAAATGATCAAATGGGTTTATTCATATTTGTGTCAAGATTTATCTCACACGATGAGACACATCAAAAGATACAATCATAAAAATTTGCCCTCTAAAGCATTTTTTGTTGTTTTTTCATACTTGACCACTTTTTAAGGAGTACAAATAGAGCCAATGGATTTTAAATGGAGGGTCCCAATAGTTTAGTGGTAAGGTTATACAACCTATAAGATTTTCATTAATATAAATTACCAAATGAAAACCAATTTTTTAATTGGTTTTTTATATATATTCCAACAAAAGTAAAAGAATAAAAATTGTTGTTCAATGCAAATACAGTCATGAGTATTCTTCAGAAATAATAAGGGGCTTCATCAACATAGGACCCACCAACCAGCTAGAAATATTATATTTTGTAGTGAATTATTTAATATTCAAAAATAAAATATTATTCTGTAAAGGTATGTGATAGTTTGTTAGCACATTGGCCTGTAGGTCAACCCACCTTAGAAGAGCAAATGTATTATGGAAATTTTTAAAAAGGATAGTTGTCTTTATCACTTATGTATTTTTTTATCTTATGATTGATCAATATACTTCTTTGTTATTCTATAAAAGGGTAGTATTTTTATTTTGTAGAGAGGGAGAATTTATAGCCAAAATTACTTTGTAAATTTGGAGTAAGCAATACAAGCAAGAAATTTTTCAAAGACTATCTAGTTTTTATCTATGTGTTTGTTATCATGGATTCTCTCTCATTTTCTTGTTTTAATTTCCAAATTTGAATGGTTCTTATGAATTCTTGGTGTGCACCTTTAATTGCAAAGATGTTAACTTGTGTCAATGCTAGGATGACTGAAAGTATTTAGTTTTATTTTGTGTCTTTTACCTTTCATGCATTCAGGGCAATGTTATTTGATTATAGGGATAGAATATTTAAAGTGAAAATGATTCTTATTTGTATTATTTACACCTTCATTAAAATTTTACCTAATGTGTGATGTGATTTGGGATAATTTGCCTCACTTCACATGTTGGTTTGAAGTGCATCCTTGGATAAAATCTAATTTTTTTCATGATGTTTGGAATGAAGATCAACAATATTTATTTTTACCCTACCCTTTATTTTGATTTTTTTGAACTGGATCACCTTAGTTTAGATTTTGATTGTAAATATCCACTCTAAATTAATTCTTAATTTAGTTCTTGATCATAATTCACTATTCTTTGCATAATTACTACATACTTTTCATAGATCTGTTGTTTGGCCACGGTGGCTCCTAACCACCAACTAATATAAATATTATGAAATAGTCACTTGTTCTGCCTCTTTTCCTCTAATAGATAACATGATTATTACAACTTATAACTCATGAACTAAATTCTAAAGTGAGAAGTGTTTCTAAACACTTTGGGCACTTATGCTACATATTTAGGCATTAACAAGACTCATTGGATTTGTCAGTCACCATGCATCATTAGATCTTTGATGCATGATTTAAATTGCCCCATTAGATCTTTAGGATTTATTGATATTATTAGATTTCTTCTCACCATTAAATCTACTTTGAGCTTTCATGATTTAGATACTTGTCATCTCCACATTCACTCTTTTGAATCTAAATGGCTATTTCACAAGGCTTAAACTTGACATCTGCATGCACATCTTAATTGATATCCCCATGCATGTTTCATTTTTCTTTTTTAACTTTGAGGACTTAGATCTTGAGATAGAAAATTCATCAATACCTAAAATTTACAAAGAATGTTTGAGGCATGAAAAAAATTGTGTCCATATGATATTTATTCTTTGAGAGGCCTCCTAAGTTAAATTATTAAATGCATAATCACGCTGACCCATTCATTTCTACATGATATGCCATGACAGTCTGGTTTCTCTAGACTTATGTAAGTCATTGTTTAATCATCCACTTCATTAAGACCTCTATTCATCTTGATCAAACCATACCAAGACTTCTATAACTCATCCATCTAGGTGAGTTTCTATATGTGGACCAAATTTGGCCAATAATTACAATGACAAAAAGCACACCTATAAAAGGAATTGAATCCAAATAATCTTGCACTAGTTTTAAATGTTCATGCAATGTGGACAATGAGTATAGAGTTGATTATTGTATAATAAGAGATGGTACCTCTAAAAGATATGGTCAATAAAATATAGAAGAATAATAACGTGTTTTGAGAATTAGTTAACACATAAAAATTATATGCATGATATATGAATGAGGAAACTATTGATGCTTAAAAATCTCACTCTAGGCAAACAACCTTTATGGGAATATTTATAGGTGTGGGACTCAAATGCAGTCTATAAAGCAACATTTAAGGTTTTAGTAGGCAAATCTTTGAATTGGTTTGAGGAAAAGGGGAAAGAAGGAATGCAAATGAAAAAAAAAATAACAACTAAGGAAATGTACTAAAATATTTAAAGTATTGACCTACAATTGCATAAATTAGCCAGACTGATTGACAATTACAAACTATTAAAGGAGCATATGCATGAATTAAAGTATATAACATAAATAAGAATTAAAATTACATAAGCAAAGAAAGGAAGATAATAAATAGTAATAAATTTCCACTTAGTTTGACACAAAACACCACATACTCTTCATTGTTGTGTGGAGAACAAAATATAAAAGACCTCTATGGGCACAGTATACAATATTCAATCCTACCTACAAGGAGCACCTACTAAGGTTAAAGAATGAAAAATGCTAACTATTACTACTTATATTCTAAAAACTAGATGATTAAAAAAAATGGATGATCTCTAATAATAAAAAAACATTTATTCATCTACCAACCCATACTAAAAGAAAAGAGCTCTAAATATAAAGGTGAAACAGTCTTAGGAGGAAGAGACACCTAGAAACAGGCACCCATACTCATGATGAAGTCATTATAACTAAATGAGGGGCTCTAGTTCATGAGTGCAATTTATTTTTAGAATCCTAAATATGGCACAATTGTAACACCTTATGATGCCCGTGATGCTTAGAAGAAGCACGGTGGTGACATGTGTCAGAATCTAGAACTATCCCTAGAATGTCTTTTAGAGAAACTGAATCTACTCCCCTTGACCAATGGTGCTTCTTGAAGTCCTGAGAAAATAAACTTACCTTGAGAAAGCACCATGACACCATGTGTCAGGCTAGCACTAATTTTGGATGAGTTGGGAATATATTCATAAAGAATGAGCACTAGGATGCCACATGGCCTTAATAACCAAAAATTCAAAAAGGCCCCTAGGGAAAAGAGCAAGCCAAAATCATAAATGCCAAACTTTGATGAGCATGTTTGTGACCCAATGTTAGTTTTCTCAAAACTCTAAAATGTAGAGAATGATCCAAAAATCTTGGTGACTCAGAGGGGAATATATTAGTGGATGGAAGGTCCCAAATTTTTTGGTTTTATGGGCCAGTCAAGGCAAATCTATAAAAAGGGGTAGAGGCTCACCAAATTTACAACCTCATAAGAGCAGCCTTCAAATGCATCCACTCTTCCTTCATGGGTTGAGTATTCTTATTTAGAGCCTCAAAGTCTCTATCTAGATTGATGATCTTATTGAAGAGAATGTTACTCAAGCCCTATACCAATACCAACATTTGAAAATCTAGCTGGGTGAGAGGTTATAATATGGTCTCCACCTCAGAGATACTTAGTATTTGACCAAGATCCATAAAAATGGTATGGTCATTATGATTTTTTTCTCAAAGGTCTTTTATTTCATCCTTTAGGAGTATGGTATTTTCCACAATGAATGGAGAGGGGAGTCCCAACTAGACCAGTTATTCGATGCACCTCTTCATATCCTAGACTATTTAACTAAGGCATCCAAAGATGCCTTACATTTTGATGATACCTTATTACAACTAAAAAAAGCATTCACCTTCAATGATTCCTCCCTTTAGTCAACCAAAACCATTTATTGAAGTGTCATATCCATCATGCTATAAAGATTTTAGATAAGGAACTGAAAATCTTGGACCTTTAAGGATACGAAGGTAAATACCTGATTACAGACACACTCACTTGGGAGCTCAACCTCCATGAGTTTGTGATGAACCTAAATGGTGTATTTAAGTTTGTGAATGTATTTTTGATACTCTCCCAATAGGATACATATAATTGTTGAACTATGGGGAAGATTCTTATGGTTTGGAAGTGGGTGGTGATGTCATTCTTTAATTGTAGGATATTTTACTCCTTAGTTGAGGACTCTTGCTACATCTACTGCTATAATTTTTGATGCTCTCTATTAGAGTCCAAAAGAATCTAATGGGCCTATGGAAAATCTCTAATTATTTATTGTGTAGATTATTTTATATGGCCTACTCCGTAGGCCATCTATCTTAGTTTCTAGTTCAGATACGTGAATTCATAATTGGGCTATTTAAATGGCTTCCACCTAGAAGCTCTTATTAAATATGACTCTAAAGGTTTGACCTTATTTTATTGAGCTTCACATCTTTTTCCTTGGCCTTAGTATTTAGGTGGTCAACTCTAGCCTTTACTCTCATGAGATTCAACACTTTCTTCTTCAACCATCGACTAGTGTTGATATAGTCCATAGTGATGGACTTCTATGTTTCCTTCATTAATTTGACCTTATTAGCAGGTCTAGCCTGGCTAAGGTTGAGGTTTATGGCATATATTGAGTAGTCTCTTAGTTGAATTTATTTTTTGGGCATGAATATTTTGGGTACCATGTGTATAATCATTAGAGATTATTGCATTGGATCAAAGAATGACCACATATGAGGCACCACTAGGGCCTGAGCAATGTTTCCTCTTCTTTTCTTTATCTAGGCCTCTTAGGATTTTCTTACAATTTCTAACTTTTGATGGAACTAATATTATGATTAAATATTTTCCACTATGAAGGGAAACCCTTGGGGAAGATCAAAAGGAATGGTAACTTACTATTGTGAAGTTACAAGTGTTATTCCTTAGAGATGAGTGGGTGAAGGGTTAGGGTGGAAGGAAATAAAGGCAATAGGATACAAATATGAGTGGTTGGTGATTGCACCATTATGGGTTCTTATGTCATGGATGAGGGTGGGGGAGTGTGAAAAAGCACAAGGGAGGCAACTAGTTGCATAGAGGAAAATGGTATAAACAAGGTGATTATTTGGGTAGTGGAGAGTGGCACCAACCTAGTGGAAATTATGGAGGATAAAGATGGAGTAAAAACTACAAAGTGGAGATAAAAGGGTGAGATAAACACACCTTATTTTGTGGGGGCTCTAGTATAGGACTAGAATCTTGTGCCTTGAAGATGGATTGAGATGGCCTTGCCTCGAGTTACCTTGAAGAGCCCTGCTACTGCTATTGGGTAGTTTGGTATGGATACAAAGGAGGTGGCCATGTCATATACCTCTATATAATAGGGCTTTCTTCCTCCTTCAATAGAAGGGTGTCTAATTAATCCTTCAAATAGGTATCCTCCTCTTCTTTTGATTCTTCAATCGAGAATTCTCCCTCTAGTAGGGCCTCTTCTACATGGTGTTCATCCTAGAAGATCTTGAATGTCTCATCTATGTATACTTATTTAAAATTAAGCCCTAGTATATTGATTTCCTTCCTATATTTCTAATAGGAATCTATTTTCTCATTCCAACCCATCTGAATGAGTTTCACTCTCAGTTCCTTTGTAATTTTCTTTGTGGGGTCGAACTCCGAAAACACTTTATGAAAGGACTCCCATGTCCTATGAGTGCCAAGGATCTTGGACAAATCAAAATAATAATTGGTGTCCTCAACCAATGGAAAATTTTGATCCTTGAGGTATGGCTAGGGCTCATGGGAAAATAGAGTGGTGGTATTCAAGGAGGCTATGTGACAAACTAGATCATAGTTCCACTAGTCATTGATCTGATCAAGGTTGAGCTCTGCTACCTTGAGCTCAAATAGGTGCCCTTATGGCCTCACCACTATGATTCCTCACTTTTAAAAGGGGGTGTCATAGATGACCTTCTTATTAAGGGCTATGCTATACTACATTGAACTAATGAGCAAGCTTTAGGGCTAGGGTCCTATCTATGAGTAGGTGTGGGACCCAGAACGACTCCTTAAATCCATAGACCTAAATGAATGTGAAATGGGCCCCAAAAAACCAATCATCTAGAGTCCTACTATTAGTGAGCCACAACCTTTAGCTACCTATCATTCTAGAAATGATGGGTTCCTAACTAAGGTTGATGAGGATTGGGGATAGGAAGCTCTTTGAAAACTTGTAGTAATCCTGCATGGCCGATAGGATGTGGGTCCATGTAGAGATGGGGATCACCATGTTTAGATGGGTGACCATTTCAATGGTGTTAATAGTAAAATACTAAGAAAACAACCAATCATTTTGGTATATAATTAGGTGGAGGAGGAAGGAAGAATACCTAAAGGTTCTCTGTACTGAGAAACTCACCAACTCATTATGGATGATGGTGACAATGACACCCACAAAGTCCATATTATAAGATCTTTTCTTTATTATCATATTTATGAGGGAGACCACACCTAATTGGAAATCTTGTGTTAGTTTCTGAGTCCATATCAAAGATGAATGCCAACATGAAAAGGACATCCTTCATATCTTGTGTCATAAAGCTCATGAGACTGATTGACAGGGGAGGTGCTTCAGTGTAACTACTCTAGAGGATTCAATTTAGGAACTATAGATTATGTGCATGGGTGTCACTCAAGAGTTGAAACATCTCTCTTATTGCATCAATGTTGATGTCCACTCTTAGGTGGTTACATGTAATGAGGATAGTGTTGAGGTCATATCTTTTATTACACAAGGTAATAATTTTAGGGCATATGTGGACAAGAGGTACGATGTATCGAGCCACTGTGGAGCTCTAAATTCTATGCTTGAATGACTCAGAGTCATTGTCTTGAACCATTTTGAGCATGAGGCCATGGGTGACCTGCCTCAATTTCTTTGGGTTCTTGGCCAATTTAGGATTGAAGATGTCATCTGCATAATCAAGGATCAATGAGGGGTTCCTAAAACACCCCTTGGAAATATTCTTAATGTTTGGCACTTTGGGTTTTAGTTGTGTTGGTGTCAAAGCATAGGATTTTCTCATAACAACTTGTGTTGGGGGTCTTCATGACTGCTTGATCCTCGAGTTCTTTATTTCCTTGGATGTCTTCTTCTATTATATGAAGATATATAAGTTTCTATTTTATACCCTTTTTCAATAATTCCCCCTTTGATCTTAAAGAAGGCATTGGATATCAGCTCCACCTCACAATTTTTTCAACTCTTTGCTCAATTATATTTGTTTAAGATGCTCCACTCAATTGCTCAATCCTTCACTCAATTCTCTTGGAAATATTTAAGGAATTTAAGTATTTGGTTTGTTTAGGAGAGTGGTTTTTATATGCCCATATTTCTAGCATGATCATCACACAACTTGGGAAATTAGGTTCTCATAACTACTAAAAGGTGGCACACACACTTGAGGAGTGTCTCATAAGAGATTTGTAGTGGTTCTTATGGGGGACCATGTAATATGGAGTACCTAGACATTAATTTCATGGGGAGTGGGGTAAATAACTATTTATCAATAAATGGGTTTAGAAACAAGAAGAGCTAAGGTGTGAACACTTGGCAATGGGATGAGCCACTTGTGCCAATGGCACTTATTTTGAGGGAAACAAAAACAAATAAAGGAAAATGAATGGACAAAGGGGGAAAAAAAAAAGGGAAATACACAAGCAAAAGGGAAATCAACTAACTATATATAAATGAAAGGCCTATAAATTAGTTGAAGTGTTTCAAGTTGATTTGGTTAACTAAAATCCCTAATGCATTGCCTTCTTCATCATCCAACTCAAATGCATAACCCTGCCTATCACCAATGATGTGAAATGACCCCCTCCACAAGAAAAAAAAATTTCATGCTGGCCTAGCTTCATAACTCTTTGATCATATTTCAAGACCAAATCTCTTGGCTTGAAGCTTGGGTTAGACATATTATTATTGAACTAGAATTTGACTGCTTGTTGTTAAGTGACCTTGTCTTCACTGGCTCATTCTCTCACTTCTTGGAGGCTAAGTAATTCCAACAACCTAACCTCCATCACTCTATTCTTGTCTATCTCAACAACTTTTAGAAGCTATAATTTAAGGATTTCTATTGATATTGACATGACCACTTCTTTTTTGTATACTAGTTCATATAGGGATGTCTTAAGGATCTACTTGAGAGTAATTCAATTAGCCCATAGGGCCATTTTCACATGCATATACCACTCTATTTATTTGTTGGTACCCATACTTTTGATCAACCTAATGAGATTCTTGTTTGTTGATTCAACCAATCCATTCCCTTGCGAGTAGTAATTGGATAATGTATTCAAGAAAATGCCATTTCAGAGTGAAAATTCTAAAATATTAAATCCAAGGAAGGCTTTTGAATTATCTAAAATGATCATTTTGGGTGGGCCAAACCTTGATACTATCTCCTCTAAGAAGCTGAGGACCATCCTTTCAATTACCTCCTTTAGCGAGGTTGCTTCTATCCACCTAATGAAATAATTGGTGGCCATAAGTATCCATTTATGGCCTATGCTGGAGATGGGATTGATCACCCCAAGGAAATCTAAGCCCCACTATGTGAAAGGTTCATCAACCATGATAGAATTCAGTAGCATAACTAAATTCTTTCACTTCCCCATGGAGAACTAACATTACTAGAATTTATTGATTACTTGATAGCAGTCCACAAAAATGGTTGGCTAGTAATATCATATGCGTATATCTTAGTCATGGTGGTCTTAGCCAAGAAATGTCCACCTGGAGGAGTGGAATGTATACTTTGTAGAATTTTCTCACCTTGGTGCTTTTCATTGTATCAGAGAAACTCTCCATTGAAGTTTTTCTTAAAGAGGGATCCCTAGACCAATGTGTAGCTAGCCCCTTATAACCTATAGAATCACATTTTGTGTGTATGGAGGTTATTCAGATATCGACTAGTTTGTATGAAATGGGTTCTGTCAGCAACCCAAGACCCATTGATTTCATATTGATTAAGTAGAACCATTTCCAATGTATCATATTCTTCTATCATGGCATTTGTGCATTAGGCCAAGTATTCATAGAGTCCTCTTCCTTGGATCACCTTTGTTGGCTTGACTTAAATGTTGTATTCTAGGATCTTGGTGATCTAATTGGCCACTTTTTTTGGTGACCTCTCCTTCTATTATATATTCCCTAACGCTAGAATGTGCCATATACACCATTATCTTACTTCCCACCATAAGGTTCTTGAATTTTTTGAGACCCTTAACAATGGTTAAAGCCTATTTTTAAATGAAATTATACTTAACCTCATACTTTCATAAGGTTATTGAATATAAGGCAATGGGGTGCTCACTTGTCCCTTTTTCTACCTTTTAAGTTAGCATAACCACTAGGCTATGTTCACTCCCATAGACATATATGATGAAATATTTGGAGAAGTCAAGATTGACTAGCATGGGGGTAGTTAATATCATTTTTTTAATTTTGTCAAATGTGGCTCTTCCTTTTATGGTCCATTTGAAGGGCTGGTCTTTCTTCAACATCAGTGTGATTGGCTTTACCAACCCTGTAAAGTCAGATATGAATCTGTTAATGAAATTAATCTTTATTAGGAAACATTGAACCCCCTTCTTGTTAACCATTAAGGACAAATACATGATGGCCTTTAATATTCATAGGTGAATAAAGATCCCTTCTTTAGATACCACATATCTGAATAGCTTACCTTGTGGGACTCTAAAAACACATTTTTTGGGTTAAGAGACACCCCAAAATTTTGACACTTATATAAAAGCTTCTCCAAATAATCAGAATGATCTTTCTTATTTTTGGTGAAAATAGTGAGCTCATCTAGGTAAATGAGGATGATCTTGTTTATTAATCCTTTAAAAGCTACATCCATAGCTCATTAGAAAGTAACTCCTATTTTTGAGAGGTCAAAAGGCATCTTCACATACACAAAGGTTCCCCACTTTGTGGTGAAAGTGGTCTTGTGTTGATCTTCCTTGTTCACCCATACGTGGTTATATCCTGAGAAGCTATATTAAGTGGTGGTTGGGAGCCATCATGGCCAAAAAATAGATCTATGTAGAATATGTAGTAACTATGCAAAGAATAATGAATTATGATCAAGAACTAAATTAAGAATTAATTTAGGATGGACATTTACAATGACAAGATAAAAAAAGGTGATTTAGTTTAAAAAAAGAAGAAAAAATAATGGTAGGGAAGAAATAAATGTTGTTGATCTTCATTCCAAACATCATGACAAATTTCGTATTTCATCTAGACATGCACTTAACTAATATATGATATGAAGTAACATAGGCTCAAATCTTATCACACATCAGACAAAACTCTAAGGAAGGTGGAAATAATGAAAATAATAATTAAGTTCACCTTAAACATTTTATCTTTGTAAGGAAATAACATTATCCCAAATACAAGAAGTATAAAGGAAATGAAATTAACCTAAGAACTTTCAATCGACCTAACATTAACACAAGTTAACAACTATGTAATTAAGGGTGCACACCAAGAATTCATAAGAACCATTCAAATAGAATTATAAAAAAAGTAAATGAGAGAGAAGCCATGATAGAAAACACACAAACAAGTACTAGACAATATTTATAAAATTCCTTGCTTGTATTGCTTGCTTCAAGTTTACAAAGTAATTTTGGCTCTAAAACTTCCCCTCCCCTTTACAGAATGGTAATACTATCTTTTATAGAGGAATAAGGTCATCTATCAATTAGTCATAAGATACAAATGCACAAGAGATAAAGACAACTATATTTTTTTACAAATTTATAGAATACATTTTCTTTTCTAAAGTGGACTGACCTATAGGCAAACATGCAAAAAACTAGCATATGCCTTTACAAAAAAACTATTCCCCTTTCAAAATAAGTTATTTAAAATATTTTGAAATAATTAAATAACCACTCTATTCATCTATTGGGGCCCTCCATTTAAAATCCATCAGTTGGTTCTTAGGCTAAAAGTTGATGTCTGCACGATCATCATTTGACATCTGTGCAAACATATTTGACGTCCCATAGATCATCAAATTTAAGCTCATATAAATTTTTGTATGGGCTTAAATTTGACATCTATATGACCATTATTTTATGTCTACATGACTATATTTGATGTCCTGCAGACCATCAAGGTAAAAAATGATTATGGAAAAATAGAAAAATTTTCTTGAAAGACCAACTTTGGGTCCTCATATCTTTTGATGTGCTTCATTGAGTGAGATAAAATTTGGTGCATATGATCTTAGCATAATGATTAATAAACCAATCTGACCATTTCTATTGATATTTTAGTGATTTTTAGGTATGGATTCTTTAACATGTTCATTGGACTCAATTTGGACCCTGCAAAATTGACTATGGAAAAAATAGTGAAAAATAAGTTGGAGGGAAACTTTGTATGCTTGTATCTTTTTTTGTGCTTTGTCACATGAGATGAAACTTGACAAAAATAGTCTTGGAATAAATATAAACAAATAAATTTGACCATTTATCCTAAAATTGTATTTCTTACAAGATATGGCCTCTTTAACATGCTCACTAGGCTCAATTTGGACCCTGCAAAATTGGTTATGGAAAACATAGTGGAAAATGCATTGGGGGAAACTTTTCACACTTGTATCCTTTTTTACACTTTGTTGTGTGAGATAAAACTTGGTACAAATAATATTGGAATAAATATGAACAAACCCATTTAATCATTTCTCTTAAAACTTTAGTGCCTACAAGATATGGCCTATTTAACATGCTCATTAGGCTCAATTTGGACCTTGCAAAATTGGCTATGGAAAAAATAGTGGAAAATGTGTTGGAGGGAAACTTCGCATGCTTGTATTTTTTAAAAAAAAATTTGTCATGTGAGTTAAAACTTGGTGTAAATGGTCTTGACACAAAGGTGAGCAAACTTATTTAACCATTTCTTCTAAAATTATAGCACCCATAAGATATGGCCTCTTCAACATGCTCACTAGTATCAATTTGGACCCTAAAAAATTGGTTATGGAAAAAATAGTGGAAAATGCATTGGAGGGAAACTTTCCACACTTATATATTTTCCTACACATTGTTACATGAGCTGAATCTTGGTATAAATGGTTTTAACATAAAGGTGAAAAAATACATTTGACTATTTCTCCTGAAACTACAGTGCTTGTAAGATATGTTCTATTCAACATGCTTACTAGGCTTTGTTTGGATCTAGATAACATAGTGAAAAATGCTTTAGAGGGCAAATTTAGATATCTATAACTTTTGACATCCTTCATCACGTGAGCTAAAAATTAGCACATATGATCTAGGTATGAATATGAACAAACTCATTTGACAATTTCTCCTACAATTGTCACACATACGAGATATGGCCTCAACAAACTGCTCACTTGACTCAATTCGAATCTAGAAAACATAGTCCAAAATTCTTTGGAGGGAAAATTTAGATCTCCATAACTTTTGAT
The DNA here is from genome assembly GCA_037957365.1 of Torreya grandis. Lineage (NCBI taxonomy): Eukaryota > Viridiplantae > Streptophyta > Pinopsida > Cupressales > Taxaceae > Torreya > Torreya grandis. The sequence continues at coordinate 958,103 of JARHVA010001710.1, forward strand.
GCACTTTGGTATATGAGATAAAATTTGGTGCATATATTTTTAGCATAAATTTGAATGAACCCATTTGACCATTTCTCCTTGACTCACCAACATGTGTGAAATATGACTATAGCAAACTACCCATTCAGATTTTCTACCATTAGACTAGAATGTCTAGATGGACACAACAAGGAACCAATTGAATATTAAACACTTATATACTTACTTCAAGCACTCTTGGCACCCCATAGGGTCTACAACATGTCCATGGTTTTTATAAATTGATAAATGACCCTTTAAACATGGAATTAACTTGAATTTCTATAGACCAAAGGCTAATAAAAGGCCAAATTAGGATTACATCATGAAATTTAGACACAACTCATTCAAGAAAGGCCTCATCAAACCTATAACCTGAAACATGAAAAATAAATGCTAACAAACTTGGATAGGGTTAAATCAGAACTATGAACCAATAACTTAGCCAGACCATGGTGTGGATGAGCTTCAAATAAAAATAATATACAAACATGCTAGTGACACTTTGATCAAGTGAATTCTCAATTTCAAGGTGTAAATTTATATAATTTGACATAAGGGTTCCCATTTTAAAAAAATGGGGGTATGTTGATCTCAACATGACCCTTCTCAAATGTCTCACCACTAATTTGGAATCATTAAATACTTTTACCTTCTTACACTCATGCACTTAGCAAGAATACGCCCATAAACTAGCACTTCATATTTAGATTCATTATTTATGTAAGCAAATTGGAATTAGATAGGTTATAGGGCCTCTTTCCTATTTGGGGAAACTAATCAGATGCCTTCTCTAGAGCTAGTTTTGAATTATTCACCATCAAAATGTAGAATCCAAAAACTAGACTCATATTTGTGTTTTTTGCTATGACCCTCTTTCTTTTTTATGACCTTAGGGATGGCTTGGTCTTCATCATGGATCATGTAGGTCATGAGACTGGTGGCATTAAAGTTTGTGAATGGATCTCTCTCAATAAATTCATTGACAAGGACCTCTTCCTCTAGTCTTTTATTGTCTACTACCCTCTCTTCTTTGAGCATTTCCACATGATACATCTCTTTTTTGGAAAAAATGTGTGCATTAATTCAAAGTTGGCGATAACCTTATTAGCTATGTACTCAAGATATAGAGGCTTGAACAACACTTTTAATTTAGATCCATATTTGGTCCTCAGGATCAGGTGGGACTAATCTTGGTAGTGAAATATCTTGATAGACATAGCTTAAAGACTGTAGGATGTATATCACTAAAACTTCCTATGATACAGTAATGCTGAGACAAAATATAAAGTGAAGGGAAGAACCTTGATGATACCTATGGTTTTAAATTTCTTCTCATCCAACTACATTACTCCTTTATTCAAAGGCTTATACTATAGTTAAAGTGCATCCATGATCTGTTTAGGCATCAACATGGTACTAGCACTAGAGTCGATCATAGAATTGTGAAACAACTTCTTCCCCATGATAAGAATCAAATAGAATGGGGTAGGTTTTTTTTTATCTACCCCCTCTTTAGAGTTGACAAATGTAGATGGTGTTTGGGGTTTTATACTCATGCTGGCTTCCTTTCCCTTTATTTATATTAGTTCAGTAGCCAATTTTCTCATGCAAGATTCTATCAGTCCTCCAAGTCTTCTTTTAGTAGGGAGTTCTACTTGGGGATAGGTAAAACATCCCAAAGAGAAATGTTGGATATAACTTTCTTTAGTTGTTACACCACATTGTATGACCTTAGAGATGGAGCCTCTGGGTCTTTTACCTTATTTTGCATTACATAATATTTCCTTTGATATATCTAAGGTGATGGTTTGGGTGTCAAACTCTTTTTGAAAGTAAATTTAGGTCTTGTAGAAGCTTCTTAACTCTCAAACAATCTCTTCTTGAAGTGAGTGTAATAGTTTGATTACACTTTCAAAGCTCTGTACATGAGGATCTTGCTCACATAGACCACATCTTAGCCCTCTACCCAAGAGAAAAGTGCATGCTCAAAATCTATCTCCTCTTCTTGTTCTAAGGACATTTCTTGCATTTGTGTTGTTAGGACAACATTTTTGACTCTCAAAGACTAGTACCCATAAGAAGATGAATCATATGTGCTACCTTGCCTTCGTTACTTGGTAACACTTTACTGTAGATTACCTCTTAGATAATTTTTGGGCACATGTGCATCATTACATGGGAAGAACCATGAATTCAAGTCATTTTCCAAGTTATTTTGGCTAGTAATTATCTCTCTATTTGCACTTAGTGAGACCCTTTGCAAGAGATCAAGTACTAAAACAATTTGATTCATAGGTCACATTTAATGGCTCAACACCTGATGATTTAGTTTCTAATGATTTAGCCTTTGCCTCTCCTGGTATTGGTTATTTTGGTAGGGTACCCTCCATTCTTGGTGGTTTTGGAAAGGGGGATTCAAAGGCATAGCCTGCTACCTTTTAAGATTTATGATCTAATTGGAGAAGTTCCATAGTATTCTCTTCATGTCATTCATATCCATGGATAAAAAGGATGAATAATATGTGATTTCTTGAGTAAGTATATATATATATATATATATAGGTCACATCTAATGGCTCAACACCTGATGATTTAGTTTCTACTGATTTAGCCTTTGCCTCTCCTGGTATTGGTTATTTTGGTAGGGTACCCCCCATTCTTGGTAGTTTTGGAAAGGGGGATTCAAAGGCATAGCCTGCTACCTTTTAATATTTATGATCTCATTGGAGAAGTTCCATAGTATTCTCTTCATGCCATTCATATCCATGGATAAAAAGGATGAATAAGATGTGATTTCTTGAGTAAGTAGGTATATATATATATATATATATATATATATATACATGGTGGAACCTACAAGGTGCTTGGAGCCTCCTCTTATGATGACATTGATATATCTGAGAACATCAACATCAGTGGCTGAAGAGGGAGCTTCTCAATGTCTATCAAGTTGTTCTCAAATCTGACCGCTAGTTCATATGCATCTAGAAGCATGTGGCCTCTAAGAGACTAGATCATGATGACAAGTCTAATTTGAAGGCCTTTAGGTAGAATGTAATGGCCATGCTTACTGATGGTTGAGCCTCTATTGGGATCCTTTCTAGGTCTTATCAAACTTGGTATTAAAATCAATAATATCCTTCTATGGGGCCCTGTTATAGTTATTAGATATTAAAGGAGATATGACTGGTCTACCTTATCATTAAATATTTCAAAGAATATATTGCCCAAGTCATCTAGGTGGTGATAGAGTTGGGTAGTAAGGATTGGTACCAATCAAGAGCTCACCCTTTGAAAGAGGTAGCTAGTAGCCTTAAGGCCATGTTATACTGCATAGCATATTGTACAATGCACACATTTGAAACATCTTGGAGATGTTATATTACACTTTTGAAGTCTTCCCTTGAGAATTTGGGGAGTACCTTTAAGGTGTTAGTAGAAATAGGGTTTGATATAGTTGGCACAATTAGAGGGATGAGTGGGCTTCCATTATTCCATGCTACAAAGTTTCTTGGTATCCTTGGGATTGTCATTTGTTGTGGTTATTGTGTCACACTAGATCTTGTGGTCCTTTGGTGAGTTGTAGCTACTAGAGGTGGTGTTAACAAGCTTAGATTATTTGCTATCTATGACCTTGTAATGGGCCTATGGCTCATAAACTTTTATTTTTAATTAGGTAGACTAGGGTTTTGGTCCCACTAGGCATGTCAGAAAAGAATAAACTATTGATGCCTAAAACTCTCACTCTAGGTGAACAACCTTATATGGGAAGATTTACAGGTGTGGGACTCAAATGCAATCTATCAATTAACCTTCAAGGTTTTAGAAGTTGGCTCTTTAAATTGCTTTGGGGAAAAGGGGAAAGAAGGAATACAAATGAAACTAAAAATAATATCTAAGGTGATGCACTGAAATATTTAAAGTATTAAACTATAATTACATAAATTATCTAGACTAATTGACAATTATAGACTCTTAAAGGAGCATATGCATAAATTAAAGTCTATAACATAAATAATAATCAACAGTATAGAAGTAGAGAATGGAAGATAACAAACATGGATAACTTTTCACTTAGTTTGACATAGAACACGACATCCTCTTCATTGTTAGGTGGAGAACAAAATAAAAAAGGCCTCTATGGGCACAATATACAATATTCAATCCTACTTGTGAGGGTCACCTACTAAGGTTTAATAATTATAAATGATAAATATTACTACTTCTATTCTAAAAACTAGATGATTACAAAAAATGGTTGTTCTCTAATAATAGCAAAAATAATTATTCATCTACCAACCCCTTACAAAAGAAAATAACTCTAAATATAAAGGCATAATAGTCTCATGAAGAAGAGATACTTGACAATAGGCACCCATTCTTATGATGAAGTCATTACAACTGAATTACGAACTCTAACTCATGAGTGCAGTTGGTTTTCAGAATCCTAGATATGGTGAAACTACAACACCTTATGATGCCCATGATGCTTAGAATAAGCATGGTGGTGACACATTTATAACTCAAAAACTATCATTAGAATGTTTTTTAGAGAAAGGGGATCCACTCCCCTTGACTAATGATGTTACTTGAAGTCCCGATAGAAGAAACTTACCCTGAACAAGCACGGCAACACCACATGTTAGTTTGGAACTACTATTGGGTGAGCTAGGAATATCTTCATAAATAATGAGCACTAGGATACCACATGGACTCATTATGAAGAGTTGAGAATTATTCAAAAATTAAAAAAGGAGCGCCAGGGATAAGATCAAGCTAAAAGTATAACTACCAAACTTCACTGAGCATGGTCATGACCCAATGTTGGTTGGTACAAAACTCTAAAATGTAGAGAAAAATCCACAAAAACTCCTAAAAAAATGCTCGTATGTGCAAATTTTACTATACTTGTAAACAAGGAAAGAGTGATGATATAAAAAAATACATGTACTTGTTTAATAAATCTAGCATGTAGTAACTGAAAAATCATGAATTTGTTGGAGAAAACCAGTATGCAAAAAAATCATTTAAACTTTTTGCTAAAATTTTTAGTAAATATTATTACTTGTGATGATATAGAAAAAGTTTCTTATATTATCCTCTACATGTATTGGAAATTATCTTTTAGGATGTATGCTTATAGGAAAGATTGTAGCTACAAAAGAAGAAACATGTCCTATATAAATCACTTCTATAAGAATTATTACGTACATTGGGGAAAAATGACATGTAGAAGCTATGAATAAAATGTATAATTATTCTCATGTAATGGATGGTAAAATTCAACTTGTAGAAGTTTATATGATGTCTTCATTTACAACAGACCATATGCTTGTTGATAAAGAACAAAGGCATGCAACAAATGATCATGTGTTTGCATGCGAGGAAACACATTCTATAGTTATTGATAACACACATGAAAAAATATTAATTTCTATTAGTAGATTAAATCAATGAAAAAAACTAAATCAACACAATTTTAAGGTATTTTGGATACTATCAAATTTTGATAAAATTTCATTTTTAACAAAGAATTTGATGGTTATGCAAAAGAAAAATGCATCTAAATTCAAGGGCTTTGTCCCTCGACCCCACCCTGTACTGTGATATGGAGAATTCCTAGGGAGCTACCCCTAAACCTTGAAAGGGGTGCTTACCATTGATCTCAATAGGGAATGTTTCTCCTAATCCCTTAATTTTAGATTCTAAAGCTAAAGAAGAATTGTAGAGAAATTACGTCCACAAAAAAATACTATTTTTAAGAGTCATATTTATGATTAAGGCATTTCAAGGGTTTATATTTTAGCATCAATAGTATTAAAATTTCATATAACAACTATTCCTATTTTTAAATATGAAAGTATAATCGAGGATTTTTTAAGGGGAGAGAGAAACTTTCAAAGGCAACTAGTAGAAGAACCTTTTATTATCTATTGCTTTCATTATTGTAAAAAAGGGTGAGTGTCATGAATATATTCTTGGTAAAATTGAAACATTAGAAACTTGGAGTCATTATCTACAAATCAAGATTAAAATATGACTGGGTTTATTTCAAAGAGAACCTTGGCCTTCAACACATGTAAATTCATGTACGTCTATTGGTAATTTATTATTCCATTTTTACTTTTATTATTATGTTGCCCATAAATACTTTACAATTAATGTTTGGATTTGAATCCCACCTCCATTTCAACATTGATCAAAGTATTACCAAAAACCACATATCCAATGGATATGGTTTTAAGGTAATTCATGGAAACCACCTCCCTAACACTAGTAATCATAATATGTTGGGCCTTAACAACACCATAGACACAACAAGCTGTGTATTACTAGAAACGTAATAACACAACCCAAACTTCCTCTCAAAAAATTAAAAAAATTCACACCCAACCTACACATAAAAATAGTAAAAAAATAGCCTAATAGGTTTGCAAAAATTCAATGATAACACACCCCACATAATGAATAAACTCAATAGTGTTCCATACTCATGAAAGGATGATAGATCGCTTTAAAACCAATAATAAAAAATAAAATACCATGAGGAAGTATTAAAAATAAAAATGAAACATTCCATTTCCAATAATGATCCAATCTTTGATCCCCTCCATTCATTAATAAGGTTGTACAACTAAATATTCATGTTCATAATTAACCAGCCTTTATAAAAAATTAATTTTGTACGTAGATCAAAAAATGTTTATGTGCATATTTTTAACCTATATCTCATAACATACTATAGTTCAAATACCACTTTTAAAGAAACAAATAATTTTATAGATACCTTGATTTTACACCAACATATCATCCACATTAGTCATTTATTTTTCTTTGCAATAATTTACACAACTTTGATATTATTGTGCTCATCCATAGCTCTACATCCATATTATAACACATAATATAGATATTGTACACTTTTAATGTTATGATTTAAAAATTATAAGTATGATTTTATATTGTTAGTCATTGGGTATAACCCATGTTAAATTTCCTAAATCATAAAGTAGGTTACTTGAAACAACTATAGATCTACATGTATAAACTATAGGTATACATGTAAAAACTATGCATCTGTATATAAAAACATATTTATCTATAGTAACTACAAGTCTACTTATAGTAAATACAAACCTACTTGCAATAATTATAGCTCTACCCATAGAAAATACATACCATCCTATATAAAATATGGTGCAACCCATAACAACTATGATAGTTTGCTATAAATTGTTTTTGAATTTGTTGCACATCAAATGAGGTGATGCCCAAATATAATAATTTTTAGTGACAAAAAATAATGCATAATGAGTTGTAGATTAAGTAACTTGGTAATTTAAAGGCAAATACTCAGAATTTTTATACTATTACTATTGACCAAAGGCTAGACCTATGAACACACATTCACCTTTATCTATATATAAAATATTTAAAAAATAGATCAATCTTTCTGTAGCATTTTCTTCAACATATTGATTATCCTCTTAGATAGATCATAACAACTATAGTATTTTCATATCCTATAGGGGATGTTATTTTCCATCACTTTTTTACACATTAAAATATATTAGGCATGTTTTAAACAAAAATTCAGTCCATTCTTATATTAACTATGACTATTACATAATTGTTTAGACAATGTTTTTTGCATCAACATGTAGTTAAAATATCAATGCAAGTAATAACTAAAACATCATCCATGAGACTGTAAATAAATGAACTTAAGGGAGATATGACCAGAATGGTTAACATAACTCATGATGTTTAAATTTTCCTTGAGCATTCTCTTATATAATGACATATTTTACCAAAATTATAGCACCATTATTTGGTTTCTAATGCTGATTTTGTATAATATATGCTACAAAGATTTTTTAGGTTATACAAGACACTCTTATGACATTTGAGGACTAGATTGACTACATCATCTTCATATCCTCATTAAGAGTTTTCCTTACTTGAACATATGGAAAATTAAACCATGCCTTCCACCACATTAGAAAACATATTTTTGGCACAAAAATTAACTGTATGATAAAATTTAAATACATTCCTTGTCATTATATAGGCTAATAATCAATTTTTCTCCATTGCTAGTTTTCTTATTTTATGTATTTTTATTTTGTTTGTAATGTACAACCTAAATCCTAGTGGTTTAACTATTATATATATTTATTGTCTAAGTAATACAAATTTATCCATCCTAGATGAAGTCTAAAATGAATAATTATATTACTGATTTTGTTCACAACTAACATATGTTTCCCAAGTCTACAGTGGATAATGAACATCTATTTGTGATTTCTATGAAAATTTATAGATTAATAACATCTTGGTTATATTAATGTCTCTTAGTATTCATATTTATATATCAATAAAAAGCACACCCACCAATGTGATACATGCTTGACATCTAGGGAAACCCACATGCTTTGATGAAAAATTTCAAGCAATTCCACATCACATAGACCCAACAAATAATCATGTAGCATGATGGGTTCACTCAAAAAAGAGATATATAATGAGAGATTGAATATTTATTCACAATATTATGCATAAATACAACCAAAATGCATTTCATAAATGTGCTTCAAATGTTGAAGGATATTGGACAACAAAGCATGAAGGCTATGTGTTATTGATTTTATCATGATTTACTTCCTCATTAGAGACATCACCTCCACTTGCATTGATATGGAGAAATGTATACAAATAATAAAAGTTTTGTATTAATTTATGGTTTATAACTAATATGGTACAACTTATTCTTAACCCCTCCATCATGTTATCATTTATTCAAAAAAATTCAAAATCTTATAAAAAAATCAACAATGAAAACCTTCAGGCATTGTTGATAGCCTTAACTTAAAAAACTAGATTAATGGCTAATCAAGGGATTTAAAAATAAATTAAAATAAATAAATGATTAAATAAATATATCATGTATTCTAATTTTTCAATCATTTCTAATTTTTTACAAGCATATTGAGACTCTAGGACTAGTTTTTCATTATTATAAGTGATATAACAACACCATTGCCATTGTAAATGATTAATGATTACTATTTTAAAGGTTTTTAGGATCCATGATTCTTAATTTTTATACTTACCTTGATATAGATTAATTACATTATTTTTAGGGATGCAAATTCATATTTTTACCTTATTTATATGGTCTTGTACTCTCTTGGCCTAATGGTTACAGGTTCCCATTCTACACTTGTAACCACTACTTCTTAGTCATATTTTACAAGCCACTACTATAGTTTAGTCCTAAAATATATACCATCAGTTTAAGATCCATTTTTTTCTACCTTGACATGTTATTATTACTCATGTGTTTTATCTATGTCTAGTTCTAATAATTCCTGCAATGAGATTATTTTATTGTAGACACATGCCAATTTCTCCATTCATATGCTCTATATCATTTAGATGAACATCCTCAATAAAATAATTGAGCTACTATGATTTTTTTTAGTTATATATTTCATTAATTTTGATATCCCTCTTTTCAAATTTCACATATCCTATATGTTCTACTATTTTGGAATACTTTATTTTTGATTTCATCAGTTGGTGTCACTACCTATATGACTTCATGCTACCATTATAATGCATGTATTCTCTACATCTTATACAACATAATTTTTTGGTAAAATACTCTAAAATTAAAAAATGTACTTTTCATATAGATTCATTTATTTTATCTTAACATTAAATTACATAACTATATCATTTTGTACAATCCTTTAAAAAAATCCCAACAACTACATGCCAACTCCCTAAGCTATCATTTGTATCATATGACTTGCCTATTACATTAATTCTAATACTCTTCCAAATTTAACCTTATATATTCCATTCTCCCACTTTACACCTCCATTTCATGTCATACTAAAGTGCTACTCTATACCATGCCATTCTACCATAGACTTACCTTTATTCTCTTAGACCACTTGAGGATAATTATTACCTTTAATTGGGGGGGGGGGTTAAATAACTTGAATTTATTTCCATAAGGTGATATGTCAGTAAAATATAAAGCTGGGGGGATTATTTTATGATTCTTATCCATGTAACAAGATGTCACATGTAGTTTTTCCTATAGATTATTTAAATAATTAATTATTAAATTATGTGGTTAATGATTAGAAGATATGTTGCTTATTTTTAAGCTATATTTTTATATGCTATTTGGATGCAAGATATACTACTTATTTTCATGATCAACATCTCGAGAGATAGTTATTGAATATATTTTATTATGATTATGATCATGATATTTATAGATTACTTACATTTAGTAATTTATTATGGATATATGTTGATTATTATTATGATTTATACTAACTAATAGTTTGTTTGATAAGATGGATGTAGGACTGTTCCATCCTCATAGGTAGTTTAAAGGGAGAGTATCATCAAAGAGTGGGGCACAAATATCAAAAATGGGTATTGAGAGATAGCTTTGAGGACATGTGCACACACCATAATCAATTATCTAAAAGGAAATAAATGATACTTGCACTAATTATTCTAAACCTTGTTTGCCTTGATTTTATTGTGTCATAACTTGAATGTGTGTGCTAATTTTTTGTTATGATATGCTAGTTATCATTGCATTATACTTCGTATAAATATAATTGTGTCAATTTGGTTTATTTACTTATGTATTTTGTGGGTTGATCACATTGTGATCTTGATATATAACTTAGAAATTGATTTACTATGTTTTGAATACAAGGTTGAAAGTCAGTTGTCTTAATTGAGTTATTTGACTATATTGATTTAAACATTAAATACCTTTGTTGATGACAAAAATATTAAGAATAATTTAGGGGAAAATACCCCCCAATGCAAATTATTTTTAGTTCTTACTTTGAATTTTTGCACTTGATAAGCTTTTTGCATACTTAGGAAAGTGGATAAAAATTTAGGGTTGTGTTTGGAAGCTTCATGATGTGATGTTCCATTGACAAAAAGGAAAAAGGGAATTTAATTATGATTTCATTGGATTATTAATATCATGGTGTAGGTTTAACCTTGCCAAGGAAATAAGGGTGAGCTATGTAGTCGCCATGCCTATATGTGCAAAATCAACTATGAGTTCAAAAAAATGGTAGTGGAGTGATGTATTGTTGAGCACTAGTTGCATGAAGGAAATGATGATAGACATTTTGGGTGAAATTGAGTCATGGAAGATATACATAGGTTAAGAAAAGGTAATAAATATAAGGTAAAAATAGATGATGGCATAATGACAAATGATATAGGAGATAAGGAAGAACTTGGTAAGAGGAAAGGAAAACCACCCAATCTATAATCAAATGTTGAACATTAATAACTAGTCAAGTAATATGTTGGCCTATGCATATAATACACCTGGGTTTTGTTATAGACTTAAATACATATGAGAAAAGTGCATAAATGTTGAATTTAGCTCTATTATGGTCAATTTCATGAATGGGTAGATAAATTTATTAAAATTTAAAGTGATTCATAGTTATAAACATGGGGATGGAATTCTATTCCATCTCCATATCTATAAAAGTGATATCTAATCCCTTTACTACAATAAAAACTAGAAGCTTATTTATACATAAAATACTTAGAGTAATTGACCTCATTTATAAATTTGGAATATTGATGAGCACTGTGAACCCTAAAAATATAGTAAGGGCCTTAATTTATATATTTTCCATTAGCCTTTTCATACCTATAGATACCCCTATGATGTGTACAAGGTATTATTAAACATGTGAAATCATTTTCAATAGTCTTATATGGATTCATTGTGGTCTTTTAAGACATGTAGCTACATAATGCATTTTAATATAGAAACCTCTAGATGCATGTTTTATATTTTATGGTTAAAGGTAATTGAATAATTGTTAGGTCAATTAAATAAATGTATAAATAAATACACAAACAAAAAAATGATAGATCCTATTTCATTTTATATATATATATATATATATATATATATATACATGTATTATTTTTAAAAAACCAAAAAGGTTCCCTGTAAAGCTATAGAAAATGTCCTAATCTCCTTATAACCTACCTACGTGGGTTAATTTGCATTAAGAAAGGAAGTAGTTTTATATATTACATTTGGATACTTTTAAGTGTTCAAATGAGATTTTATTGTATGAATATAAATATAAGTAATAATATAATCATAAATTACTCAACTAAAACAAATTTCAAAATGAAAACATATGCTTTTAGATTGTATATATATAGGTGTTACCTGACCTTAAGTGATAAATAAAGGTTGTAGAATAGAAGGTGTAATATAGATATTTGGTAATTAACTTAATATTAAATTTTATCCACATGAATATTTGATCATATATGTATGTTGGTAATAAGGGAGTTTCTATGTCATTATGTAGTATAACAATTATGACCTACCTACATGAGTTCATTTTGTGATACAAGAGGGTCACATACAACTGTAGATAATGACTAAAAATCTAAGTGAAAATTGAAATTAGTATATGTAGCTCAAATTATATTGAAGTAAATTTAAATTTTTTTGGTTTACTCAGGTGTCAACATGCATATACATATTTAGAATGCCCATCTTTCTTAGATTTATAACATTTTAAGGGATCCAATAAAGAGAAAAATAGTATACTTTATATAAAGAAGATGAAAAAAATGTCACCTAATTGAAGTAAAATTTTATTCTACCATGAATTATATTATAAATAAAAATAATATTGTAAAATTTATTTTATAATGTTATTTTCCAATGTAATTTTATTTGAGAGTCCTAATATAATTTGTTGACTGTGTATTAGAATTTAGTTATATAGTTATATGTGAGGAATAATTTTATGGATATGTTATAAGGGATTTGAAATGAATTGAAAATTAACTAGTCTATTTTAAAATTTTGATTTTGGGATAGAGATACTTGATAAATTCATAATTTATACTTGATGATTTTATGATGATGAAAATGAGATTCATGACTAGTAATTGCTTACACCATGTGACTTTATTTGGCTAAATGTATGTTAAGGTTACATAATTATACATTGAGTACTAATGGAATATGTATCTAGATAACCATAGATATATATACAAGTATGCCAATTGGTAACTCATATATCTACCCATGGTTATCATAGGAATAATGAATCAATAGGATTCTTATTTGATGATTGTCTATATCATTTATTTTTTCATGATGTTGTAATATCATGCTTTTGAACCTATATATGTAGACTAGATTAGGACAACATGAGATAAGTATATGATTATGTCAATGTGTAACTCATATACTTATCTCTTGATATCAAGATAATTCAATATTCAATAATAAAGAGTTCTGTGTGAGTTAAAATGACTTTGATTTTTAAATCTAAAATTATATAATGAAAAGTTTGGTCAAAGTAATGTTATAGTTTAGAAATTATAATATTACTATAATTATAGTTTACATGTGTTTTCTTATATCATTTAGATAGAGGAATGGATTTTATCTACCGCTCCATGAAGGGTAGGGAAAATTCTAGAAGGGAGGTGTGTGGGAGACCATTGATATGTGGTTGAAGGTAAATCACTCAAATTATTCTCTCCCTCTATTAGATAATTCAACCTTTGAGATTATACTTAGATTATGTTGTGGATCATGGAGTTATTTAGTAGCTTATCTTTACTATTGTACTTCTTGTTATATATTTTTGACATTGTACTACATTCAACCTTATTTATAGATGGATATTCAACACAATAATGGATATGTATTTGTATATTATTCTAAAAATGTAAATAATAATATCTATAAGCACATTTATGACTGATTTATTGTTTATATCAGTATTGATTATACTAGATTTATTTTATTGTACTTGATTGATAATTATTTAGATTATAGACTACTTTATTGCTTGAGTACTAAATGGATTTCATTTAGGTAGTGGGCTAATGTTATTTAATAATTTATTTATTTTGATTAATTTAGTTATCATGTAATAAACAAGTAGATATAAATAATCTTATTGATAATTACATGTAATTTTTTTAATGTATCTAATGGTTAGCCTAGTGGGGTATAATATTATGGCATTAGAGTTTAAGGTTTAGCTCTTGGACCTAATGAGTCCAATAACATAATTTAATTCTACTAAATTTTATAAAGGAGAATGGTACAAGGTAGATTATTTGGTGAGGGGAATTCTAATGTAAACCCATCAATTGATCCTAATCAGATAGTAGTAGAATAAGCTATGAAAATTGATCAAATTCTCACTATTTTGAATGAGACTAGAGATAGAATAATAGATCTTAAGAAACAAGTCCATTGACCTAAATTATAAGAGGAACAAGAAGTTATAGAGAAATAACTTGAAGAGTAAAAAATTCCTCAGGAGTAAGGGCATGAGGAAGTGCAACAAATTGATAGAGTTTAGGTAGTTACAAAACTTTCACATGACATGAAGAAAGTAAATCCAACCAAGTTTGATTGCATTATTTTGGGTGATGGAGCTTGTGTGGGGAGATCACAAACTTGTTGGTCAAGTAATGACTTTATGGGACAATAAGAAGGTTGAAATGAATATGGATTATACTACCACCATATGAGAGCAATTTATGACTCATTTTAGAGAATGGTATTTACCTCAACTTTATTTTGATCAGAGGTTGATATATTTTTAGAACTGGAGGCAAAGAGAATTTTTAGTTAATGAGTATTGGGAGTAGTTTACAAAGATCTTGAAGTATGTTATAGAGTACCATAAGGATGAATATTTATAGATCAAAAAATTCATTATGGGCCAAAAACCCCAAATTGGGTGTGAAGTGGATGTTTATGGACCATACACCATAAAATAGGTTTTTGAAAAGGATTTAAAACAAAAGCAAATGTTGAATTAATTAGAACAAGTCAAAGATAAGTATAAGAATAAGTTAGGTAGTTATAATAGACACTTCAAGAATAAAATAAAATAAAATGGAACGGTAATTCTAAGAATCAGTTCAACAGTTAGAACATAATATTTGGTAATACCTTTGGGAATAATAAACTAGGAGGAGATTTTAGAGAAAGATTTAAGGGTGAAAATAAGGATGAGAAGAAGGGACATCTAAGAGGATGTTTTAATTGTGGAGGATATCATTATACCAAAGATTGTTCTTGATGGAATATAGGTGGAAAAAGTAAGAACACAACCTCTTCTTCAGAGCAGGGAACCTTCCAACAATGCATCCATGTAGTGGTGGATAATTGATAAGCTGAATTCCAAGCCTTTCCCATGAAAGTATTAGGTATTCTTCTTAGATATCCAATTACTTTTTGGATTGATAATAGAGATACTAAGTGATTTATTTCTCCTAAAATGCCAAGTAAATTATGTAAGAGAGTTATTTCTATATAGATTATTCACTCCTAAGATCACATCATATTACTATATAAAGGAAGATAAAGAAAACCATAACATAATGACTATATTAATCTCTATCAACACATCATAACTAGAATCTATTACATCAAAGTGTTATATATAGTCTTGTACAATTCTATTGTCTCTTCACATTCTAACCTTTTGAGATTAAAAAAAAGACTATTCACAATCTTCTATTGCATGATTAGGCTTACAAAGTTGAATACATACCAAATTTATACAAAAGACAAAATCATACACTTCACATATGTGTCTATATATTATAATTCATGTTTTTAATAAGATCAATTCTTCATCCAACACTTTCACAAACTTAAAATTTTGTCTCATCCCAAGGTAAAGTCACAAACTGATCTAATAAAGATGAAATGATAATCTATAAACAAAAGTCATAGTTATCACTCCAGGTGTTGTTTTCTAGTTTTCACCCATTGGATGTTACTTAGACACCTTTTAAGGTTTTCAACTAAATAACATACTAACCTACCACCATTTCAAGTTTTCAATAGACTAACATAACTAGGTGGCTACCTTTATGGGGTTTTAACCATTTTGATCTTACTAATAATGTTTAAACTATCTTATAAAAAATTAAAATATGCCTAAGGTCATGAAAAGGAAGTGCAAAAAACTTACTTCTAAAATTGAGGAGGTGTTTGACTAAGTGGATATAAAGGTTGCTATGGTTGGGAAACTATTGACCCACTAGATTATAATGTGTCCACTAATAAAGGTAGTTATGTAGATTATGCCTTTATATTCATCTTCCTCTCTTATATGATTTGTCGAAGCTATTGTGGAGGAATGAAATAGGGATCATCTATTATTTGGGTAATAGCCAAATCAACTTGAGATAGATCCTACTTCAGCATTTTCTAGTTTTTAAGAAATTCATATACCATAGAAAGCATAATGCACAATGGTACTTAGATCATCATCATGTGTGATTGTAATTAATGCCTTGGCATTAGATAATTTAAACTAAATTTCCAAGATGATCTTATCCAATATGTCAACTATCCTTTGAGCTTGGATGGATGGAAAAGTATTACACATTATTTTATTATGCTATACTTATAGCTTATGGTATAATCTTAAGATTCCAAGAATTACCTGAGTGTATTGCTCATTTTCTCTATAGTTACTATTTAATCCTATAATATGGCTTTAGATTTGTCTATAGTGGTAAATTTAAGCTTTATAGTAGCTAAAAATTTATTCAAATATTATTTTTACTTTTAACATATCTTGGGCTATTTGCTTAGCCTACCTTATAATGATGTCTATAATTTATATTCATCAATGAGTTGACATATGACCTCTATTTATGTCTTAAGATCTTTACCTTGGGTTATCATGCCAAATTTTTTTGTGTGTATCTCTCCAACTCTTTATGAGCTCTATCAATAAAGCAATGAATTATTTGTCATATAACATGACTTGATCACCTAGTACTTGCGTAATAAAGTGGGACAAGTGTTATTGATAAATTTTCATGAATTTACCAAATAATATTCTACTTTAGCTTTTAATATTGTATCCTTAAGACTTCCTACTCTAAATATGAGGCCTTCTATCCAATGTATTTTTGTATCTATTTTGAGAGTGGTAGATGGGTCACATCTAATAGTGTTTCTATTATAGTGGTAGAAAGTGCCATGGATGTGGTCATAGAAGTCACAAGAGTAGGTTTGAATTAAGCCAATAGAAGTAAGAAAGTAGTCCATCATGTTGATATAGTAGGAACAACCCATATCTATTGGTTATATATATGTGATGCCTCTTTGGTGCCCTTAGTGTGAGTTGCAATTACTAAGTTTGCCTATACTTATGCATCCTTAAGCTCCTTGGTCTGGCTTGCTACTTCCACCTTGACCTTAATGGTATCTTTAACTTGTACTTTAACTTCCTCTTCAACCTTAATCTTAACATTAGTTTGAGATTTAGATTTAGAATTTGTCTTAGCCTTAGCTTTGGCTTCAACTTCAGCCTTAGCTTGTAGTTCTTGATCCTTATATTTTTGTTGTGTAGCTTGCACCTCCTATTGTCATCATTGGGATTCCTACTACTCTTTCATATTTGAATCTACTTCTTTACCTTGATTGTGTAGAGTTTATAATTACTCATATTTATTATTTATAGATTCAACTTATTTCCACATAGCCTCTACTTCCTTAGCTTTCCTTTTTTTTCAACTCCTATATCTTATGACTTCTATTGTCGATGCTACATAGTTTCATGTTGTGTTTCTTATGTAACTTCTAGTTATATTTGTTCTTTTGTTTTCTTGCTCATTTATTCCTCCTTTACCAAATCAGGTTTTGGTGTGACTTGCATAGTTTGTTGTTCAACTAATTCCTTAGTCATAGATATATCCTTGGGTTCCTCATCCTCTTAAATTTATGTCACATTAGGTATGCTTGGGTGATTTCACTTCACCAAACTGGACTTTATATACCAACTTATTTTTCCTAGATTTAGCTAGAGGTGTGAGAGTCTACTTTTGATTCTTTGGACCTTGGGACCGAGGTTGTTTTTATGCTTATCGAGACTATTATACACTACTTTATTTTATAGGTTCACTAGGATACACCATCCTTTCCCATATAGTTTATGATGGCTTAGCATAATTATGTGTGCATGGTTGCTAGAGTAAGACTTGTATAAGACTACCTTCTATAGGTAAATCTACCACCTATTTAGTTGATGATCCTACAATTGATTCTATTAAAAATATATTATCCTCTAACTTGCACTGATCAATTTCTTGTCCTATGGTATCAATGAGAATAAGAGGGGGTTGAGTAATATTAACCCAAAGGTCTTGTCTTACTTGATTTTGCATTTAGAAAGTATAAACTACTTTTCAAAAGAAGAACTCCTTCTCCTCATCTACATCATACACCTATTTCCTAATGTGTTCCAACATCAATTAGAGTACTTCCCATTCTTCTACCCCCAACTTAGGTAGGTCATACTTAACATCTATCCATGAAACCATGGGATGCTTGAGCCATGAATTTATTTACTAGGATATTTTATTTGGTATACATGGTGAGACTCTGCATGTAGGTTCTTTCTTCTTGCCTTTATCTCAATACATTAGAGCTTATAGTTGTGATGGTTGTGTGAGTTGAGTCTAAAATTATATTTATTATTGTGAAGGTACTTTCTCTACTTGTGGTTATTGTGCTTGAGGAGAGATAACTTGCAAAGGAGGCACCAACCTCATAGTTAGGGCCTTTTACCTATACACTTCATCCTTTTATTTGACCATTGAAATGAAAAATGGCATTGGGGTTATAGTTGGAGTAGATAACTCATGTACATCGATCTGTATGCCATTATATAAATTGGTAATTGAATCATGTTATTATAGATATTACATTACATCCTATGGGATATTGGGGTGTGATCAGATCAAGGCTAGGGATTCATACCATAATGTGTTAAATCACCCCAATTACTCATAATATTGTCCCATTTTAGTCCATATAATTCTTGTAAAGGCATTACTTGGCCAAAAATCTAGAGATACATTAATTGGTCCCAATGGAGATTTCCACTATGTGAAACACTATAAAAGGACCAAAAATTGGTACTAAAAGGTCTGTGTGATTCCTAAAAGTACCTTCTATATATTAGTGGTGATTTTAGCTAACAAAAATTAGGCAAGTTGAAATCCTCTTTTAGATTTATCATGTGATAGGTAGTGTAAATTATACCTCTTATTAGTTGTTTTACTTGCTTAGTGGTTGGATGTAATATTTTGGTGATACATTGAACCATGATACATAGTAAATCATCATTAATAGAGTCAATAAGAGTTACTCAACCTTCCCTAGTGGAATATTTTTTCCTAATATTTGAATGCATTGGTAGTGCCATAGACTTATAAGGTAGGATGAACTTTCTACGATTGGTTAGACCAGTTGCTCATGCCATGCTATGCATAGAAATCTAGATTGTAACATATTGAGATAAATAGATATCTCCTTGAATATGTCAGATCAAAAAAAGTCATCATAACCTCACATAACTACCAAAATGTAGGCATATTAAGCAATCATTCAATTTTGAAGCCTCATAGTAGATGTTGAAGTGTTAAGGCTCCTGCTTGTGATGTTCCTTGAGTATCTTAGGCAAATAGAGTAGTTTAAACTGCCTCTATGAAGTTGAATATATTTGGATAATTATATTTAGTCTATCTAAGACTTATACCAATTCCCATTCACTATTTTTATGTATCTAATAGTGGAATCAATAACTAACCTCTTCCCATGGCTTGATCGATGGTTTGGACTGAAAGATTACTATGATTAATTGTACTCTAGTTTAAAATCCATTTATGAATAGGTATTTAAAAGGTAGATCATAAAATTATCTTATTATTTTAATGTTGTAATGTTTTATCATTGTTCATACCCTAATATTTTATAGTTTTTTACACCTAATTTCATATTATCACCTCTTTTGAATGCATTGACTATGTGCACACAAATGTTCCATTTTCAATTAATATTAGTTACTAGAATTCACCTTAATATGGATGTTTAGTTCCTAAAATATTTAATTTACTTATTTGTTAGTTATTATAGGTGAGTATCTATCCTTTTAGCTAATCAATTTTCTTTATGTATACACTTATCCTTTTATTACCAAATATACTTTGCAAATGATACTATCTTTCAAAAATGATGCATCATTAACAATATAACCTAACCATTGGCATTCCATTTACCATATATATCTTATCTTCACCTTCTTATAATTAATTAAAATTCTTGATTTAGTTATGGCCAACTATCTTTGATGAGCTATCTTTAGAATGTGATTACATCCTGTGATGATAACTACTTCCTAGTGGTTGTGATGTGTTGCACAATAACAAACATTCTAACCTGAGAAAATTAAAAAAAAAAACATTAAATAAAATCCTAACTACATGGTGCTACTCATCACCCACTAATTTTTTTATCAGAATGAAAGAGATTAAAGATGATATGGCTTAATCCTACAACCATTTATACATCTTAGTAATATGGTTCCCTACAAATATTTCATCACTATGATACCATATGGTGATATTTCATGAATTATGTAGGGTATTTTCCATCTAATGCACATCTTTCTAAGGAATGTTTTAAATATACTTTCATAAATCAATACTATTTGGTAGAGTTAACATTGCTTAGATAACAAGTTATGATCATGCCATGATTTTTGATTTTGTTTGTTTATCTGTTATGTCTAATTTTATTTTAATATATTTTATTCCATCCTATTGAAATCCATCAATCACACCTTTAATTAATCATGATATACTAATCGCATGATCATCATAATTTACATATTAGGCATAATATATTCCATAGGCATTACTACCTCAAGACCATATATCAATTGGAATAGAGTGAACTAGATAACTCTCTTGTAATGTGTTTGATAAGCCCAAAAAATTTCAATAATTTTATCCTCCCAATAATATCTCTAAAATTTAAATTTTTTATTAACATCTTCCCCAAAACTTTATTGGATGATTTTTCCTATCCATTGGCCTGTGGATGGCAAGCCATGTTTTATGGTGCGATATCATGAACTCTTTAGTGAGAGTATTGATAGTTATATTTAGTAAATGTATTCCTCTATCACTTACCAACTTAACTAGACATCCAAACCTCAGGATGATGTTTTCATATAAAAACTTAGTAGCATCCTTCACACCATAACTTAATGTGGTATTAGTTTCCACCCATTTCATGAAACAGTCTATCATAGTAATAATATATCGGACATAAATATTGTTACTTGGGGGAGCTATAGGTCCATAAAAATGAATTCCCCATTACTCAAAGGGTTGTTTCATAAGTATAGGTACAAAAGTATTTTTGTCTCACTAAATGGGATTGCCCATTCTCTAATAAATGTCATAGTGTTTAAAAACTCTATGTACATCTTGAAATAATGCAGACTACCACAGACCACTCTGAAGTATTTTTATTTTAGTGGATTCTCATATAAATGACAACTTATAATTCCTTGATGAGCCTCTTGAATAAACTGTGGTTGCTCATGCTCTAGAGATACTTTACACAATACATCATCTTTGCAAAGCTTATATAATAATCCATTAATGAGGATATATGGTATGGATCAAGTAACCATTTAATTCTTTTCTTGCTTAGTGTAGTCCACAAGAAAATGTCCTTGTTACAAGAAATTTAGAATGTCATCCATGTTATCAATAACTATATAAGTTATAAATAAATGTATATTATGAGATTTATCTTTATGTTCTTATAGTTCCTTCCCATTACAAAGTTAGCTGAGGTGATCTGGTTCTACACTCTCTTATCCTAGGTTAACATTAATCCAAAATTGAAATTCCTAAGAGTATCAACCTCCTTGATATACATCCTATTATCATTGGTTTATTAACTAGGTATCACAATGCCTGGTGATCCATGAAAAACTAAGAATGAGTAGCCAATAAGTAATGCCTAAAATTTTAAAATGCAAACAACATGGCTAGTGCTTCTCTCTTTATGGTCATGTAATTCTTTTTTGTGGTTGATAGTTTTCTGCTAGACAAATGTATTGAGTGATCCAACCCACCTTCTCTTGTCTATTATAAAACAACTCCATCTATGGTGCTATAAGAATCCACATTTACATAGAATGGATTCTTCTAGTCAGGAAATACTAAGATTAGTGTTGTTACCAACCTTTGCTTTAACTCAATAAATGTTGTTTGACATTCTAGTGTCCATTCAAATTTGGTATCCTCACATAATAGATTCTTCATAGATGTAGATATAGTTTCATACCATTTTATAAACTTTCAATAATATCTAGTATGACCAAGGAAGGTGCACACTTCATTTGACTTAGTAAGAGGTGGCATTCCTACAATAAAAACAATTTTATTTGGGTTGACCAAAATTATATAATTACACACAACATGGCCCAATAAAACACCAAAAGGTGTAAGGAATGGACTCTTCTTTAAATTTAAAGTGATGCACAAAGCCAAACATCACCCCAACATCAATCTTAATTTTGACTTGTGTTATTTAAATAGAGAGAAGACAAACTAATCATCTAGATAGACATCTAAAAAATCATGAATGAAATATTTGAATGCATTTACCATAACTATATAAAATATAGAAGGTTCATTCTTTAAACTAAATGACATTACCTTGTATGAAAATGATCCCCATTTAGTAGCGAAGGTGGTCTTAGCCTAATCCTTCTTAGCAATCAAAATTTAGTGATATCCACTAAAACCATCTATAAATGAATATACCTCATGCCTAGCCACAAATTCAAAGAATTTATTTATGAAATTAATAGGAAATGGATTATTAACACAAGTGTCATTGAGTGCATGGTAGTCCCCACACATAATTTTTCCTTGTTTTATTAAGTTGAACAACCATGGGACTCACCCACTCTATCTTTTCAACTAGATAAAAAATTCTAACTTATTGTATTTGATCTAGTTTGGCCTTTACTTTGGTCTTCATATTAGGATTGAAGTTGTAGGGTCAACTTTTGATACATCACACATATTATTTTAATTCTATGTGAATTTCTCCTAAATATGGATCTATACCTTTTACCTCTTAGAATTTGTTTGGAAACACATCTTGATAATGTCTTAATAGCTACAAGGCCTAAGAGATTTACTCTTATCCACAATAATCTCACAATATTGTAAGTTTAGTGGCTGGTTTTTTCCCATTATTTCCTTAAATATTTTTCAATGGTTCTTGATATATCTTGCCTAATCTACTAGGCACATTATCTTGTAGAATGTGTTTTCCTTCATGTTGTAGAATTTTGATATTGTACAATTTCTCCTCTTCCATTTTATCTACACTTTGCACTAGTTTGGGCTCATCTTCATGCTAGGGATCAAATAACCCTTTTAGATCAATATATCCACCATTATCACTGTCACTTAATTATGTTAGATTATTGATTATTCTATTACATGGCTAAACTAGGAGTTTTTCTTTTTTATTGTCTTTATAATTATGTAGTGTGAGATCCAAGCCCTGTGTAGCCTCCTGAAGAGATGATGATTCAACTACATTTTTAAAATATTTTACATGTCCATGACATATAATTTTTTTAATTATATTCAAGGAATTATGTACTAGTGTGTTATCATCTTCAAAGACAAAATTTTGAATGAATTTGCACCCAATGTTTAGTTTCCATTCTATGCTCTTGATGCATATACCAAGTTATTGGAAGAGTTTTAAGGGTGTGGCTAAATATGTGTACCCCATATCATGGTTATACTCTTTTTGAGGTCAATATATCTATGCATTGATATATGTATAATTATATACATTGACCCTCTTGAAATAAAAATCATTCTAATTTAACACTAGCTAGTAGCTAAAACCTTACAAATGAGATTTCACATGCTTTTTCCCCCTATATTTTTGAGTTTCTCTAAAAAACCCACCATGCCATAGTATTTATTTTTAACATATAGCTGAGTGTGTTGAATCACTATTCCACCTTTGACACATGGTATTCAATCCTCAATATGAATAGATTGAGATCCTTTGTTGAAAAATATTAAGGTATCTGACATTTATAATGAACAACATGTATAGGGGTCATAACTCATAATCTTAGCAAAACCAATTCAATAAGTGCTCATCTAAGTCACCAATTATGGATGATGTAGAAGCCTAGGGTAGAATATATTATAGGATTGGTTCAATATAGTCCATCATAGTTTCATTATTATTATACAAGCAGTCTACCTCAGATCTTGGTGGTAAATGCACTAAAATAAAAACACAATCTTTGATGTGAGATTTCCTTACCTAAGACTTTGGTAGAATAGGTTTGAATACTAGTTTTTTTTACTACATGATACCTGGTTTTTACTTTTGACATTCTATAGACCATACCCCATTTTATCTTTCATTTGTACCGACTTTAAACCAACTATTATCCCTATAAGCATTAGGAGATTCTAGCTCTGTAGGGATGATATATGGATTTTTTTCATACTTATTTGAAGGTATGACTAATATTTTATCTTTT
This sequence comes from Torreya grandis, assembly GCA_037957365.1. Classification (NCBI taxonomy): domain Eukaryota; kingdom Viridiplantae; phylum Streptophyta; class Pinopsida; order Cupressales; family Taxaceae; genus Torreya; species Torreya grandis. The sequence continues at coordinate 982,624 of JARHVA010001710.1, forward strand.
TGATGCACTTCTAACTGATCATGCATAGTGTTAATAGTCATTTGGCCATCGTAAGCCAATTCTTACCAATTAAGGTGGAGTAATGAGTATCTATTATCTTCATGTTGATGACCTTAAAATCCCCTTGTAAGATAAGCTTAGCCATTTTAATTTCAATATATTTTAATTATCCAATGAGTTTGACTCTACCATAATCTACTAAACTCAATGTTACTAGACTATAGCTCAAAGTTGGTTGACCCATGGCTTCCCATGTTGATTAGGGAATCATATTGATTGTACTTATAAATTCAAATACTAATTTGGGATTTTATATCCATCCAAATCAATATCCATTCACAAATTCACATCCCAAAGATTTTTTTCTTGACATACCAAACTACTTTATCAACCCTTGTTTGTCCTCATGCACACTATAGGAGGTTAGTGATATTCTAGGATATATATTCATTACATAGTATACTTTCATCAGATTCATTAAAGTAGTCAAAATTACCTCTTACTACATTATCCTAATAATTTTACCATATATTCGAGCATCAATAGTGTTATCATCATCAAAGACTAGTTTTTATTATATTTCCTATAATACTTGCACAACTTGATACATTAAATTATTTTCTATAGCAAGATCAGGATTCTTATCCCACTAAAATTTTCTAATACCATGATCCTAAGGAATTTATAAATGAGGTAATCCTTGTTCATCTCTCTATTGCTTTGTGATAGCTTACACAAATGCATTTTCATTTGGATATGCATTGATCATATTTACATTATGCATTGGATTCTCCTTTCTTTATTTCTCTAGAATAGGGAAATGCTCTATTTGATGTTGACCTTTGAACCTAAAATATACATAATAAAATTGTTTATAAGGATTTGTGGGATAGTTCCTCACATAATGATTACTTGTTTGACATAGATAATATTTCATAGGGGTCAAGCATACTGATTATCATTATTATGACCTCCTTAATATCTGCCATGATATCCTCCCTTATATCCCCTATATAGCCTCCTGTATTCTATTAATATCCCCACCATTGGGATTAATATCCAAAATATCCTCATTACTAATTCATTTACATATCACATCCCCCATATTGATATTAAGTATAACTTAGAGTCCAATTTTCCTAATATTGCTAAAGATTTATGTTGTTCTAGGGTTGCACATACCAACCAAAATATTGGTATGAAGGAGATGACATATTATTCCATATTGATATGCCCTATGGTTGATACTATGGTGATGAAGGCATCTAATATTGAGCCAATAAAGGCACCTATCTTTAACTACCTTGAGTCGCATTTATCATCTCCATATCTAGTCTTAGATTTAGTTCCTTCACAGTGGGTATTTTCTAGGCTATATTTTTAAAGATGTTCTTTGTTATACATTAATTTAATATTTGTAATGGTTAACATCTTTCCTCATCATGCTTTGTAGATTTGTAAAAATTATAGTATATGCTATGTGATTTTTAGATATATTACTAGAGAATATGACACTTGGATGTAAGATGTCAACTTCCCTACAAATTTCACAAAATTCTATTTTAATTATTGGAAAATCATTCCTATGATGTCCCTCACATCCAAGTTCTATGAATTATTAGCCTAATTTAGGATTATCAATTTCATGCATCTTTTTCATCTTCCTCGTAAAAACATCTAACTTAACTTCTATTTTTGATCCTATCAATGGAAGATCCACATAATATTCTATTTATTCAACTTGTGTGGAAATAAATTGAGCATCAACCTTGGTGGAGAAGTAGGATTAAGTAATAAAAAACCTTATTCTTGGTCATAGGCACTCTACAAACCAAACAACCTTATCTTTATCTTCTAAAATAAAATTGATTTTTGATTTTTTCATCACATTGGAAAACTTACGATCATATTTTCTAATCATTTCTCTAAATTTTTGTTGAATTTGATTCATGTTCTGAATAATTTGTTTGGAAATTTTTTTACCTTAAATTATGCTACTAGAAAATATTTAACTTATGCAAGATCAAGGGTATTTACATTTTTTTTGAAAATTAATGCTAAGGAATGTCCTGTTAAAGCCCTTATGAGTTTGCACTTATTAACATCATCTAATGTTACACATTTTACAATACATTTCCTTTCATAGGTTACCAAGTATTATTCAAGGACTGAAGTCCTATCATATGAAATTAAAGGCAAAAACACCATAGTTGGTAGGCTAGTAGTTATTACTGCAAATGTCTAAATACTAGCAAATATGACTGGTGGTGATTGTGCACTAGTTGTGGTATTGTTCGGCAACTAAATACTATTTACTATGACTATGAGTTACTACACACTAATTTTTTTATGAATAAAAATAAATATTACTTCGTGTAAGTTATTTATTTCTAATTCCCACTTGGTTTCTACACTGAGCTTTCCAAACTTATTGGTAAAGGAATCAAACCAACCTAAATCAACTTCTCTCTCTACACTTTTTTTACCTTTAATAAATAAAGTGGGATTGGGGGATTCACACCCTTGAAATAAATGATATTTATTTCTAACATCTTCTAGATTTGAACTTGAACTTATAATATTACTACCTTCAATTTTAACATTTTCCCAAGAACTTTCCTTCCTAGTTCCAGCTAAAAATACCTCCCTTAATAGAGATCTACCTATACTTCCTAACTATTATACCTCTACATCACTACTTACATCATCTTCTTTCTCATTGGGCCCTTTCTCATATTCTACATAACCTCTTCTTTCAATAGTTTCCACATCTTCTCTCTACAACCTACCTTCTCTAGCATCTTTTTCTTGTCTATCTTTAGCTCTAGAATTTTATTCTCTATTCCTAGCCCTATTCATAGTTAGTTTGGGGTAATTTATCTTTTTCCATCTTCCTTGCTATCATAATTCCCTTTCTAGTCCTAAATTTTTCTTGTCACTCTAAGTTTTTTTGCCTTTCATTTTCTAAGACCAAGTATAAGTTCCTTTTAATCAACTCTTCAACATTAACTTTCTCCCACATGTACCCCCATGGTGCCCAAAGTGATTAATCCATGCTGAATCAAGTAGGCACCATGGCATTTTCCAAAACCAACATCTTTATTAGTAAATGTAATTACTACAAAAAATTTCCTCTAATTCCTTAGACAAATCAATCTTGCATAATTTTAAAAGGTATGTATCCTTTTATTGTGAACTTAGTGATATAACCATCGATTGTAGTCTTCTTCAATAATATACTACTAGGGACCAATCAATATCTAGGTTATGTAATTTATCTAATTTTTCCTTAATATAGACTATAAATTCTATTGTCCTCAATCTAAATTAATAGTATTCTAATCTATCTAGCCATACAATCAACAATCCCAACAATTTTCACTAGAAAATTTCATAGATTTCACCATAGAGATGTTCTTGGATAACCCCTTCTATATTTTTTCTAAATCTCTATGCTTCTTCTTCTGCAAAGTTCTAGGTTCTCTCATCTAATCATGTTTTTGTGTCTCTCTATCCTAGCAACCATCCCAACATATTTCATCTAAATAGGTTCAATGCTTACCACACAATTGTTAGCAAAGGTTCTTGGAAATACTTTAGAACATGCCAATTATAGGGATAAATTACATAGTGGAGAGTATCAATAGAAGTAGAAGAAATGGAAATGTTACTCACCATCTACAAAGTAACAAAAGGAACCTAAGAGAACAAATAAAAATGCTAATAGAAATTGGACCATAACTAGTATAACATTCAATAACATATTAAATTAAAATAGATTACTCATTGTGCATAACCCATATATAAAAGAAGATAATGAAAACCATAAAAAAATAATTATATTAATCTCTATCAACACATTAGAACCAATTCTATTACATCAAGGTGATATATATAGTCTTGTACAATTATGTTGTCTCTTTACAATCCAACCTTTCAAGATACAAAAGGAAATACTCTTCATACTCTTCAATTACCCAATTAAGCTTACAAGGACAAATACATACAAAATTTATATAAAATATAAAATCATACACTTCACACATGTTTCTCTCTATTATAATTCATGGTTTTAATAAGCTCCATTCTTCATCCAACATGTGCTTTCAATATATAACTTAGGAATTGATTTATTATGTTTTGAATACTAAAGGTTAAAAGGTAGTTACCTTAATTGTGTTATTTTACTATCTTGATTTAAACATTAAATAAATTTATTCATGAAAAAAAATGTAAGAGGAATTTAAGGGAAAAATATCCCCCAATGCATTTTTTTTAGTTTATACTTCAAAATTTTGCATTTGATAAGCTTTTTGTAAACTTATGAAAGTGGATAAAAATTTAGGGTCGTGTTTGAAAGCTTCATGATACTTTTATTTTGATGTTCCATTGATAAAAGGTAAAAGGGAATATAACTAGGGCTTGATTAGATTCTTACTATCATGTCTAAGGTTTGACCTTGCCAAGGAGATTAGGGTGAGCTATCCAGCCACCATGCCTACATGTGTAAACTAAATTACGAGTTTAATAAAATTATATTGGAGTGATGCATTGATGATCACTAGTTGCATGACGGAAAACATTTTATGGAGAAATTGGGTCATAGAGGACATGCATGGGTTGAGAAAATGTAATAAGGAGAAGTGAAGAATAGAGGATGGTATAATGATAGATGACAAAGGAAAGAAGGAAAAACTTGGTAAGAGGAAAAGAAAGCTACCCAATCTATAATCAAACATTGAGCATTGATAATAAGGCAAGTAACATGTTGGCCTGTGTAAAAAATACACATGGGTTTTGCTATAGACTCAAATATTATGAGAAAATGTGCATAAATGTTGAATGTAGCTCTATTATGGTTAGTTTCATGAATGGGTAGATACATATATTAAACTTTAAAGAGATTCATGGTTATAGACCTGGGGATATAATTTTATTCCATTCCTAATAATATAAAAGTGATATTGAATCCCTTTGCTACAATAAAAATTTGAAGCTTATTGATGCATAACTTGCTTAGAATCGTCAACCTCCATTGGGGGTTTTATTAAATAAAATTATGTGGTTACTTAAATATAAATTTGGAATATTGATGAAAACTATGGAACTTGAAAATACAATAAGGGACTTACTTTAATGTATTTTATGTTATCCATTTCATAGTTGTATATATCCCTATGGTGTCTAAAAAAGGATTATTGAGCATGTGAAATCATTTGTAATAGTTTTTGGAGGATTCATTGTGGTCTTGTAAGACCTGTAGCTACATATTGGATTTTTATATAGAAACTTGTAGATGCACATTTTATATTTTATGGTTGAAGGTTATTGAATATATGTTAGGTCAATTAAATAAATGTATATATATATATATATATATATATATATAAGTATATATACATTTTTATATATAAAATAAAATAAGATCTATCATATGCATATACATACATACATGATAGAACTAAGGGATGGATATATTAAGATAAATATACATGTATTCTTTCTAACAACCCAAAAAGGTTAGATATATATAGCTAAATGTCTTAATCTCATTATAACCTAGCTAAGTGAGTCAATTTGAATTAAGGAATTAGTTTTAGCTATTTAATTTAGATACTTGCAAGTGTTTGAATGAGATTTTATTTGTATGAATGTAAATTCAAGGAAGTAATAATTTTTTCATAATTTTCTTAGCTAAAACAAATTTAAAAGAGCAAACATCAACTTGTGTGTGTGTGTGTGTGTGTGTGTGTGTGTGTGTGTGTGTGTGTGTGTGTGTGTGTGTGTGTGTGTGTGTGTGTGTGTGTGTGTGTGTGTGTGTGTGTGTGTTTTATGTGACGTTAAGTGATAAAGAAAGGCTAGGGAATAAAAGGTGTACTATAGATATTTAAAAATTGCCTTAATAATAAGTTTCAGATGCATGAATATTTTCTCATATACATATGTTGGTAATAAGGAAGTTTTTATGTCATTATGTAGTATAACAATTATGACCTACCTAAACGAGTTTATTTTATGATACAATAGGGTCACATACAACTATAGATAATGACTAGAAATCTGAGTGAAAAGTGAAATTAATATATATAGCTCCAATTATATTGAATTAAAGTTAATTATTTTTAGTTTTCATGAGTGTCGATATGTATAAACATATTTTGAATACCCATCTTTCTCAAAATTTTAACATTTTAAGGGCTCCATTAAAGAGAAAATGGGCATACTTTGTATGAAGAAGATGACCAAAATATCACCTAGTTTAAGCATAATTTTATTCTATCGTGCACTATAGTGTAAACAAAAATAAGATTGCAAAAGGTTGTTTATAATGTTATTTTCCAATGTAAGTTTATTTGAGAGTCCTGGTATAATTTGTTGAATATGTATTAGAATTTGATAATATATTTATATTCAAGGAATGGGGTTAAAGGATATGTTAGATAAGGTTTAAAATGACTTGAAACTTAATTAGTCTATTTTACATGTCTAATTTTGGGATACAGATACTTGATAAATTTATAAATTATACTTGATGATTTAATGATGAAGACAATGAGATTCATGAATAGTAATTTCTTACACCATGTGACTTTGTTTAGTTAAATGTATGTCAAAGTTACATAATTCTGCATTGAATATTAATGGACTAAAGTATTTGGATAATCAGATATAGATATATAAGTATGCTAATTGGTAACTTTTATATCTACCCCTAATTATCATGAGAATAATGAATCAATAGGATTCTTATTTGATGATTATCTACATCTTTTTTCATTTCATAATGTTGTAATATTCTACTTTTAAATATCTATATGTAGACTGCATTAAGATAATAGGAGATACATATATGGGTATGCCAGTGGATAACTCATATGCCTATCTCCTGACATCAATATAATTCATGATCTATTAGTAAATATTTATGTGTGAGTCAAAATGACATAGTTTTTTAAATCTAAAATTCTATAATGAAAATTTTGGCTAGAGTAATGTTATAGTTGAGACATTGTCATTTCATTGCACTTTTAATTTACATGTGTTTCTTGATATCATTTATATAGAGGAATGTATTCCATGGTCTATTTGATTTCTACATTAATAGTGATAGTACACACACATGTTTTATTTAGTTCTTAATATATGTATTATTCTTATTTGTCTCTTTATGAAGGGTAGAGCCACTTCTAGAAGGGAGGTATGTGGTAGACTGTTAGTCTATGATTAGAGGTAAAACACTAAGATGATGCTTTCCCTCTATTAGAGTACTCAACCTTTGGGATTATACTTAGGATATGTTATGGATCATGGCTCTATTTAGTAGCTCATTTGTACTATTATATTACTTATTATGTATATTTGACATTATACTTCATTGAACCTTATTTATGGATGGATATTCAACACAACAGTGGTTATGTATTTATACATTATTTTAAAAATGTAAAAACTAGTGGCTACAATCACATTTATAATTGATTTATTATTTATATTAGTATTTGTTGTACTAGATTCATTTTATTATTCTTGATTGATAATTATTCAACTTATAGACTAGTTTATTTCTTGAGTACTAAATGTATTTGATTTAGTCTGTGGGATAATGTTATTTAAACATTTATTGATTTTAATTCATTTAGTTATGAAGTACTAAACAAATAGTTGTAAATAATATTCATAATAATTACATGTAAAATAAATAAATATTGTATTTCATGGTTAGTCCAATGGGGTCTAACAAAAGATATATAATAGTATTCTAATCATTGCATTACCTCTTCATTAAAACCATCCTCTTATCATATGATTCCTCATGAAAAATTTAAGCATTAAAATTATATTTTATGATGTTGTTTACTTATATTGTTTGAGGGATTCATAGGGTATGAATAATGATGGATTAAAAAAAAAGGTATTCAACCAAACCTAAAAAATAAGCCATGGAGGTGAAAAATGATTGAATAAAATCATCAGTATGTTTACATGTATGAACTAGAAGTAAATGATTGTTTGAAGATGTTTTTTTTGAGAAAATATTGTATCAAAAGCCTCATATTATTGTTGCATGAGGATGCATAATATATTAAGTTGGGGCATATGATGAAGCTAAGAAATGACACTCATCTTGCATAGTATTATCCCTAAACCATTTCTATTTTGGCCATTTTTATAATCCTCAACCATGTTTTCAACCTTATTTTCATTCTCATTACATATGTTTATTGTTGTGATATAATCTAATGATTTCAAAATAAAATAATATAGTTTAATGGTTTGATTAACTAATAATGAAAATCAAAATATCTGAGACACCTACAACTCTATGAATGATATATACATTTATTGATGGATTGCAACCATTATCTATTTTACCTAAAGCCATTGTTATTTTAGCATCAAACATTGTCTATTTCACCTAAAACCCTTGTTTTTTTTAGTTTCACATGAAAAAACTATGTGTTTTAGCTAAAGGAATTATTTGTTTCCCCTATAGTAATTACCCCCAACAACACTTGCAACAACTAAATTTGTAAACATATTTCTAACCATGATAGGTAGATTGCAACCAAAGTCAAAGATCCAATCCCATAAATATAAAGATGATTATTAAATTATTTACTAATTATTTTATGGTTTCAAAAAAAATATTATTTATATTTTTGTACAAATATAATTTATTATTTAAATTATTGAAACTAATCATAATTTGGGGATAGCCATAGAATTTATGGTTGTAATCATTTTATTCTTGTAACTTATAAATAAACCACTTACCTATCCTATATAAGGAGTATAATTTTAAGTGGTGAGGAAGTTAATAGGAGTTCTTGAGTTGATAGATATAGTTCTTAGTTGATAGTTGGAAAGCCGAAGACTATTATTATTATCTTTATATAAGTCTACCATAGTAGAATTATTATGAAATAAAATAAACATTGGATTAACTCAAATATAGAAAGGGGATGGAAATAAAGCTATAATATGAAAAAGGAAGGACACACTCGCATGGATTTGGTAGACTAATTTCTTATCCTTAAGTATAGTTTTTATTTGTGTGTTTATCTATACATGTATTTCTTATTTCCTATTGATTATGTTTTATGTTTTATTTCATATGTGTATAAAGATATTACATTCTATTATTTCAATTTATTAACTATGGGAATCTTCCAAAACATAGACTCATATTTTAATTCCAAGATAGTCTATATTTCCTTTATACAATTTTCATTTATTAAAATTGTAATTTCAATTCTTGTCATTCCCCTTCTACAAATGTGTTTCTATTATGTAATTATTAGGACCCCAACCTTCAAGAGAGACTAGTGCAACACGTAAAATGCTAAAACATTGAAAGACTATGTCTCATGGATTTATAATTAATGATTTTATCATAATCAATAAACTAAGTGGCCAACCCATGGAGGACCTATGTTAGGTTGTACATATAATGATTGGTCCTTGTCAATTTAATTAGGGATTTGATTTTTCCCATTAACCAAAACAAACCCTAACTTTTATGCATATAGTTAATTTGAAAAATATACCAAGAAATTCATTCCATTATTATAAATATCACATCGCAATGTTCATTACATATTTATCAAGATATCTAATTATCTCACAAGATCCTAATACCATTAATATATTTTAGGTGCATAGCTAAGCACCTAAAAGTATTAATATGACTTGAATACCAATTGAAAAATAAGGGTTCTACTAAATAAATTCATATATATCATGCACAAACCACAAATGCAAACTAAGGTGTAATCCAAGATTAAGGATCATAATCTAGAGTCCAAAACCAATTTTTTACCATAAGGTGTCTAATTTATAAATGCGTTTGGACATCTAAAAGTTTTGAACTATTAACAATGAGTTTATCATCTATAATTAAAGTTTCATATTACAAAAGTGTTTAATTTTATTATCATTCATTATCAAGGTTTTCATCTCCTAAGTTGGAATCAACATACAAATGTGTTATTATTTACCCATACAGGTTCCAAATCTAAAATGGTTATCTTTAAATACATCTTAGAAATATAATATGTGATTAATTCTAAAACTATTTTACAATCAATATTAAGGATCCAATCACAATTTTACAAGTGTCATACTATGATTTCTAGTTAAAAATTGATAGCTTATTTCATCTTAGGTACAATGATTATCAATCAAATAGGAAAGGGTAAATCCTACCCAAATCTAAACATTAATTTCAAAAAATATGGTAATTTAAGGTTTGATAATATAATATTATTCTATTTTCAACACATATTCAAGTCCATTGCAAGTTTTAACATCCAAAATAAATATTCAAATTAACTAAGGATTCATCATTCCAAAATCATGGCTTAATAATTGGTCAAAGTCTCAATACTCATTATGCAAGTTTATCACCCAATAAGGGTTCAAAATAAACTATAAGTTTAAGGATATATAAATTAATTTATTTATCAATATTCCAAAGGTTAAATATTCATTATTATTACACCCAAAGTCCTTAGGTTTTCCATTATCAAAGGTTAAGGTTTTTAGAGCTCAGGTTTTAGAAAGTGAATTCAAGAAAGAGAGTGTCATTTGGTCCTTGTATAGTATTCTAGTGATAAAAAAAATCATTAGTGTCTCGTAACACTTAAAAAAAGTGTTATTAGAAGGTATTATTATAATTTTTGACAATACAACCAACACAAGGTTTAACAAATTGTGCCCAACAATAAGATATAACTAAAAATAACTCATAGAAAAAACCATATAACAATTAATACATTTATCTATGTTTTCACTTAAATCACATAGATGTGTGATATGTTTTAAATTAAAATGCCTAAAGCATAAACCTAATTTATGTCTATTCATAAGGTCTGTCCAACATAAAATTTGGTTAATGATTGATAACCAAAACATGCTAGAACAAGTCAAGGGTACATCCATATTTTAAGGTTATCAAATTTTTTTTAGTTTACCCATTTAGGGTTTTATTTTAGTTGCATCACTAACCTTTTTACTTAAACAATTTATTATATTTGAAATTTTCACTAATATAATGGATTATGTAGTTCTTGTAATAATTTTAATTATTTTCCATTTATAACCATAATGATAGATTGGTTGATCATTACATGAATGTAAAAGTATCAACATAGCATTAAATGATAATAAATATGATAATTAAAACATTCATAAAAAATACTACATGTAGTAAGGTACATTTAACACAACACCTTGATGGAAACTCATATCAAGATATTAAATTGCATTTAAAATTATTTCACAACACCCATCATATATATAAGGATCATTTTATATTGGTTATATGTATATTCGTGGACCAAGTCTTATAAAATTTGGTTAAGTATTTATGTTGTTTTATTAAAGGGTTAGTCATTACTCAACTAAAATTCCATTTAAAAAAAAGGGTTTATAAACTTTTATTTACTATTATTATGTGTCTAAGACAACTAATTTTTTCAACCCCAAATAGGTTTTACTATGGATTGATCACTAGTTTCTAAATCTAAGGATGTGCTATTTAAAAGTATTCTTTTCATCCAAAAAAATTCTATTGACCTATAACATCAACACTAAACCTAAACCTAATTCCATAACCTACACTTATTTCTACATGTTTATCACTTTAGCTCTTTATGTAGTAGTCCTCAATTGCCTCATGAAATCAATCTCTTTACTGAGCCTTGTAATGCTAACAACAATCACCCATGTGACCTTGCCTCTTAGGAACTTATCCCCCAAGGGATGATTTTTTTTACTTATTTTGAGATTAATGTGATATAAATGAAATAAAAATATGAATATTTAGATTATGTAAAATAGGGAAATATGCATACAAATATGACTGTAAATGGGTAGATCTATATTTCACTTAGATAATTAGAAATTGAAAAATCACTTTAGAAGAGAGTTACTTAGCTAATTCTAATATATTATCACTCAAAATAGTCATCACTAGTTTTTTAAAATGTTCTTGGTATGTTATGTTATTTTTGAAATTAAAATATAGGGGCCCAAACCCCTATTAGGATGCTATTGGGAAAGTTTTATACCTACATAAACCAATATTGTCCTAATTTTACTGATAATTTTGATGTATATTATGCATGCATTTAACTCATTAGAACCATATGCCTATGAATGGATATGTTTCATATATATTCATTTACCTTAAGGTATGTGTGTTGATATTTGTTTTCCTTCTCCTTCTATCCAAAACCTATTTGTGACTTCTCACATAAGATGAACTTTGAAAATGGGTTTGTATTTTGGGTGGGATATTATAAATCACTACCCATTTAATGGATTAACATTTCCAACATTTTAGTACTTTGAATAGGTCTCAAACCAAATATAGTTATCTCACCTAGGGGTATGTGTTTACACCATCATGATCATTTTAGAATGCAATGCAATGTTTGACTTTTAATATTTGGCACTAGATAACTTTGAACCTCAATTATATTCAAATTTAGTTATAGGATATATTTTTGAGGGATATTTATAAATGTGTGCCTTTATGATGATGTATCAAGAGAATGTTAATGGATTTTTCAATATTTTAAGCGATTCTCAATGTAATAACCAAGTTGTGACCAAGAGAGTATAAATTTATGATTGATTTGTATTTATAACTGAGTCTTTGATATTTTATGCTATGACCAACCCATGAAAAATGTATAGGTTAAGGTAGAGGATACTTGGTGTCCCAAAATTTCACACTTTGAAAGTTTGGGTTACCCCTATTAAAATTTTTGTCTTTTGTCTTATGAGACTCAAATATCCTTATCAAAACTCATTCCCATGAATAAGACTTAGACTTTATTATTTTTCACTGTGATTGCTTTCATTACCAAAATTGCTTCAAATTACTCTAGAAGGTTAGAAAATGTCTACCTAGGTCATTATCATAAAACCCATATGTCTATCTTTCCAAGAAATTTAAATAATTAAGTGTTTGGGATCATTTATAGACCAACTTGGGTTTTATGGGTTACTTTAATTATTTGAAAAAGGTGAGGTAAGTTATCATCACAAACCTGAGTTACTCCATCCAATTCAAATTAGAATTTTGAAATGACTTTACTTCTTGAAAGCTAAGTAAAGTAGATTTGTAAACCCATAAAATACTAACTAGAAAAAATCTATGGTTATAAGGTGACATTAATTCACTTACTTATATCACAATTAAAATCAATAAAGGTTCATAAGCCCAAAATTTTCACAAGCTTAAACCAAATCGAGGTTACAGGGTTACTTGACTTCATAGACCAAATTAAGCAAAGTAATTCTTGAAACTTGATAGTCAATAAAATGCTTATATGGATAACATCAAACATGTCACTTAGTTGTCATTAATGTGTAGGTTAATATAAATATTAAAAAATCCACCTCATTTCCCACTTAGCTTTTGAACTTTCTAACCTAGTTGCTGCCCCTGTGAATCTTGAATGACATTGTTTGAGCTTTTAGAGTGATTTTGGCACAAAATATTCACAACTAATTTTTAGTTGAGGTATTTAGTTCATTTTCCCTTTATTTTCATGATCCCATTCTATTTGTATATCTTATTTTTATTTCATGAAATTATATATGACATTTTGAAAGTTTTTATATCATTTTTTGTTTTGCTTTAAATCATAAATGTCTTTTTTGCATGTATGGTGTTGTTATAACCTTGAAAATTCTTCAAAAATAATTCACATATGAAAATATCAAACCAAATCCCAAAATATATAATCTTTCTACAAATACCTATAAATTGACCTAGATTATCTACATGAACTCTTCATGACTTATTGATCACTCAGAATCCTGAACTCAAACAACTAGTCTCATGTTACATAGAGTTCCCAATGGGCATTGGTTACTCAAATTTTAAATTACTAATTTCTTACCTAGATTACCAATCGTCTATTAATTTTTATTCATCAAGTTTCCATCTCTAGTAACTTTACCAAAGAAACCCAAAGTTGTAAATGCCTGTCACTCATTCAGAATCTTAAACCCTGAAGACTTGAAAAATACTCAGACCTTCCCAGTATTTGAACACCTTATTACTTAGAATGAGTTTCATAGATTTTTTAAGGCTTAATACTACTTGAATTCCCTAATACCTGAAGCTTTCTTAGGATTGTTACATAAGACAAAAAATTAACTCGATTGTTCAACCTTTTCTAAAATCAATAAGAATAATTGCCAAGTTTTTAAGAGCATTTACCAAGTCTTTCCAATGTTAGTCACAATAAATGTCACAATTAGAATAAGAATTAAATATAATTAAATAATTCCTAGTCTTGCATTTGAAGAAGTTCTAGGTCTAAGTAGGAAAGGAAAGACTAAATCAAAGAGAGTTGGGAAGTCAAAAGAAGCAAGGATGAAGTATGAATATAAGGGATATCCCATTGAGTCTTGAATTACATGTAAACTATAAAAAATCAATGACACTAACATAGAAAATGTTTCTATAATTGAGTTGTTGGAAAGATCTAAAGTCACAATCAAAACACCACTCATGCTAGCAATGACAAATAGTGGAATCCTGCAAGCTACAACTTTTCCAAGCTCTACATAATTATTTGAATTTGTTCTATAATGTGCTAAGTATTATGATTATCTCACTAGAATAGTGAAAGATACTAATGGAAATATGGTGATAAAATTATATGTTAACTATTTTGACTACTATTTGAAGATCCCAGTAAGACCTAAAGTTCTAGACTTATGAATGAATAAAGTTGAAGATATCTAGAAGAATAAAATAGTATAATGCATCAAAATAATGAATACTAATCTAAATAAACTAAAATACAAACTCTTATGAATCTGATGCGACATAACTCTTCAAGAATAATTGAACTTATTAATCCTTAATTCTTTATTTTGAAAAGAATGACACAACTTTATATACCTTGGGGAAATGATTGGCCCATTGAATTTAACTCCTCCTCTCCATAACTTGCTTAAGGGGTCATGAAATAACTTTCCTAAGTTCATAAGGGATAGAAAAAAAAGTTTAGATGAGCACTTAGCTACTTTCTTTGTAGCCTATGGAGTGATTGGCGTTGATCATGAAGATGTGTCAGTTAGACACTTCATTGAAATCTTACATGATTTAGTTGTAGAATGGTTCTACCATTTGTCTCCTAACACCATAACCAATTGGGCCATTATGCATGAGCAATTTAAAAAAAGGTTTAAAGCTGGTAAAGACTTACACATATTTCTCACTCAATTGACTCAACTTTAAAAAGAGCCACATGAAAACATATGAGATTTCATTACTAAATTTAATAGACTACTCTTCAAAATACCTCAAGTTACTTAACTCACTAGTGATAATCAAAAGTGTTTTTTCATCAATGCTTAGTTACCAAAGGTTAGTTATTAGTTACATAAAGCACATCTTTTTGATTTATAAATAACTCAAAACATTGCTACACAGGTTGAAGATGACCTTTTTATGGATGGAAAGATCAAGAAAACAACTTCCAAGGTTGACATTTATGCTTCAAATACATTAAAAAACACTATTGATCCCTTGTTATATAAATTGGATAATGACTTGCTGAAAGTTAAAAGGCAAATTCATCAAGGTGCTCATTCTACTCTTATCAGGAATGCACACACACACACAATTTTAATAATAAAAATTGGAATCATATTTGTAGACCTCCACAAAGAGTGGCAATTAAGGATGTTCCAAAAAATCATGTTGAAATGAATGAATAAGATCATATGGCTACTGATTTTTATCAAAGATTTGTTGATGAGGATGATTTTGTAGATCTTACTAGTGACTCCAATATAGGCTACCTTGAATATCAATCAGAAAGTGATTATGAAGAAATGTTTGAATATGATCATAGTCACTCTTTTTCCATATTTACATGATCATAAATTCAACAAGTTGGTGAAAATTTTTCCAAAGAACAAGGGAAAGAGAAAGAAGACTCTAAGTGAGATGTTAGAATCCTCAAAAGAGGTATCCTTTTACCCTCTTCTCTTGCTCCAAAAGATAAATATGCAACATCTTCTTCTCAACCTCATAAGCTAGTCACTCATATTTCCAAACATAATCCTACTTTGTCTATGTCCATCCCTTATTTTGACATTATTGACCACATCAAGAAAACTAAGATTCAAATGTTAGAAGCTAAATACTTGAGGTCTTATCCAAATCAACTGAATAGACTAGTTAATTATGTTAAAAGTAAAGGATAAAAAAATATAACTAATGCTTCAAATCGTATCTTGCCAACTCTCAAACAAGTTTCTTTATAAAATAATGCTACAACGACCACTCCAACATCTTCTACATTTGAAATAATAGAGCCATTTTATGTATCTCTCTTAATCAACATGTTCAAGTTGAGAAATTATATCTTAGATTCTAGAGCTTTTGATAATGTTATGCTAGCTAAAGTAGCCAATGCCCTTAGCCTCAGTCTAACTAAGTCAATAGGGAGATGTTACTCAATTTAAATACAAGTTCCTTTGATTAGATAAATCAAAGATACACAAGCTATTCTAGAAACATTTCTAGATAAGGGGCTTAAAATGATAATTCTAGTAGTATATATTCCCATTTCCTATAGAATGTTGTTGAGTAGAAACTTTTGCAATGAACTGGGGGAGAAATCAATATAGATTGGTCTTGTGCTCATATTCCAATTAAAAATGTAAATTATAAACTTGAACCTGAGAAGAAATATAAGTACATGATTTCCAAGTTAGATGATCTAATATCATAAAATTCTTTTTGAAAAATCAGATCATGGAGTCTATTACCTTAAATTGGGTAAGGATAGACAAGAAATAGAGACACAAGAATAAGTGGAAATATAGACTCTAGAATTTGATGGTAGTTATAATTCCCTTTGGTTTGGGTACTTGGGTTGTATTGATATCACTTTATGGTAAGGGATATCCTTATTCTTACAAACTAATGTTTGAAAATACTAACAACATAGTAGAGTATGAAGCACTTTTGTTAGGATTAAAACAAGAAAAAGAAAAAGGAATGAGACTTTTAAAAGCATAAGGAGATTTTGAGTTAATTATAAGGAAAATTTGTGGCTAGTACCAAGTAAATAAAGATAAGCTAAAGCACAATTTGATCAAGTTCTGAGTGCAACACTAGATTTTATAGCCTTTTCAATCAATTTCATTACTCATGATCAAAACATTAAAAATTGATTCTCTTATGGTTACTATAACTCTACTCATTCCAAATCAATAGCCTACACTTTTTTAATAAGGTAACTATAGAGTAGAGATGGTTTCCCATCCAAGGGTTCCAAACAATGTTGATTAGTGGTAGGTCTTTAATTATGATAAATGGATAGCTACTTTCCTTTAGCAACAAGATAATTTTGAAGAACTATATTTTGAAGGAAGTAATTCACTTCCATGTTAGACAAAAGTAAGTAATACTGACCCTGAGTATGATGATAATGAAGATGTGATTCAATTGAAGGGAAATAAAATCCTTAAAGGGTTAGTTTCTTTAGAATAAATTTTTGATAAACATGATCATTTTTTAAAGAAAAAGGAAGAGAATGGTGAGAGTTCTTCTCCAAAAATATAACAAGTTAATCTGGGTACTAAAAAAGAGCCCAAAATGGTCAACATTGGAAAATGTTATTCTCAAGAGAAAAAAGAATCATTCATTAAGCTTCTCAAGAAATATATTGATGTGTTTGCTTGGTCTTACAAAGACCTAAAGACCTTTCAGCCAAAAGAGATACAACACTACATTCCACTTTAGCTAGAGGCAAAACCTTTTAGATAAAATCTTTGCCATCATAACTCAACAATCACATGTACTATCTTTGCTAAAATATAGAATCTAATTGATGTTGAGATCATTTATCCCATTAATCATTCATCATGGTTAGCTAATATTATTATAGTAAGAAAGAAGAATGGAAAAATACGTTTGTGTCTTGATTTTCATAATCTTAATCAAACTTCTTTGAAAGATAACTATCCACTGCCTATTATGGATCATACTTTGTAAGTAATTATAGATTTAGAAATATTATCCATGTTAGATGGATTTTTAGGATATAATCAAATAAAAGTGGTGGAATAAGATCAATACAAGATGACTTTCACAACACCATGGGGGACTTTCACCTAACAAAAGATGCCCTTTGGACTTATTAATATTTGATCATATTTTCAATGAGTGATGGATCTAGCATTTTAACATATAAATAAAAAGAGTATAGTTGTATATATTGATGACTTGATAGTATTATCCAAGAAAAGAGGTAATCATTTAGCTAATTTAGAAGAGGTTATCATCTAGTGCAGGAAACATGGGATCTCTTTGAATCCTAAGAAATCAATATTTTCCATGACTAAAGGGAATCTTCTTAGTCACATTATCTCAAAGGAAGGAATGAATATTGATCCAAAAAGGGTGAAATCCATTCAAAGTATATCTATGCCTACATCTAATAAAGGGGTACATTCATTCTTTGGTAAGGTTAACCTCCTCAGAAGGTTCATTCCTGACTTTTCCAAGTTAAACCACCACATTTTTAACATGATGAAAAATAAGTAAGAATTCAAGTGGAATTATAAAGGCAAGATGGCACTTGAAAAGATTTAAGTAGCCATAACTCAAGCTCTAGTGTTGGTTTTTCCATATTTCAGTAAAGAATTCATTTTTTATTATTCTTCTTTTGAACATACCATGTCAGCCATACTTCTACAAAAGAATAATGAAGATATTGAATCTCCCATAGATTTCATGAGTTAGCCATTGAAAAGTTATTAACTAAAGTATACACATAAGGAAAAATATGATTTTGTTGTAGTCAAAACATGCAAAGCCTTTAGGTATTATATCTTATCTTCATATACTAAAGTATATGTACTTGACATTACAGTTAGATTTATTATAACACAATAAGAGTTGGGATTGCTAAGTGGCACCTAGGTAGCTAAGGTTAAAAAGTTTGATCTTGATATCAAACCAATAAATATATTAAAGGGAAAAGGCTTGTACCAAATAATGATAGAAAGTAGACCAGATGATGTAGATACAATGGTATCTTTATTTCAAGATGAATCAAATGGAATTTTTTCAATGGTTATTTTTGTTGATCTTGTTGACAAATGGTACAATAAGATTTATTTCTTCTTAACTTATGGAGAATATCCAACTCATCTTACACATAAGGAAAAATGTACCATCAAGCTAAAGTCAAAGGATTTTGTTCTTTGGGATAATGGTTTGTATAAAAGAGGAATTGATGGTGTATTTATTTGTTGTGTGGACAAAGAATAACAAAAGAGACTACTAGAATAGTTCTATGATAAATCATGTGAAGGTCACTTTTCAACATGAGTTACAACACAAAAAGTCCTACAAGCAAGGTACTATTAGCCTACTCTTTTCTAGGATAGTTTGAATTAGGTTTCTAAATATCAAGCATGTGAACATTTTATAAGATGTCTAAGGTTAATAGCATTTCCTTTAAAACTAGTCATAATCAATGAACCATTCCACTAGTGGGGCATATATTTTATTGACATGTTGAATCCCTTTTCAAATTTTAGCCATTGTTATGTCTTAACCACCACTGATTACTTCAACAAGTGGGTAGAAGACATTATTTTCAAGAAAGCCACTTTTGAAGTTGTATGTGATTTTATAAAGGAAAACATTATAGTAAGGTTTGGTGTTCCTCAAAAGGTAGTAACAAATACTGGATTTAACTTTTATTTAGCTAAATTAACTTATTTCTATTATTTATATAGAATATATTTAGTTCACTCTTTAAATTACTATCCTTAGGGGAATGGCTAAGCTAAATCAAGTAAAAATAACTTGATGACTATCATTCACAAGCTAGTTGATGATAATCAATGTACATATCATAAGAAGTTATTTGATGCATTATGGGCTGACATAATCACTCCAAATAAATCCATTAACATTTCACTATTTTAATTATTGATGCTGAAATAACCATCACCATAGAGTTGCCTACTTTACAACTGTCTATAGATATTAAAGATGTAACTTATCAAGATTCACTTGATAAGAGGATTATGTTTTTATCTAAACTACAAGAATTTCATACTCAAGTTGATAATAATTTAACTAATCATCAAATGAAATAAAATAATATTTTTGACAAAAAGACTCAAGAAAGAAAATTTGAAGTTGGTGACTTGGTCCTTCTAGGGATAAGAAAAATCGATCAAAAGGGATGCTTGACAAATTTGATTCACTATGGAAAGGACCTTTAAAAATAAATAAATTTGATATAAAATATAGTTTCATCCTATCTTATCGAGATGGAATTGAAAATTTTCTACCTTACAATGGACAGTACTTGAAGGTTTATAAGAACTGAGTAGTAGGGTAACACATGTATGTATATAAATTAAATCTCAATTTTTCTTTTTCTATTTTTTTTGTTTTGATTTTTTTTGTGATTGAGTTTTACATGAATCCATACCCAATATAAAAGAATCAAAACTATAGATACTAAGATATCACCATTGTTTCATTCTTTTTGATAGAAACAAAGATGTCCCCAATCAGAGCCAACGATCCTTCTAAATAAGAATCAAAACTAGAGATACTAAAATTTTAGGTTATCCTTATTAATTTTTTTGTCTTTTGTCTTATGAGAGTCAATTTTCCTTGTCAAAAATTAGTCCCTTGATAATACTTAGACTTTATTAGTTTTCACTATGATTGATTTTGTTACCAAAATTACTTTAAATTTCTGTACAAGGTTAGAAAATGTCTACCTATGTCATTATCATAAAATCTATTTGTCCACATTTCCAAGAAATTCAAAAAACTATGTGTTTGGACTAATTTTTAAGATAACTCAGGTTCTCTAAGTTACTTTACTTATTTTACAAAGGTGAAGTAAGTTGTCATCACAAAATTGAGTTACACCATGCAATTCAAATTAGAATTATGAAATGACTTTACTTATGAAAAGCTGAGTAAAGTAGATTTATAAACCTGTAAAACACTAACTGGAATAATTTGGGGTTTTAAAGTTACATTAATTCACTTTATTAAATAACAAGTAAAATTAATAAAGGTTTATTAGCCTAAAGTATTCATAAACTTAAACCAAATTGAGGTTACGAGGTATTTTAACTTCATAAACCAAATTAAGTGAAGTAATTCCTAAAACTTGATAGTAAAAAAAATGCTTATGTGGATACCCTCACATGTGTCACTTAGTTATCATTAATGTGTAGCTTAATATAAATATTAAAAAATTAACCTCATTTCCGACCTGTATTTCAAACTTTTTGACTTAGTTATTACCCTTGTGAATCTTGAATGATATTGTTTGAGATTTTGGAGTGATTTTGGCATAAAATCTTCTCAACCCATTTATAGTCAAGGTATTTAGTTCATTTTCCCTTAATTTTCATGATCCCATTCTATTTGTATATCTCATTTTTCTTTGGTGAAATTTCATGTGAGGTTTTGAATGTTTTTCTATCATTTTTTGTTTTGCTTGCAATCATAAATGTCTTTTTTGCATGCACGGTGTTTTTAAAACCTTGTACATTATTTAGAAACACTTAACATATGAAAATATAATAAAAATCCCAAAATATAGAATATTTATTCAAATACCTAGCAATTGATCTATATTATCTACTCTAAATCTTCATGACTTATTGCTTACTTAGAATCCCAAACCTAAAAAACTAGTCTCATGTTACATGAAGTTCTTAAGTGGTATTGCTTACTCAGATTTTTAATTAATTATTTCTTACCTATAATCTCAATCATATATTGCTTATAATTCATTGGGTTTTCCAACTCTAGTAACTTTCCCAATGAAACCCAAAATTATAAATGCCTATCACTCTTTTAGAATCTTCAACCTTGAAGACTTGAGAAATACCCAGACCTTCCTAGTATTTTAATAACCTATTACTTATAATGAGTTTTACATAGTTTTCAAGGATTATTATTGATTTAAATCCCTAATACCTAAATATTTTTTAGGATTGTTACATGAGACAAAAACTTAATTCAGTTGTTCAACCTTTTCTAAAATCAATAGGAATAATTGTTGAGTTTTCAAGAGCATTTACCAAGTCTTTCTTGTGTTAGTAAAAAAAATGTCAAGAGTAGAAGAAGAAATAAATATACTTGAATAAGTTTTTGAGCTTGCATTTGAAGAATTTATAGGGCCAATTATGAAAGGAAAAACTAAAGAAAAGAGAGTTGGGAAGTCAAAAGAAGTAGGGATGAAGTATGAATACAAGGGATATCCCATTGAGTCTTGAATTACATCCAAACTGACATAAATCAATGACACTAACATGGGACATGTTTCCATAATTATGCTTATATAAGGGCTATTTATGTCAATAATCATTTTGATAATATTGAATGGTCAAGAATGATAAGTGACAACATTGATCATCAACTGAGTAATGTATTTCAAACTCTTGATTTCAAAATGACTTCATATTTAATATATTTTATAGTATCTAATGGAGTCTTTTCTAGGTTGACTATAAAAGGGATGATAGCAATAGATCCCATCTATGAATACTAACCTTAATTGACTTTGCCTGACTACTTAAAGCACTATAAAAGGATAAATGATACTTTATTCTATGAAGTAATTTGTAAATTGAATGTTGCTTTGAAGGCTAAGAGAGTATCTGATGTAGCTTGGGAGGTAGTTTCTCATTTTGGATGTATTTTTATTAAATTATTATATTTCACATACATTAGAGTTGGTGGTTTCATAGGGACATCTATAAAATTACCAAAGTACCCTAGTGATAAAGGATTCTAATGGAATTATGTAGATATTAGGTGGAATTACATGATCTTCAGTCAAAAGTGCACCATTATTTAATTATTTTTCCTATTTTTATTGGTTAATATCATTGTTTAAGAATTTATAAGGCCCAAAATGTTCAAACAAAGATGTATCATAACTATAATCAATCACATTTTGAGGTTAGAGAAAATTTTGATTATAGAGGCATATCACAAGACATAGTTTTTATTGAATATATTTATATCCCTTTCCTAGAAGACTTTTGGATTTATTGTAGAGATTAATTTGAAGTGAGAAGAGATAATAGTATGATGATAATTCAAAAAATTTGATCATTTGATTTAGATATAATTCTTGAAGACATGGAAGATGATGGACACGTAATTCTTTATTTTTATCATGCAATGAGAGGAGATCATGCTCCACTCCCATAAATTGATTAAAATAAGAATCATGTAAAGATTATTATTGAGAGGACTTTGATGGTTCTTTCTATGACTTCAACATGGATTTTGAGTAAGGGATATTGCATCAAGGAGTTAATAATGATAGAAATTAGCCAAGTAAGTCATAAAAGGAAAATGATTCAAGGAGAAGGTAGTCAAGGACCAATGAAGAAGTTGAAGTTCAAGAAGAATATTGATGAAACATATTCTTTAGTAAAAAAAGGTGATAATTTAGTCAGTTACGTTTGCATCTCTTCTAATTTTTTCCATGGATACTATTCCTCCTATCACTCATATTTATATCATATCTATTACATCTTCATCTTCATTACTGGTGGAGAACATACATCCAATAAAGAAATTTATAGATCCATCCAAACTCATGCCACCTCCAAAGTCTCTTAGAATGAAACCTCTTAAGAAATCTATTTAGAAAGAGACTACTATTCTTCCTCCTCTTCTCACATCTTCTTCACCTCTACTCCACCTACCTCCTAATGATGATCAACCCAACATTACTAATAGTCATAGCTAAAAATATATAGAGAAGATAACTACTAGAGAGCTAATCTCATCTTAGGAAATATCACAACAAAAGATAATAGTTGAACCTAAGAATAAAACCATTGGAGAAGAAAAACAATAAGAAAATTTTTACAAGCAGGCAAAGAAAGAGAAAGATAAATAAATAGATTCTCATGTTATTCATATAGAAGATATTCTGAGTAAAGATGAAGTTCCTACTCAAGATATAGTGGTGAGAGATAATCAACAACAAATGGTGATACATTTAACTCCTTCCACTAGTACAGGTTTCTCCTCATGGTTAGCATTACAAATGGCTCCTGAATCAAAAGAAGAAATAAATCTAGAAGAGATAGACTTGTAATTTATGAAAATATTGATCATAAAGGTAAAAATACCAAGAGTGCTAGAGTGACTTCAAAACTGATAATTAAGCTTTTAGGCCAAAAATTTGCAAAAATATCAACTCCTCCATAAGGTAAGCAAAAGAGTGAAATCACTGAAGAAGACTTGGTAATTATGAAGGTATCCCTAGGTGAAGTCACTATAGAGGGTTTGAATCAAGACACATCGAATCTTATCAATACCCTTTTTTAGAATCTTGATGAAGAAAGGGTTGATAAAGCCAAACTAAAGGAGCAAATTTCTAAATTATGTGAAATAATTGTCAAAGTGACAAGATCTACTCCTTAGCAAGCATTAATTTTAGGAGATATAATTTATCATTAAACCATAATTTTTTTATAATAATCTAGTGATAATTCCAAATAAATTGATAAATGGATACAAAAAATGATACAAACTACACATAAATGGTTTCATGAGGTTCTAGGCAATTTAATTGATATCAAAAATAAATTGGCATAGCTAAAAATAATGATGAAGGATATTGAAAATGAAAGTGGAATATCTAAATTATAATAGGATGACCTTTGATTAATAAATTATTAAAGTGAAAATATTTTTATTGAATAAAATATTGTTCTAGAGGGATCAGTGATGAAAGCAAAACTAGAACATATCATATCTTTTCACATGCATATTTTTGAAACAATGCTTAAAGAGATGAAGACTCTAGAAGAAGATGCTCACAACATGAAAATAGATTTGGAAGATTCAATCTTTTATCTCACAAATATTTGGTTATAATAACCACCAAGGACACTTTAATAATTACATCAAGAATTTAATCAAGTAATTGAAAAGGCTATGACTTCATCCACAACAAATCAATAAAAAGTCAACAACAAGTCAAAAGGTTGGAACCCAATCTTGAGAAGGTGAAAGGTTATTATAAGAAGATATAAAATGAGCTACTAAGATTTTAAATAGAAAGGCAATCAATTTCCAAGACATATGATACAACCATTTAGTTTATGTTGTCACAACACATTAAGTACATGGAAATGTGTAGAATAGAAGTTCATGAATTAGAGTGATTGCTATTACTTTTATTCTCAGCTTATTCTATTGTTTTCAAAAATTTATTTGAATTAATTTTGTTTTAAGTAGTTACTTTATAATTAAAGACTCAATTAACTTGGTTAAATGTCATTACTTGAAGTCATTTTGTAAAAACAAATTACTTAAGTGAGTTGAGCGCAACATGCAAAGAAATTGTATTTGATCCAAATAGTAAAATCAAGAAGATATACATATCATCATTTGTTGCATGCCATACACGAGAAATTTAAGGATTCTCCAAATAGTTTTCAAATATTAACACAACACATGGGGAATGCAAGGAGTTGTCTCCTAATTATATTTGATATCTAAAAGTAGTATAAATATGGGGGAAGATCTGCATAAAATGGGAGGGTAATTTTGGAAGAGCAATTGTAACTGTCATATAAAAAAGACTAAGCAATATGAAACTTTATGTTTAGATTTGTGTATGTTTTTTTATGAACTTTGTTCAAAGTGAATAAAAAGAAATTTGTTTTTTGAGCAACTTTACATCTAAAGAATTTTTTTGGTGTATTTTGTATGGACTAAAATGGTAAAATTTACGTTATCATTTAAATCTAAATATCAATTCAAATTTTTCTTAATCATTTTCTGAAAGTATTATCACATCTTGTATGTTTATCTATTTGTACGAATATAATAAGCTCTACAAAAACTACTTTTTGTGAAGTACACTTTCTTTATTTTTCATAGATTCTCATTTGTTTTATTCTCCACTTCTTAAGAACTTCTTTGCATAATATTTGAATCATCTAATTACTTGCTTCTAAATCACTTTATTATGGTTCATGAACTTTTTTATTAAAGTAATACCTAAAAATAAGATAACTTGGGTATATCTTGTGCATAATTTGTATAAATTTTAACAAACTGAAGTGTGAATAGTCAGAGTAGATAAACATAAGCATACAATAGATTCATAGTTAAATGAAATGGATTTAATCCCATGACTTCCTAGGTATCTTTTGATATTCTACAAAACATCTAGCCAACAATACTTCTCAATTTTAAAAATAGTTGTTAAGTGTTCATAGACACTATTGGCATATGTAGACACCTATGATAAACCAAAAATATCTTACTATTTCTATATTTTTTTGGGGGTGAAAACCAATGATTTTAGATATGGATATTATATATTTATGATTCAAGAATGTTCTTGCATAGACTAGGGTGATTTTAAATATGTGTATTTGGTAAATTAGGTTTATCAAGACAACATGTGGTTAGATAGATAGGGGAAAGTATGTACAAAATTTAATGGTATGCACAATGTCCTATTATATTAAAGTGTGAAAAATTTGATGTTTTAATATTGTATAATAATAAATTTAGGTCTCAATTCCCCCCTTTGTTTTAGTAATGAAAACATTATATTAAAAAAATAAAATAAGAAATTTAGTACCTATGATTAACCACACTTGATATTGAAAGGTATGCCCCAAATCTCCCACTTACTCCATGCAAAAAAACATATAGATAAATTTACATTCATTATATAAAATATGAAATAATCTATATCATTAAATTATTTAAAATTTAAAGGTCAAGTAATGAATACACCCAAGGGTATGTGAAACAATTTATCAATTGTTGAACTCATTTGGAGAATGCCATGAGGTGATTATGCCCCATGATATATAACCATTGAAACCATGAGTTGAGTAGTATAAACTCCTTAAATACCATTGGAAAAAGATGAGTTTTATAAGTTGATGACCATAAGAACCTCAAATTCACTACTTTGAATATCATATTTATTTTTTAGAACTTCAAATTCAGGTTTGTATGCAAAGATGGATCCCCAAAATAGGGTTTTATGTCTTAAAGGAACCATAGAATAGGTTTTTATGTAAAGGTGGAACCCTGAAATAGGTTAGTATGTGAAAATGGAACCCTAAAATAGGTTAGTAAGTAAAAATAGATATCTAGATAAATTGATGTAGATAAATTGTATATTCAAAGTGCTTACATAGTACCATCATTCCCCATTGGCCCATGATGATTTATAAAATATAAAATTTTCTACATAAACAACATTCATGCCAAAAATATTATCCATATTCACCTCAAAGTGATATATAATACCATCATATGTTTGTCATTGTGTCATACAATGTATTTCAACTACTCAATCTGATAAATCTTCTCCATTTGACCCATATAATCTATCTCAGATTATCATAAAATGTTTTAATTATTCATAAAAATCATATATAATTCCCAAATTATGCATCAATATGTCCAATATATCAAATTTTAATATTATAATCTGATCCAGAGTGTGAACTATTTTCCAATCATGATTTGAATCTCTGAGACAAGCCCACTATATGCCATCCTTTTGATATGAGGTATGAAACCTAAAAATCACTCATCTCAACATAATATGTTATGCACACAATGTGTTATATATAAAATTTTATTCATTTAAAATATGTATAGAAACATGATAAGATAAGTCACCATTTAAATATTGTTAGAACATTTAATTATAAGTAGGTTAAACATCCCTTAACATTGGTAAAATAATTAAATAATAATATACTATTTATTAACATGAGATAAAAAATTCATTATAATAAATAATAAAGTTATGTTTATTCAATAATTAAAAATTTTAATTAAATGAGTTATCATGATGTATAGACCCATTATTTCACAATGGCCACCTCACTTCTTGAATATTATAAATAGGGTCATACCCCTATTGTAAATTCATTCAAACTTAATATATTTTAGGGTGAGAATGATTTTTGTGAAGAACAAAGAATAAGTGATATTGAGAGGAATTTGTATTGGGGTTGTATTGGTTTCTCAATAATGAATAACCTTTTGGTGGGTTTTTACCTCTTTGAGGTTTTCTCATGGTAACTCTATGTCAAACATTGATCTATGTGCTCCATTTATACTTTGATAAGTATTATACATCCTATATCTCCTTTGAATTTCATATTACATTCATGGAATTTATCATAAAATTAGAGTTATGAAGAGGTATATGTGATTTACAAGTCATATCAAGTGTTGTAATTTTTTATTAAGCCTAACACGACACAAATGGAGATTTTTTTTTCATCAACTCAGAGGCCTAGTTTAATAATTTGGAGCCGTAGATCTCCATACAAATATCATCCAAGCATATAGAGCTCATAACAATCAATACCAACATTTAAAACACTTTCTAGGATGTTAATGTATGACCCTATGGTTTTGAAAAATTAAGAAATCATGAATTTTTTGCCTAAAAATTAGTTCTATTTATTTTAACTACTTAGTTTAGGAATTATAAGGTTACTTGAAAAATTTTAGACTGCAAGAAGGAAAATTCAAGTTACTAAATTTTTTCATTTTCCTCTATGGCCTCTATGCAAACTAGATATTTTTTGAGTCAAATTCTAAGCCAAAAACTAGATTTTGAAGGTTTAGTTGGCTTTATCTTGTAAAAATAGGAGGGATAGCAAAGTTAAAAGGTAAGCAGAGGTATATAGAGGGAGAACTCCCCTGATTATATCTCCATTAAGTACCATTATAGCTATAGGTAAGGTTGTTGGATATATAGTTTGATAAAATTATTTTAAAAATCCTTTATTTATGTATTTTCATATTTGCCACATACACAAACCTAATCCCAACTTCTTTGTATAAGTCCCTTTACCTAAAACTTAATACAAAACATTAATTGATTTAATTTTTAAAATTACATGCCATGTGTATAGAAAAATCAAATAAAAGTGTTCAAATATGTATAAGTGCATGTAAATTTTTAAGAAAGATTATAGAAGGGTTAGTGGTTGTAATTTTGTTAAAAAATTAAAGTTTGGAAGGTCTAGTGTTCAAAACCCCATTTGTTTTTAATTTTGTAAAATTTAGTTTAATTTAATTTTTTTAAATTTGTGTGCCAACTTCTCATGCATTCAAAATCCTAGTTAACCTATTGACCTTCAACATTCAACCTAGTGAATGTTTTGTCAAACATAGTAATGTAACTAGTCGATCCCTAGGTTTTGGCACCTTATAGACACATGTACGTGGTATATTTCTTGTTTTGAAATATCATATTATTAATTTTACAATATTTTTAAAATAATAGTTTTTAGGTGGTTGTTATGAATACAATTCTTTCAACACCTAGTTTAGTGCAACTCTATTTCATATATATATATATATATATATATATATATATATATATTTGGCATTTAAATTGTGAAATTAATCATAGTTGCATGTGTAATTCACTTTATTTTTGAAAATAATTTGAAAAACTCATTAAAAAGGTCAATTTGTTAAATTGTTCTTACATTAGTGTATTATTTACAACACTTACGACACCTTGTTTTGTCATAATATTTGGTGTTGTTCTTAATTTTTTTTGGTATTAATTTGAATAATTTTTATGTATCTATACATTCATTTTTTCCTCACTATCAAATAAAGTTAAAATTTGACACAAAAAGAGTTCATTTTAAGCATTTGGTTACTATCCTATTTAAAAGGAAGCTATGGCTTTGCCCCATTTTTTATTAAATAAATCTCAAATGATTAATGGAAATAACTATAATATATGAAAAATTAATGTTAAATCTACAATTATGGCTTGAAAGTTATGGAATATTATCTTTGTGATTGAAAAATCCCTTTCTAGATGACATGTGATCCCTAAGCTTACTAATACATTTCAACATAAATCCTAGGAAGTTATGTCCATTATCTCGTGGAGTTTTAAGTATGAATTCCTTATCCACATTGGTAATCAAGAGTCTCCTATCAATTCTTATAAATTATTTGAATCTATACATGAAGGCACTCACCTCTTAAAAAAGATTAAGTTAATCCTTGAAATGCTAACTATACTTATGAAAGGTGATGAAAAGGTTACAATTTTTTTTTGCTAAAATTAAAAACATTAAAGCTTAGTTGATGGTTGTAACTATAATTTGATTTAAGATAAATTATTTTATTTTATAATTAATTAAATATTCACAAAAAAAATCACGATTTTATTTCAATTTTGAATTCTAAATATCAAATTAAGCAAGATATCCCTAACCTTACCACCTTATTTACTCTCCTAAATTAAGATCAAGTTATGACCAATTTTGATTCTAAAGGGAATGCCACTCAGGAACTTCTCACCTTAAATACTATTTCTCATAACAATAAGAACCATAAATCTAACCCTTATTCTCCTTCTAGCTCAAATAGGAATAAGAAATCTAGTAATAAAAATCATAAACCTAAATTTAATAGAAAATGCAAGTTATGTGGTAAGTTTGGTCATAGAAAATAAACATGTTATAAAAACAAAGAGAGAGTTGATAATCAAACTTATAAAAATAACAAAGGAAATAAATCTAATCAAAATATGTAGAATCATCAAAAACCTAATCATAATAAAAATTAGGATTCAAATGTTATTATTTTATATGTTATTTTATTTGATTCAAATAAAAATGAGTGGATTTTTGATAGTGGTACATCACACCATATGACTTGATTATTTAATATTTTGTGTGATTCTAGATATATATATATATATATATATATATATATATATATATATATATATATATATTTACTTCAAAGATAATTCATTCTTAGAAGCAATTAAACAAAGAAAAGCTAAATTTTTAATGTTGTTATAAATGAAGTTTTCTATGCACCTAATTTGAATTTTTAGGGTTATATAATTTAATCCCTATGCTATTAAAGGGTTTGAGTATAGTAAATCAGGGTCAAAACATGATATAAATACAACCACTAATTTATAATATAATTTACTTAGTTTGACATTTCTAAAAATAATAATAAATAATCTATACAAGTACTTAGCTAGAAATTGATTGAGATAGGATATCTAAAGGCTACAAATCAGGACATGAGCTAATCAAAATGTCACAAATAGGATCCAGGTGTCAAAACCCTTATTAGATAGTAATGAACTAATTATAAAATAACAATGGTGATAGTTTCCTTATTTTAGCACTAGTGTTCTCTATGCATAATTGTTTTGAGCTTCTAGGTGCACCTATGTCTAAGTATACCAATCTTATTCCTATGAATATAAGTTATGATTCCCTATAGGTGACCTATTTTGACTAATTTTATATGTAAACCCTAAACCTCCATGTTTCTAGGGCATTTGGTTGGCACTAGTATAAAAGTATGTTATTAGTGGGGTAAAATGGACATCCTTAAAACCCTAGTATGATGATATTTTCCTACATACAAATAGTCTAAGGAGAGATCAAGATCAATGTAGTTATCCATACTTAAGTGATGGTGCAAGTGAAAGTGAAGCTAGTATGAATTTTGGCTTGAGTGTTTTGAGTGTGCTTGAGACTAAAATTTTTAGTAATCTAAGATTAGGAATGTTGGAGGTATAACCACTAAGATGGGTGGCGTGAATAAATTTTAAAACACTTATTTCAATTCCATATATCATTTATTAATCAAATAAATAGATATATAGATATGGCAATGCATAAACAATCATTCATATGAGAAAGAAGTGGAGACATAACACATGAACATAAGATCTATGTAGGAAACCCTCATGGTGGATAAAATATAATGATGAAAATATTTGAATAAATTCTTATAAGAAATGAATAAAACTTTTAGTGAGGCACCAACCCCACAAGGAGCACTAACCCCTCACTTGTCAAACACCAACACAACTAGTCCATTAGCAAGCACCACCTTACAAGGAGGATCCAACCCCTAGGTAAATAAAAAAAATTAAATACCTTGAATATATAATCAAATTTTAACACATATTTCTCATCCAACTAAATATGACCTCTTTATTTTGATTTTCTCACTATTCTTTCTCTCAAATAGACTATTAGGCCTTTTTGCTCAACTAGCCCTTCCTTTAGCAGAATTACGTCAAATGACCTTACTCATCACCTATATAAAAGTAGTTATATATTCATGGAATATTAATAACACCTATCTAATGACATTTAATACCTTTTCTTGGTTTACAAAAGTCTATATCATTTGTTTATATATTCAATATTCTAACTAGTCAAATTAGGCCTATTAAACCTTTTCTTTATACTTGACTCTTGATCTTACCCATATTGGTTGAAAAATAAAATAAAAATAATTAGATAATTTTTTTAATAGATCAATAAACATGTTTAATAATTTTAAAAACCATTACATAGCTCAGTCATTACCCTTAAGGGCCAAAACCATCATTAGGCCTAATAGAGGCCTAATGCAATTAGGTCTTCTCTAAGCACACATTTAACTTATGCCTCCTTGGAACACATAAATACTAAAAAAATGGATTAAAAAATTAAATTATACCCTTTATAATCTCACATTATTTCCCCAACACCATTTATCTCATTCCACACTTTGAACCACACAATTAGGTCTACTCTCCATTAGGCCTTCTTACTACTAGAAAGTTTATCTTGAAAACTTGAGTAATACACTCAAATTTTACATATAAAAAAATAAAAAATAATATGGATATAATATCATGATATTATGTTCAACATAATGTTCATTATAATTCATCACATAGGGTAAAAGACCTCTAACTGATCAACTTCATATGCTCACTCAGAACTGCACACAGCCCTTAAGAACCTAGTCAAAAGCCTTTGAATTTTTAAACCTTCATAAACATTTATAATTTATAAAAATTGTAAAAATTAAAATATTATACCTTAATAAAAATTTCATGTTAATTTTATTGATCAAATCTAATACAAGATACTTAGGAACAACATTTTCACTCATACACAAAAAACTGCTTGTAGCACCAAAAACATAGTCAAGAAGATTAAGTATTAGGAAACATATGGGAAAAATTTTATGATATTAAAATGGGTTTAAATTAAAATTTAAAATAATTATATATTATTGTAAAATATATATTACAATTTTTAATATCAATATTGGTCTTACAGACCAATCTCACATCTTCACTCTACATAGACTTCACTGTGTTAGACAAATCACTTTAAGAACAAATTTTAACATGTTTATGTGGATAATTTTTTTTATAAACATAGTGGATATGAGTTATAGGTATTTAATAATAAACCCATGAATTTTTATCCATCCCTAATCCTTTGCAACAAATCCCTATTCTCTTTCTCACTACTACCGAGTTTTCTCATTATCTTGCTCATTAGGCCCTTTTAGCAAGAGGCCAACATCCATGACTAGTTTAGAAAATTTTATGTCTTTTAATTGATAAAAATATTACATTGGAATAAAATAAATGTCTCACACATCATCCTCCATCCATTTTATTACCTTGATTTGGTCAACCCTGTCTGCTACATCAAAATTCTGAGAAACAAGGGGTTTCTTGTAGCTTTTACTCACTCTTATGACAAAAAATAATAAATTGGAGAAAAATTTAAGATTAATTTACATGTTAAAAATTTCAAAATAGGTCAAAAAAACCATTTTGAGACATAAAAAATAAGATCTTTCCTATCAGGTTATTATGAGGGTTTTGATTGGTTTCCCTTAGAAATCATTCATAAAATATTTCTCGTCAACTCCAAAAATAATGTAAGGAAATTAAATATATGAAAATTAACCAAATTCCATGAACTAATCAATATTTCATGCAACCTTTGTACATGCCAACAAGCATAATAAATTCCTTATCGAGTCTACAACACCCCATTATGTGCATATAGAAAACCTTAACACCAATTTTCATGATATATCCTTTAGGATATAATATAAAACATGATAAAAACACTTAAAAAAACCTATCAAACCTCTTCCAATTGTCTCAAGATCTCTACCACCTTAGGAAATGATCTTAACCCTTCATTAGGCCACATTAGGTCACTTTACACACTAGGCCTTAAACTACCAGTGATACTTAGACCATGATAATACCTTTAAACATATTTTAATTTAATAAAAAACTCATTATTATATGAAATTGTGTCATACTACTTACCTTGTCATGATACCAAGCCTGTGCATCCTCTCTAGGTTCTTTTAAGTACATGGATTATGAACTCAAAATCAAAAACAATAATTAAAACTTAGAATGACATAAATGACACTTTTAAGACATCAATGACAAATTTATGCATACCTTAGAACACATTCTCAATAATCTACCCCTTTATCATTGATGGCAACCACTGATTGATGGTAACCACTCAGAGAAGCTTCTCTTACTAGAATACATCTCCCTAATGTAGATCAATATCCCCCTTTGAAATTATTAAAAATTCACTACCTTAGACATATTTTTATTTAAAAAATAATATGACTCCCCCTTTGAATTTATATCTTGTGCACTTATTTCCTACTCTTTGGAGCTAAAACACCCCCTTATTATCTTCCCCTACAAATTTTGACTTTCACAATGACTGTTAGGAATAATAATCACACCTAATTATTATCTCAAATGTTAAAAAGTATCCTTTGGAAAAGGCTTAGTAAAGATATCTACAATTTGATACTTAGTAGACATAAATTCAAGATTAATAATTTGTTCACTCACATATTCTCTTAAGAAATGATACTTGATAAGGATGTGCTTGGTCCTTGAATGCATGACAAGATTATTTAAAAAATTTATGGAATTAATATTATAACAAAAAATAGGAATAGGACCATCAAACTCCACCTTGTAGTCTATTAATGTTTGTCTCATACATAAAAATTGAGGACAACATGAAGCTAATGCAATGTACTCAGCCTCACAAGTAGTTAAATCTACTAATGGTTATTTTTTTTCTTAACAATGAGACTAAGAACTTAACTAAGAAGAAATATCCTCCACTAGTGCTCTTTTTTATCATCTAGACTCCTAGTCTAATCTACATCTATATAGGCTAATATATCAAACTTCTTGCTCCTTGGGTACCATAAACCATTCTCCATAGTTACTTTGAGATACCTAGGTAGCCTCTTGAATAATTATAGATGAATTTACTTAGGAAATACTTAAAATCCTCCCATAATACCTACTTCTTACATGATGTAAGGTTTAGAGGTAGTAGTATACAAAAAAATCCCAATCATGGATCTATATTTTATCTGATTAAGCCTTGAGGATTCATCCTCCTTACTTAGCTTGTATCATGTAACCATATATGTACTTAAAACCTTACAATATTCCATTTCAAACTTATTTAACATCTTTTTTATATACTTGACCTCTGAAATAAACATACCTTTTTTATATTGACTAGTTTGAAGTCTAAGAAAGAAGGATACTTCTCAAATCATATACATTTTAAATTATAATTTCATCACCTTTTCAAAATCCTTGGTCATGTTTTCATTAGTTCCACAAAAGAAGATATCATCCACATAGAAGACTAATATCAACTGATGATCATTTTCAATCTTGATAAACATGTTACTATTTGTAACTCTTCTCTTAAAACCTTGGTCCAAAAGGTACTTGTCTAGTCTAGCATACCAAGCTCTAGGTTATTATTTTAGACCATAAAGTGCCTCATTCAACCTATATACATAGTCCTTATTATCAATCAATAGAAAAATATTAGGTTGTTTAATGTATACTTCTTCTAATTTCTCATTTAGGAAATCTAACTTGACATCTATTTGGTATATCTTAAATCCTTTGAAACCTACATAGGCAATAAACATCCTAATGGCCTATAACCTTACTACATTAACAAATGTTTCCTCTAGGTCCACTCCTTATACTTGAGCTTATCCTTTTTGTAAAAGTCTATCCTTATTTGTAGTGACTTCTCCATTCTCATTCAACTTGTTCTTGAAAATCCATTTTGTACAATTGATGTTTTTACCTTTAGGCATAGGTAGTAACTCATAAGTTTCATTCTTTTCAATTTTATTTAACTCCTCATTCATTTCATCTAACCAATAATTATCTTTACTTACTTATGCATAGCTTTTAGGTTCAAATTTTGAAAATAAGGAATTATTTTATTGATTAGAATCACTCACCATTCTTGTCCTTATTTGTATACCTACACTTTTTATTCCAATGATTTGAGATTTAGGATGATACTTTTGAATCTACCTAGAAAGACCTTGTGAGTCCTTTATTTATTTAATTTATTATTCATCCTCATCTATCTCTATTTCTCTTCCATCATTCTTTGATTTAGAATATGATTTATTTGTCTCATCAACCTTCACATTTATACTCTCCACTATCTTTTTCAACCTCCTATTATAACATCTATAGGCAATACTTACTGATGAATATGCCAAGAAAATTCCTTGATTATACCTTGAGTCAAACTTTCCTAAGTCCTCATTATCTCTCTTGATATATCATTTACTCCTAAAGACCTTAAAATGTTCAACGCTTGCATGCCTGCCATTATATAATTCATATGGAGTCTTATCACCATTGATACTAATCTTACCTATATTCAAAATGTAAACTATAGTACTCATATCTTCTCTCCAATATCCATAAGATAACTTGGAATTATTAAACATGGTTCTTGCCATTTCTTGAATTGTTATGTTTTTTCTTTCAACCACCCCATTCTATTGAGTGTTCTAGTAGATGAGAACTATCTTATTATTCCATTGACCTCACAAAACTCAAAAAACTCATTTAACCAAAAATATCCTCCTTTTTCAAACCTAAGACACTTTATCTTCACATTCATATCATTTTCAACCAAATCTTTGAAGGTTTTGAACTTACCTAGAACTTCTAACTTCTCCTTCAAGAATGCTACCCAAGTCATTATTGTGAATTCATCTATAAGAAACATGCATTAGCTATCACCTTGAATACTTTGAATCCTTTTAGGACCACATATATTATTATTAATTAGTTCTAAAGGTATAGTAGTAAAAATTCCTTAGACTTGAATCTTATCCTAGTCTGATCAACATGTTGACATGCTTTACAAAGATCATCTACATCTTTAGAGATTTTGGGAATATTCTTCATAGATCCCTTGGATATGATCTTGAATATATTATCAAAGTTTATATGAACTAACCTCCTATTACATATCCATATTTAATATACCTTTCTCATGAATTACTTCTCTTTTATGATTTCATTTAGTGCATAAAGATTATCCTCAGTTCTCTTGGCTTTAGCAATCAAAATTCTTAATTTTGATCTCCTTATCTCAAATACTTTGTCATGAAATGTTAGTTTATGTCCTTGAATTAAAAATTTACTTACACTCAACAATTTTTTTTTCAATCCATCTACATATAAAACATTTTCTATCTTGGTCTTCCCATTGACCAAGCTCAAAGCACCTTTGCCAAAAATATTAGCAGATGTGTTATCTCCAAACCTTACTGAACATATGGAATTTTTATTCAAAGTAATGAATTTAATTTTATCTCCCATTATATTAATTGAAATATATATATATATATATATATATATATATATATATATATATATATATATATTTAACACTTAAAATCTTTATTATGAGTATGAAAAGAAATTTGGACTATAATAGAACCTTCTCCTCTATATTCCTACTTCTCTTTCAATTTACCCATAGGGTCTGATTTCTTGACCCATTATTTAGTATCATGACTTCATATATTATTAGCATGATTGGTTTTATTTATATATATTATCTTAAACTCTCTTTAAATGTGTCCTCTTTGGTTTTAGTCATAACACATGCTTTTACTTCTCCATCTATAGTTAACAGCTCTAAAAGTCCAAATTTACCACAAGAGAAATAGTAACCAATGAAGGAATCTACATACTATGAATGTTTAACCTTATTTTTATTTTTATGATAATAGGATGATACACCATTTCCTTTTATACCATTTTAAAAATCAAAACCCTCCTTGTCTTATTGATGATTGAATTCAAACTTGACTACTTATACATTAGTCATGATTCTACCATCTTCATCACTCCTTGATTGATTGGTGTATTTTGAAAATTGACTCTTCTTGAAATCATTTTGTTATTATTTCATACCATAAAATGATATTTGAATATCCAAAATATTTTTAAGCTTTCCAGTACTCAGTTCAAACTTATGATAAGTCCTTATCTTAATTACATCTTGCTCAACTTGTGCCTTTAAAATCTTTACCTCCATTATAAGATGGATGAATTATTCCATATTATTATTATTATTATTATTATTTTAATAATTTTCACAATATATTTCAATTACTATGGATATATATTCATTAAAATTATAGAAAACACTTTCATGATCAAAATCCATACCTATGATCCAAATATCTCCCTTAGACTATTAAGTTTGCACAAGAGACTAGGATCTGTTAATAATTTTTGGAGGTATAAACACTAAGAGGGGGGATTAATAAATGTGAAAACTCTTATTTAAATTACATATATCATCCATTAATCAAACAAATAGATCTAGAGATATGGTAATGCATAAAAAATCATTCATATGAGCAAGAAGTGGAAACATAACACAAAACACAAGATCTATGTGGGAAACCCTGATGGAGGATAAAAAACACTATTGAAAATATTATAATATATTAATATAATTAATTAATAAAATTTTTAGTGATACAATAGACCCATAAGGATCACTAACCCCTCACTTATCAAGTACCAACTTAACTAGTCCTTTAGCAAGCACCAACTTATAAGGAGGATCTAACACCCTAGGTAACTCAACAAAAACTTAGATATATTGAATTTATAATAAAATTTTAACTCCTATTTATCATAAAATTTAATATGAACTCTTATTTTTATTTTCTCACTATTTTATCTCTCTCAAATAGCCTATTAGGCCTTCTCACTCAACTAGCCCTTCCTTGGCAGAATTAGGTCAAATGACCTTGATCATCACCTATAGAAACATATTTAGATATTAATGGAATATTAAAACATATCTCTAATGATATTTAATACCTTTAATTGGTTTCTAAAATTATATATCATTCTCTCATATACTCAATATTCTAATTAGGCAAATTAAGCATATTAGACCTTTTCTGTATACTCAACTCTTACTCTTACCCATCTTGGTCAGTAAATAAAATAAATATAATTGGATAACCTTATGAATATATCAATAATTTTTTTTAATAAATGTAAAAAATATTACATATTTTGGTGATTAACCTTAAGGGTTAAAACCACCATTAGGCCTAATAGAGACCTAATGTAATTAGGCCTTTTCTAAGCACACATTTCACTTGGGCATCCTTAGAACAACATGAGCCTATAAAAATGGATGAAAAACTTCATAAAAGATTTATTTATACCCATTATAATCTCAAATTATGTCTCCAACACCATTTATCTCATTTCACTCTTTGAACCACACAATTAGGTCTACTTGCCATTAGGCCTTCTTACTGCCAAAAATTTTATCTTGAAAATCTTAATCATACACTAAAATTTGATATATCATAATAATAAAAAATCACATGGATATAATATGAATGATATTAGGTTCAACATCATGTTAATTATAATTCATCACGTAGGGCAAAATACCTCTAACTAATCAACTTCATATGCTCACTCAAAACTGCACATAGGCCTTAAGAATCCAATCAAAAGCCTTTGAATTTTAATCACTTCATAGACATTTAAAATTCATAAAAATGTGTTAAAATAAAACTATGAGACATAAATAACAACTTAATTTTTATTTTATTCATAAAATATAAGTAAAAAGACTTAGGAACAACATTCTCACTCATACACAGAAAAATGCATGTAGCAAAAAAACATAGTTAAGAAGATTAAGTCTTAGAACACTTGTGGGAAAATTTTTATGATATTAAAATGGTTTTTAATTAAAATTTAAAATAATTATATCATCTTGGAAAATATATATTACAAGTTTTAATATAAATATTGGTCTTATAGACCAATCTCACATCTTCACTTTACATAGACTTCATTATGTTAGACATATCACTTTGAAAAACTATTTTAGCATGTTTGTGTTCATCAAAAAAACTTATAAATAAATGGGATATGAGGTATATGTATTTAATATTTATCCCATGTATTTTGATCCATCCCTAATTCTTTGTAACCAATCCCTAATCTTTTTCTCACTACTACCTAGTTTTTTCACTATCTTGCTCATTAGGCCCCTTTAACAAGAGGCCAACCTCCATGACTAGTTTAGTTTGAGTATCAGTCCTATAGCCAACCTCCTCAATATATTTATTATTTTATTCAACCTATCCACTTCTTAACTCAATCCATTTCCTCTTTCAAGAAAACTCTTTTGGGATATGAAAAGTATATGTTAGAGATTAATACACTAAAGGGACATGGTCAAGATGTTCCTAGTCATTACATTCATTAGGTGAGAGATGCATTAGATATAGTCAAAATATAATGTGAACCTATTGAGAGAGCCAATTGGAAAAGGCTCACAAGTGAGATGCTAGATATGAGTGGCCTATTTTCTTACTTAGAGGATATGATAAGAATTCATGAATGGTAACCTCACCAAACCTATCAGATTTCATATCCACTTCCCCAAGTTTACAATCAGTCCTACTTAACTCTTATTCATGATCCCAATAAAGCTTACCAAATTCATCCTCTTCCCCATCAATTGGAAGAGAGAGTTGAAAAGAGAAACCTTGTTTTTGAATATAATATTGATAGGTAGATGAGTTGGCCAATAAGAAAATGAACCAACCCATGTTATAAGTAAAGGAAGAAAAATTCAAGCCCTAATTTCCCTCTCCCATTAAATCCCCACCTCAAGAAGAGACCTCTAGATATGCCATTCCAAGTTGGAGACAAGGTGGAGATTCCAAACCTAAGGAAATTCTAAGCTTCTTGAATACTTCACAAACTCGTTAATTTACATCACCACCTCAAGAAAAGACTCATAATCCTAACATCATAATATAGATTAAGATAGTGGAATCATGGGGAAATAAGGAGGATAAAATCCTAGATAAAGAGTGTGAAGTTGAAAAAGAACTTGATCCTTTGCAAGCTCCTCCAACCCTTCCTCAATAAACCTATTGTTCTCTATGTAACCTCTCTTGTACTCCTCATCCTCATGATGATGCCTACAAACTTCAATAGATAATTTTACAAGAAAATATATCAAAGAAAATTTAAGAGTTAGAGACAAAGATTAAATTTCTAAGTCAAGGTGTGATAGAAGGTTTAGACCCAAAATAAGATCCTATACCTAAACACACTCCATTCACCCTTCCTCAAGAGATTCCTCAAGATAAATCAGATGTGAATGAAGTGATTATCAATTAGAAGGAATAAAATCAAGTTGTTTTATTACAAGGTCTACCTCCCCTTCCTCAATAGCTTCCAAAATAATCCCTTACATTTCACTCTCAATTTGAATTTGAGTTTTATGTGCTACCTTCATCAACTAGTTTATATTGTCCTCACCACATCACCCTTTGCCTTGATGGACCTATGGTATGGGAACCTAAAGATGAGAAGTTTATTGATAAAAACTTAGAACTCTTTATTTAAGAGAGTATATATTCTTAGTAGGCTCCTTGGACTAAGTCACATGACTTCAAGATGCCTAGTCTTGGAATCACAAAGAAGGAGATTGAAGATCTTATAGCCCTTGAGAACCAAAGTCTTGATATAGAGGTTGAGATGTAACTTGAGATCCATCAAGAGGTTTTAAATTCTAAGGAAGAGGTGGTATATTTTATTGAATCTTTAGATTGAGTTGATATGGAATAATGTTTTCCTTTTTCCAAAGAGGGAGAAATGATCATTGGTTCTTCCATCACTATGCAAGATATCATAGATGGGAAAGAAAAAGATCCTAATAATCCTTGGGATGATTTTTTTTTAGTCATTGAAACATTTTATACTCCTCTTCAAGGAGGCTATGATCTATCCAAAGATGGAGAAGGCATCCTCAAGTAAGTATGTAAAGGAAAACCAACCTTTCAAATCTATCCTTTCAAGAAGCATATACATTTCATGATGATATTTTTGAAGTAATAAAGATGGGATATAATCCTCTCAACTAGTTTGGAGAAAAAAATCATCTCTCAAAGGATTGAATAAGCTTCTATTGGCCTTAATCTTCTAAAGAACAAGAAACTAATCCTTTTGAAGCCATTCTTACCAAGAAAATACTAGTTGATCATGAGATGAAGAGTGAGAAGCATTATGAGGTAAGTGTATAGGTTCAAGAGGAATATATATAAATTAGATACATATTTAAGGATGATATAATTGAGAGCAGATCAAGTGAAGTGCCAAGGAATAGGTGTGATCTATAAAGCATCCATTTCAAAGAGAAACATGCTTAGCACTATGATTCATCTCATGAAGAAGGAGATTTAAGAAACTTTCTTTTTGATATTGGAAAGGAGGTATGATTAGTTTTTAGTTGTGTATATAGTTTTTTCCCTATTTTCCCTAAGTTCCTTGAGCACATGTGTGTGGGTGTGGGTGTGTGTGTGTGTGTGTGTGTGTGTGTGTGTGTGTGTGTGTGTGTGTGTGTGTGTGTTGTTAGTTTGTTGCCTTATTTTGTGTGTGTCCTTTACTTTATGTGGTTGAGGTAATTAGTGGTATTTTCTTGATAAAATCCTATGGTCAAAGTCATATTATTATGTCTCAAACTTAAAATGAATCCATAATCCTAATGGACTGATAAGGCTACTGGTCTAGTTAGTATAGTAGACATACCACTCTTATGAGTCACCAATTTGTTAACCAAACTTGACTTTTAAATCAAATTGGGACCACTATAGGTTAAAAATTGATTTTTAGGTGTTTGGGGGTCTAATATATTATGTCTAAAGGTGTATTGTAAGTTAATTTATGTCATTTAATGTTATATTGGCCTTGGTCCTTAATATTTTTAGTCGTAAGAGTCATTTTGAGGTCTAAAAAAGGGAATTTATTGATTTATATAGTTTATTTGGGAAGTGTGAAGGTTAAAAAAGATTATTTAACATTCCATGTGTCCTCACATGTCTTAATCAAATATTGATAACTGAAAGAGGTAGGTGATTCAGAAGAAAAAACAATTTTCTTGGAGAAAAGGTGAGTTTGGCACTTTTACGGCCCATGGGGAAGTGTGATACATGGGAGAAGGTGATGGAACATATTTTAATCTTATTAAAACTAATTTAAATTATTAACATGCTCTAAAAGTTCCATTTTTAATCCATAACTATTCTTCTCCTTCTTAGCTTTCTTAGGCATACAAAAGTGACCTTCAGGTTTGTGCTTAGTATGGACAATTGAAGAGTATTTAGGTCAAATGATTTTGGGAGGTTTTATTAAATTTATAGGCCTTAATTTAAATTATAAGAGTTTTAAGAATGGTGGCCTATGCTTCATGAACCATCCTCATGAAGTTGACTATGATTTTTTACTTGTTGTTGTGGCCAAATCTTACACCCTAGAAGAGAGTATTCAAGTCTCTTCTAGATTTGGGTAATGTTAGAAAATTTCCAAGTATGTGGGTATACCTATAGAGGAAATGAACCTCTATATTTAAAGGTTTATCTCCCTAAATGTATCTATGTAAAATAACTTCTATCTAAACCATTTTGCTTGAAGGGAAAAGAGTTAGAAATTTCATTAAAAAAAACCTACTTTAAGAGTGGTGATGCATCGAGATTATCTTACGTGTGAATATCATATTCTAGTGCACAATAAAAAAAATGTATAGACCATCTTCA
Organism: Torreya grandis; assembly: GCA_037957365.1. Classification (NCBI taxonomy): domain Eukaryota; kingdom Viridiplantae; phylum Streptophyta; class Pinopsida; order Cupressales; family Taxaceae; genus Torreya; species Torreya grandis. Next base: position 1,026,506 of record JARHVA010001710.1, read on the forward strand.
AGATATAAGGATTCTAACACAAGTATTTTAGTATAGAGTTGAGATGTATAAAATAACACAAGGCAAATGAATTGAAAGGCAAGTTCACATTCCAAGATTAGTTATACACTTACAACAATTTAATATACTTGAACACACTCTATATGACCTATTAGACTAATAAATTTTGCTTAGGTGTGAAGGATAAAGGATGAAAGGATGGAAAATCATCACTTGATGTCACTATACATCACTTACATACTAAGATAAATATTCAAAACTTGAAAGAAAAAGACTTGTACTAATGCTTAAAGGAAAAATTTGACATCAATCTAGTAGGGCTTCACCATACATTGTGTGGAACTCCTTTTCACTAGTCTAAGGGCTGTATTTATATCAATAAGTGAGAGGGGAGGATTTTTGGCATTGAAAAGAGGAATCAATCTGTTAGAAACCTCTAACCATGGCTACAACTATCTCTATAAATGATGTTCATTTGAGCCATTTGATTGATCCATGTCAACTCAAGTGGTTACAAATTTAGCTTGCTCTCTCAAATATGCTTCCCCAATGGTTACACCAATAAAATCAAGATATTCTAAGATAAGTAATGATATAAATGTAGTTTATCATAAATGAATGAACCTATTGTAGATTTGTCTTGATGTTAATGGATTCTCACTTGCTCACTGAGGTGTGTAATGGAATAGGGGAGAGTCCTTTTCATTCTATTAGCCTTAGAAATGAAATCACCTAAAGCCTATGTGTATGCCTTCATGTCATTTGTAAGGATGTTGGCTTCATGTGTATGTTGATAAATGTCCCTTAGAGGCTTATTACAACTTGAAATTAGTCATTTTCCATTCTCATGGAGTCCCTTAGCCTCTCACCTTTTGATTTTCCATAAAAAATGACTTGGATCTTGATCAAAATGCTTAAAGTGATGTAAGCCCTCTGATCTACTTTATTTTTCTCCATCTGATCTTTAATGGATGAAGAATGTGAGCCCTTGGATCTTTGAACATTCAATAAAGGAACATAAATATGCTTGGGACCCATTATTTAAATGCCAATGGCTAGCCTATCACTGCTTAAATTCCAATGACTAGCCCATCACCTTGAAGTTGATGTTCGTGCAACTACCACTCTACTAGAACCATTCTTTTAGGGTATTTTTTGAAAATTACCATTCAATTTTCTAATTTTGGCCCACTTTTACTGAGAATAACCCTTTGAAATTTCTTATTTATGCCTCTTAAAAAATCCTAAACATGCCCTTTAGATTTTTAAAATGTCCCTTCAAAAATCTTGAAAAGGACACTTTCCTTAGAAAAGACCTTTGAGAAAGTGTGTAGGGCACTTGCATGAGAAATTATTCTTCAGAATTTTGAAATGGATCAATTCCTTTAGAAATATTGTAAATGACCAATTCCTATAGAAATATTTCAAAGGACCAATTCTTTCATAACTATTTCAAAGGACTAATTCCTTTGAAAATCTTGTAAAGGACCAATTCCTTTGAAACTCTTATGAAGGACCAATTCCTTTAGAAATATGAAAATTCCTTTTCTTGTAGAACAATTCCTTAAAAAATATTGTTTTAGATAAAATTTCTGAAATAATTCCTTTAGAAATATTGTTTTGGACAAAATGTCCAAAATAATTCCTTTGAATAGATTGTTTTAGACAAAACGTCTAAAACAATTCCTTTGAAAAGATTGTTTCAGACAAAATATTTGAAACAATTCCTTTGTCTTAAATAAAAATCTAAAACAAAACTTTGCCAAAAGAAAAACACTTGGCCAAAAGACCAAACAAAATATTCTTCAGGGAAATTATTTTGAATAAAATATCTAAAACAATTTCTGACACTTATGCAAAAAACCCAAAAATAAAACTTTTGAAAGAAATAACACTTATGCAAAAATAACAAACAAAATCTTCCTTGATAGACAAATTTTGAATGTTGAACTTAGCAAAAATGAAAGAAAATTTTCAAAACTTGGGAGTGAATATTGGCTAACATTCTTAGTGATTCCTAGGGGTGGCATGCCTACTATGCCTAAGACCAGTTGCTTAAATCCTTCCACTAGGCATAGAGTCACACATATAGGCACACAAAATGACTTGAATATACCTTTGGCTCAAAAAACACAAGCTAGTTGATTCACATGCACAAAGGCAAAGACACACACCAAACAAAAAGAAGGAAATACACCTATGCTACAAATCACTTAGGGAACACAACAACAAACCAAAGGAAACACATGTGTTTAACTAGAACAATTAGGGAACACATCATCAAACCAAATGAAACACACATGTGCTCAACTAGAACACTTAGGGAACACAACCAAGCCATAAAAAAACTAGAATAAACACACACACCTATGATATTTTTAAAAAAATAGACTTGCAAGGACTAATAGAAAAGCTTTAGATGTATTCCCATCTATAGGGCTAGATAATTATTCTCCATTCATCTTGGTTAGTTGAAAGGAGTTGCTTTGTTTTCACTCACTAATGATGTAAGGGCCACTCCACAAAGCATCAAAATTTTTATGTCTACCCAATTTTGGTCTATCCTCATCCCATTTAAGAACCAAGTCACATTCCTTGAACACTCTTATACTTGCTTTTTATTCAAAGGACTTCTTCATGAGTACTTGGTGGTGTTCTGTGGCCCTGTGTGCATTATATTTTGCTTCTTGCAACTGCATTAGTTATGTCAATTTGATTTCCATTAGAGTATTTTCAAGTAGTTCCAACTAATGTGCAAGCTCTATAGTAGGGATTTTTTGAGATATGGATAACCTAGCCTCTCTGCCATAAACAAGCACAAAGGGAGAGTTACCAATTAATCTCTTAGGAGTAATCCTCTCGGCCCATAATGTTGTCTTCAACTTGGTGTGCCATGCTCTTTGATTATTCTCTAATGTCCTCTTGATGATCTTGATGATATTATTGTTACTAGACTCAGCCAATCCATTACCTTGAGGGTAATAGTTGGATGAGGTACTCAAGTAAACTCCATTCCTATTTTCCATATCAAAAATCTTAGCACTTATGAAATCAAGTGCGTTATCAAAAATGATAACATAGGGAATTCAAAACCTTATTATAATGTTCTCATAGAACTCTAAGATAGAATTTTCACTTGCCTCCTTTAATGAAATAACTTCTACCAACCTTGTGATGTAGTCATTAGTAGTCAATATCCATTTGTGTCTAGCACTTTATAGAGGGTTGATCATACCAATGAAATCAAAGCCCCATTGCATGAAAGGCTATACTACTTGGACATGATTCAATGGAAGGGCTACAAATTTCTATTTTCCTATAAAGAAGGCACATTGAGGACACATCTTAGCCTAATGGTAACAGTCCTTAAAAAGACTAGGCCAATAGTAACCAGCCCACATTATCTTTGCAGCCATCATCTTAGGAGAGAAATGACCTCCATCTACACCATTGTGAAACTTTTCCAGCAACATACCAAAATGATCATTATTAACACACCTCAACAACACACCATTCATGTCTTCCCTAAAGAGGACACCATATACAAGATAGTAAGGAATGGTCTACAATCTAAAATACCTCCTTTGAGACTTATTCAAGCCATTGGGTCACCCACCATTTTGAAGAAAACTAATGATGTTTTGTGTCCAAATTTAAACTTGTATGTGATCAAATGATTAGGGGTAAACTTGGTTGATCAAGACTTCCTCTTTTAGATCTTGAAAATGTAAAGCTAAATGCTAACATAACCCTTTTCTTCTTACCAAGTTTGTCACCTTAATATCCACATCATACTCCATTACCTTTGTAATCCACCCAACTCTCTTTTCATTGAGGTCTTTGCTTAGAAGAAACTCCTTAGTGCTAGGATGATAAAACATGACATTTATCTTATTGTTTGAAACCATGTGTCTAAATTTTTTCAATCCTTTTATCATAGCTAGAGCTTGTTTCTCAACAAATGTATACTTAACCTCATAATCTTCCAATCCTTGGCTAAAGAATGTAATTGGTTGCTCTACCTCTTCATCATTCTTTTGCATAAGCATAGTTGAGATTGTATCAAGGTTAACAAAGGTATAGAGTATTAAATATTTGGAAAAGTTTGGATTCAAGAGAGTAGGAGATTTTATAATTGCTTATTTGATTGCCTTAAATCTACTCTTACCTTCCTTTGTCCAAGAAAAATCTTGGTTCTTCTTAAGCATGGCCATGATAAAATTTATCAAAGTTATAGATCTTGGAATAAACCTTTTTACAAAGTTTATTTTCCCCAAGACTATTTGAAGTCCTTTCTTGTGTTGAGGCAAAGATAAGCCTAGAATGGCCTTAATCCTTTCAGGGTCAATAGACAAGCCTTATTTTGAAATAATATGACCCAATAACTTACCTTTATGGATAATAAAGATGCAATTTTTTGGATTAAGGGATATTCCATACTCCATACACTTATTAAACACTTGACTTAGATGTTCCATATGATCATTAACATCTTTCAAAAAAATATTTATATCATCAAGGTACACAAGCAAAAACTCATTGATCAAACCTTTAAAATCCATGTCCATTGACCTTTGAAATATAGCTCTAACATTGGACAAACCAAATGGAATCTTCCTAAAGGCAAAGGTCCCCCATTTTGTAGTGAATTAATCCTTGAATTGATATTCTTCATTCACCAATATCTGATTGTAGCCTAAATAGCCATGAAGGAGTGAAAAGTGTTGAGAACCTAAAAGAACTTGCATAATTTGTTCCATGGAAGGTAGTGGATAATGATCCTTGAGAGACACCCTATTAAGGTCTCAAAAACCCACACAAAGCCTAATATCTCCATTCTTGTTTTAGAAAGGTACAATATTAGCCACCCAATTCAAGTGTTTGATAGGAAATATGATCTTAGACTCAATCAACTTGGTTAGCTCTTCCTTCATGAGTTCCTTTATCTTGGGATTGATAGGTTTTTGCTTCTACCTAATTGTTTTTACCCCAAGTTCTAACTCAATGGTGTGATGATATAGATTTGGATCAAACCCTTTCAAATATTTATATTTCCAAGAAAAAATGTCATGAAACTCTTTGCATAATTCATTAAAGTCCTACCTCTCAAACATAGAACATGTATTATCAATTTTAAGAAGCTTGTCCTTGTAAATCATGACTCTCTCATAGTTCTCTTCTTTCATGGACATGCTCACTCTTTCTTTCTTATTTTGATCATGTTCATTGAAAACACTCTCCAAAGTAATCATCCCTTTATGTATCTTGTTTGTTTTCTTTTGAATAACTTGTTCTTCATATTGATCATGTAGTCTCTTTTGGTTCCTTAAGGAGAATTCTACCTCATTTTTTAATAAGTGTGTATTGTGTTCATAACTTTCAAACACTTTCCATAACACTTCATTATATATAATATAGGACTCATAATGACCTTGATATGAGACTGATCTCTCTCCTTCCCTATATCAACAACTACATCAAACTATGCTCTTATGGCAGTTTATCTATTAGCATGTTTATTTGAATCCCTTGGTATGGGTTATATGTTTAAGGAATAAAAGTATTCAAGTAGATCCCATACCCTATTCTTGTATTATTTAAGTAATGGATTCTTGGTTGCATCTTTATTTCTCACTTGATGGATAACCAATTCACTATCCGTATAAATCTTCAAATTCTTGATCCCTCTCTTCTTTGCCCATTGGAGGCTATGAACTAGGCCTTCATATTCTACCACATTATAGGTGAAATTAAAGTATAATCTATATGAGGAGTAGTATTTATTATTGTATGGATAAAATAACATAAATCCAGCTCCTATACCTACTTTTCTTCTTGAGCTATCAAAAAAAATTTCCCATATCCCTTCAAGTTCATGATCTTCATTAGTGAGTGAAAGAATGGAAGTATCTTTTTTATATATACAATAAAATTCCAAATTAGTCTCTTCTATTAATGTGTATGGATCAAGGCCATTAATTTTAGTTTTATACATATCAAGGAAAGGACCAACAATACCTTCAAGGGGGGAGGATGCTTCACCATCCATGACACCTTCTTCTTCTTTACTAATTAGATAATTCTAATTTGAAATTATCTCCATGTATGGCTGAATATGAAACCTTACTAAGGGCTATGTCCTTATAGTCACCTTGGTTCCATATATTATTTTAAAATATAGAAAATACCAATCAATATAAAGGTACCCTCTTATCTTAGCCATGAAGTTCCTTGACAAGCAGATAGCAAAATGAGTTGGAAGGTCTACCACCACAATTTCTTATATAATGGGGAAACTTGGGAAACCATGTAGAAAGACTTTCAAACCTCTTGAAATCCCACTATCTTGGTTGTAGTCCCATCAAGATGCAACACACCTTTACTATGTGGTTCATACTTTGAGCCCAACTTATTAGCCACCACCTTAAGCATGGTAGTGGTACTAGCTCCACTATCTACAATACAATTGTGAACTAACTTGTCTCCCATAATGAGTGTGAGGTAGAAGGGTGGAGGATTTTTAGATTTGGTATATGTATATAAGAAATAATTTAGAGTATTGGTAATGGATACACTATTGTGTTTTTAAGTTTGAGGGGCTACATGAATGCTCCCAAGTTGTTCTTGTAAGAACTCCTTTTGATCAGGCATATGCAAGACTTCCCAAAGAGATTTACTTGTCTTGGTATTATTTAAATAAAAAATGTTTAGATGGTAATTATTCACATTTTATTGTGTTATTTAAATTATTTAGGGAGCTTTAACTTTTTACATTATAGGTTTGACAACCCTACTTGCATTTTAACTTTGTTGAGGAGCATGCCTGGTAGTAAGTATTGCACTAGGATTCACACTTTGTGGCCTTGGAGAGGCATTGATTGGAGTCACTTATGATTTTGAAACATATCCAAAATCTCTCTTTTTGTCTCTTGTGTTGTTTTCAATTGATTTTCTTTGATTCAACACATAATCATACTTCACTTGAAATTTCATCATACTTGCACTTTGGCTGCTACCTTCTCCATGAATATCCATTTACATGAGATTCACTTATTATGATGTCACATAAGGAATAAATTATTCTTGTGACACCAAATATTGGTTTTCTTCTCCATCATCATACATAAACTAACCTTGAGGTTTTCCCCATTGGTCTAAATGATCCTCTCCTTAGACCAGATTAGCATGTACTAAAACAATAGCCTTTGTAGAAGGAGTGGAATTAGGATTATAGGAATTGGGCTGCCTATTGAAACCTTGTTGACCTTGTCCTCTTCCTTGGTAGTTGTATTAGGGTGGAGTTATATATCCTTGTTAAGGATATTTTTAAATTTTAGGTGGAGCACTTGCCTAAAATCAAGCTTACTTGAGTTGAGCTCATAATGGCTGGATCTCTTCATCTTTATCCACAATATTATCCATCTTCTTAAAATTGGTTCTTAGCTTGGTATTAATGTTATGAACTTGTGATATGCTTGGAGCCTCAACTAAAATATGAGATAACAAAGGCATAAAAACTCTTAGAGGTAGCTTTCTAGCCTGTATCAAGCTATTCTCAGCTTCAACAACTATCTCATATGCATTTGTTAGATTAAATCCTCCCATTGACTAAACCATTACTACCACATTAGTACCAATAGCCTTGAGAGAAGTGGGAAACACAAATATTGGAGGAGGTATCATGATAGGTGTCAACTTATGCCATGTCCTTTGAAAACTTTCATTAAAATCTCCCATGAATTTGTTAGGACCTCTCTTTATCACATTCAATTGGTGGATTAGCGAAGTATGTTCACTCTTATTCTCAAATATATTTACCAAAAATTCCCCAAATCCATCCCAAATTGTAATAAAATCACCTTTCAAAGTCCTATACCAATCAAGTGCCTTATCTTTTAGATACATGGTAAGTAATCTAGTGACTATGTTGGCTCGAGTGACATTATGGAAGTTACAAAAGTTTGAAATGTCCCTAATATGCTTAGATGGGGTAATAGGACCCTCTCCATTGAAACTAGGGAGATTATTGGTAGCATTAGGAGGAATAGGGTTGTATGTAGGAAGGTCGATTGGATTTTGGGTGTTGAAGGTCAGGAAAGGTTGATGCTTATCCATTTCTCCTCTTTTCTCTTGATCTCCTATCTCTTCAATCTCCTCAACTTCTTCTTTTTCAAAACCTCCTTGCCTAGGATCACTAAACATTAGAAATGGTTCAAGGTGTTATTCCTCAAGAAGAGCTTCAGCTAGAGGGGCTTGATCAAATATCCTAGATGACCTAGTGAGGACCATGAAGTGTAATGTGGGAAACTTGATCTACAACTAGAGATTCTCACCTTTTAGAGTCTTTAAATTCTAGATTAATAATATTTCTACAATTTTAGTCTTGTCAAGATTAGCATTCACCTTGACATGTAAATAATTAGGACCAATGGTCCCACCAGGCATGCCATAATATTGTCACCAAATCTTGCACCCTAAAAGAGAGTGTTCAAGTCTCTTCTAGATTTGGGAAATGTTGGAACATTTATAGGCATGTGGGTATACCTACAGAGGAAATGAACCTCTAGATTTAAATGGCTATCTCTTTGAATGTATCTTTGTAAAACAACTTCTATCTAAACTAGTTTTCTTGAAGGGAAAAGAGTTAGAAATTTCATAAAAGGAAACCTACTCTAAGATTGGTGATGCACCGAGATTATCTTCCATGTGAATATCATATTCTAGTACACAATACAATAAAATGCATAGACCATCTTCAATCTCTAAGGATTCTAACACAAGTATTTCAATATAGAGAGTGTTCAAGTGTGTTAAATTGTTGTAAGTGTATAACTATTCTTGAAATGCACAACTTTCATTTTATTTCATTTTCCTTATATTATTTTATACATCTCACCTCTATATTGAAATTCTTGTGTTAAAATCCTTAGAGATTGAAGATAGTCTATGTATTTTTCTGTATTGTGAACTAGAATATGTTATTCACATGGAAGATAATCTCAGTGCATACCCAATCTTAGAGTAGGTTTCCTTTTATGGAGTTTATAACTCTTTTACCTTCAAGAAAAGTAGTTTATATATAGGTTATTTTATAGATATACATTTAGGGAGCTATCCCTTTAAATATAGAGGTTCATTTCCTTAATAGGTATACCCACATGCCTAGAAATGTTCCAACATTTCCCAAATATAGAAGAGACTTGAACACTCTCTTCTAGGGTGAAATATTTGGTAACAATAATTCTGGCACACCTAGTGGGATAGAACTATTGTCACCAAATATTACACCATAGAAGAGAGTGCTCAAGTCTCTTCCAAATTTGGGTAATGTTGGAACATTTCTAGGCATGTGGGTATACCTATAGCGGAAATGAACCTATAGATTTAAAGGGATAACTCCTTAAATGTATCTCTGTAAAACAACTTCTATCTAAACTAGTTTGCTTAAAGAGAAAATAATTAGAAATTGCATAAAAAGAAACCTACTCTATGAGTGGTGATGCACTAAGATTATCTTCCACATGAATATCATATTCTAGTGCACAATACAACAAAACACATAGACCATATTTAGGTTCTAAGGATTCTAACACAAGTATTTCTAGTATAGAAGTGAGATGCATAAAATAACACAAGGAAAATGAACTAAAAGACAAGTTGCACATTCCAAGAATATTTATACACTTACAATAATTTAACACACTTGAATGTACTCTATATTACCTATTGACTAAGAAATTTTGCTTAGGCATGAAGGATAAAGGACATAAGGATGGAAAATCATCACTTTTTATCACTATACGTCACTTACACACTCAGATAATTATTTAGAAATTGAAATAAAAAGACTTTTACTAATGCTTAAATGTAAAATATGACATCAATCTAGTAGATCTTCACCATACATTATGTGGAACTCCTTTTCACTAGCCCAAGGGTTGCATTTATAGAAAGAAAGAAGTGAGAGGGGAGGCTTTTTAGAGATGAAAAGAGGAATTATTCTATTAGAAGCCTCTAACCATGGTTACAACTATATCTATAAATGATTCTCATTTAGGCCATTTGATTGATCCATGTCACCTCAAGTGGTTAAATAGTTATCTTTCTCTCTCAAAGATGCTTCCCTAATGGTTAAACCAAAAAAATCAAGATATTTTGAACTGAGTAATGGCATTAATTTAGTTATTAAAAATGAGTCCACCTATTGTATATTTGTCTTGATGCTAATAACTTCTCACTGGCTCACTAAGGTGTGTAATAGCATAGGGGAGAACCCTTTTCATTTTGTTGGCCTTGGAGATGAAACTACTTGAAACCTACATGTATGCCTTCATGGCATTTATTAGGATGTTGGCTTCATATGTATGTCTAAAAACATCCCTTGGAGGCTTATTCCAATCAAACCTTAGTTGAATATTCCATTCCCATGGAATCACTTAGCCTCTTGCCTTTTGATTTGACATCAAAAATGACTTAGATCTTGATCAAAATGCTCAAAGTGATGTGAGGCCTCTGATCTACTTTATTTTGCTCCATCCACTCTTCAATGGATGAATAATGTGAGCCATTAGATCTTTGAGCATTTGAGCAAGGACCATTGATATACCTGGGACCCACTATTTAAAGACCAATGGCTATCCTATCACTACTTAAATGCTAATGGCTAGCCCATCACCTTGAATTTGGCATCCGTGTAACTGTCACTCTATTAGAACCATTATTTCAGGGTATTTTCCAAAAAGTGTCCTTCATATTTTGCTTTTGGCCCACTTTTGCTAAGAATAACCCTTTGGCCTTTCTTATTTATGGCTCTTTATAAAGATTTAACATTCCCTTCAGCTTTTTAAAATGTCCCTTTGGAAATCTTGAAAAGGACACTTTCCTAAGAAAAGACCATTCAAGAAAGTGTGTAGGGCACTTACATGAGAAATTATCCTTTAGACTTTTGAAATGGACCAATTAATTTGCAAATCTTAAAAATACCAATTCTTTCATAAATTTTACAAAGGACCAATTCCTTCAAAAATCTAAAAGTGCCTTTGCCTATAGAATAATTCCTTTAGAAAGATTGTTTCAAATAAAATATCTGAAACAATTCCTTCAAAAATATTATTTTAGATAAAATGTTCAAAATAATTCCTTCAGAAAGATTGTTTCAAACAAAATGTCTGAAATAATTCCTTCAAAAATATTATTTCAGATAAAATGTTCAAAATAATTCCTTAAGAAAGATTGTTTCAGATAAAATTTTAGAAACAATTCCTTTGTCTTGAAAAAACAACCCAAAACAAAACTTTGCCAAAAGAAAAACACTTGGCTGAAAGATCAAACAAAAGCTTCTTTAGGGAAATTGTTTTAGAAAAAATGTCTAAGACAATTCTTGACACTTGTGTAAAAATCCCAAAACGAAACTTTTGAAGGAAATAACACTTGTGAAAAAATACCAAACAAAATCTTCCTTTGATAGACAAATTTTTAATGCTGCACTTAGCCAAAATGAAAGAAAAGATACAAAACTTGGGAGTGAATATTGGCAAACAATTGTTTCATACACCCTATAGGTTTTGCTCTATTTTTAGAAATTTCATACAAAATAGTTGATGAAGTTGACTCTAGAGGATGTGGGATATCTTATTAGATGCTCTCCATGTTTAATTTCATGTTTCATGGTGTTTGGATGAGCAAATTATCTCATGTTATAGAAAGGTGCTACCATGTGCAGTCTTAGTCACTTTTCCTTATTGTATAATGCTTTGGTTCTTGTAAGAGGTCTCATAGGAATGTGATGTTATGTTTTACATGTGTTAATTACATATTGATCATCTTACCTCCATTTTTAGCCTCATAACATCATATTTTTGATAAGTGATTCAGTCTTGCCTTTTTCAAAGTCAATTCCTTGCTCATCTTTACTTGCAGTCATGTTGATCACATGTGTAGAACATGTTTAGTGTGTTCATGGAGATGTATAGAAGTATCAAGATATTTATGTGTTTATAATCAAGAAAAATTAGGTTAGATATTCCAAATATCACAAAAGGTCTATGATAATAGTCATGTATAACATATACAATCAGGCAACCATTAATAGGCATCTACAGGAGCCTCATGACATTACTTCATGGTGGAATAGAGTTTTGATAAGTGATTAAGTATTTTAGAGTGATAGTGACACTCTTGAAAACATTTAAAAGCTTAGAATTGTTCACATGCATGTAAATCCATAGATATTTCCAATTATCACCTTTATTGCATGTATATGATAGTGTTCACCTATGGGTGGTGTTAGCTGAGCAGTCACTTTGGAGTGTTTAACCATAGGATGAAACCATTACTAAAGTATTGGTGTGTTAAGTATAACATGGCATGAATTTTTGAGAATTTTTATTGGAAAATGGAGTTTAAATTCACTTTAAAAGGTCCAATGATAGAATTTAGGCTCTTTACCCTAAAGATGCAAAATAAAGGTCCAAGAGGGTTTTGTGAATATCATATGACAAGGATATGAGGAATTTTGAGGTATAAAAATGGTATATTATTTTATCTCCTAAATATAACAAGGAATTTTTATATTTTAAAGGGTAGAGGGTCAATAGAGATTAGTTTTTAGGAAGCTCAAAGTTGCCTAGAAATACACTAAAAACTGCATTCATGTTTATAGGTTTGAACTATAAGGAGACCTTTGCCAACCAAATTGAAAAATTAACCTTGGAAACATATGGGAATGGTTTAAAATGGTGAAATTAACATATATAACAGAAAATATCACTAGAAGGAGATGATTAGTAGTGTTTTTCTTCCTATACATACCTACAATCCCTATAAGCAACCTCAACATCCACCTACAACTGGGTATGGAAACAATGACCCAAACTGAGTGCTTTGGTGGTGTTTTAGCCCATCCAAAGGTGAGTGAAAGTATGATAAATTTATAGGTGACCCCAAGGTTGAAATTAATGTCTCTAAACACCATGACCAGACTCATTTAAAGTTAATATGCACCTATATAAGTCATTAAGGTATGGTTGTTATAGTTAGAATAAGGACTCAATTAATGAGTTCAAGGTACATTTAGAGAGTATATAAAGGGTTGGAATGATAAATAAAACATATAAACACCTTCATAAAATCCATGATAACCTCTATGAATCCTTATCAATGTAAAACAAGCCTACATAGGTTCCTTAAGACCCTATGAGCACCTACAACCATTAGAGATGACTATGATGTAATAGTGAGAAAATTTGAGGATTTTAAAGTGTTGGAAGTTATTAAGAATAAAATTATTGAGTAAAAATATGTTTTTGATAATTAAAAGTTACTCTAAATAGGTTTATAACATCCTTCTCAAGTTAAATGGTGACAAGCAACCTACAAGTTTCACTGTTAAGGGTGATAGGCAGGGTAACCCAGTTTTGACAGAGTAGAGAACATGAAGGATATATAAGAAGATTGAAGGGATGAATTTTATTATAAAAAATTATTTAAGGTTTTTATGGAATATATACATCCTCACATATCACAAAAAAATAAAAGGAGAGTAAAAAACAAGTAACATATGGTCTATACCAACAAACCTTGCACACAGTCCATTTCACATTATCAATCTTGGACTCTTAAGGAGTTTGGAGGTAAATTGACATATTCAAGGTATAAAAACTTTGTGTAAAGTGTATATAAAAATTTTATAAGCCTCTTTAATACTTTATTCTTTTGGTAAAATAGGGGAAGTTTCCTCTATTTTGTTTCAGATAGAGGGCACTTCCATTACTCATGAAACCTGTAGTTTTGGAAGATAGAGATGGATAGGTGAGTTGGGAGATATTTGGAACTTGAAATAAGATTTTTAAAGTTTAATTAAACTTGGTAAAACATTAAAAATATTTCACATAAGGAGGAATATCATCCAAATGTCTTAGAACTCCAGGGTTACAATCAAGCCTAAAGGGCAGTGTTTTGTCCTATTGTCCAAATGAGGAATCATTTACATTTATAGATTTAGATATGTTTTAAAATTAATTTGGGATATTATAAGATTTTATAAATCCCTTGGTATGAAAAATACATTAATAATTCTATTTTTGACTAAAAGACAACTTAGGCCTATTAAACAAGATCTAGGCCTAGTGTCCAAAAGGGGATTCATATTTATAGCATGATTTGAGAATTATAGTATATCAGAGCATGTTTTTTGGGAGAATTTTAGGTGTGTTAAAACTTTTATTCTATAGACAAAACACAATAATTCCATTTTCAAGCTCAAAACTCTCTCAGGCCTATAAGAAATGGAAGGAAGAGCTTGATAAGCTAGTTTTAGATGCTCACATCTTTTATAATACTATGAATGGATGGAAAAGGAATTTATAGGTGTTATCAGGGGTCCTAAATATCATTATTTTGGTTTTTATTTGAAATTTAGATGTCAGATATTTATGAAGAAAGCTTAAGAGTCAAAATAGGCTAAAACCCTTGCAAACCCTTACTAGTGACCTGATTAGGAAGATGAAGCTATACATCTACTCTAATGGAAGAATTTTACCATGAAATATATTTTAAGTTGTATAATAATCTTTTAGGTTCCTCTTAATCCTATTATATTATACATAATTGTATAGATGGGGTGTAAAAAAGGGGGTTTCTCACTATTTTATGTATTGTGTAGGTTTCATGAGGTTCAAAGAGATGAAACCAAAATTAGGAGTAATATTAAGAAATTTTATAAATCACCATGTTTATTTCATGCCTCATATAAACTCTTAAGTGCCTCAACAAATATATTCATCTCAACTAGTCAAAACTAGCATAGTGACCAAACTAGTGAGAAGGGTGGAAATCTTTAAGTGAGTTGATTTTAAGGTGTACATAATGAATATAATGAACTATTTGGTATTTAAAGGTTATTATACTCCCTCCCATGCATTTTCATGGGAAATTGATGCCTTTTTGGAGGCCAAGTGTGCAAGGTTCATGAAAGAAGAATTTCTTAGAGTACATGCAATGATATCCCCTTTCTAGATGATTATGGATGGCTAAGCCTAAAACCAATGAATGGAGAGGCATGATTTAAATCTTTACCCTTAATTAAAATCATAAAAACTATCCATAGTTAGTTTTGGGTTGTTTAAATAGGTCCAAATCATAAAGGTAATTTTCTAAGCCAAAATGAAGAGTTTCATGCCACTTTTCATGAGTTTTATGACTTGGATGGACACTTGTACTTCTTTAAATTGAATGGTTCATCACACATACTATTATAAATAAAATTAACTCCTTTTATGAACTTTACAAGTGTCCTGATGACCCTTGGACTTCTCTCTTCTCCTCTCTCTCTCAAGTTCTATAAGAACTAGTTATTTTGGCCGTTATAACTTATGATCCACCTAAGTATGGTGAAGCCTTACTCATTTTAATACAATTTTATCAATAAGAATACTAATTTTTACCTCTTAATTACTATTCATAGTGTGTTCACTTAAATGTTGGATCTTGCTTAGTGAAAACTATAGATTCCTTAACATGACTCATTATTTCATCCTATTTACAGTTAGAAAGATTTTCTTATAAGGCATGTGAAGCATTTTAGGAAGTGTATAGGTTGAGTGAGTTAGTATATTTACTATTTCCATTCAATTCCTCTTGTCTATTCCTCCTATCCTAAACATTCATCCATAGCCTCATAATGTAACATTGATGTGAGAATATGAAGATTGGAGAAGTGTATGTTTGGTTAGTCTCTTGGTTTCAAGTGTAACATGCGGTTGGTTGGAAGTCATAAATATATTTGGTGTATCACATCCCTTAGGGTAGTTTTATTTCAATTATATCTCTCCATTTCCTCCCAAACTTTAGGTTTAGTTGTAATCTAAAGTGGTAAATCAAGGGAGTTATCCCTACCTAGAGATTCACCTCATCCATTAGGCTACCCACGAGCTTATAGGTGATTCAATTATTCCACTTAGATGGGGATAGATCAAACATATAATCAAAGGGTTAAAATCAAAGTGACAACAATACCTACATATCATCTTGATTGTTTGTAGATGAATTTCTTTAGGATCTACTTGAAATCTTCCCACAAGACCTACTACTTGCATGATGTCAAGTCTAAAGGCAATAGTATACAATAAACTCCTAATATTGTATTTATATTTTATCTAATTAACCCTTGAGGATTCATAATCCTTGACTAAATTAAATTTTTAACCATAGGTGTACTTATATCCTTAAAAGATTTCATTTCAAGCTTATTTAACATCTCTTTTATATACTTGACCTATGAAATGAACATACCTTTTTTAGATTGACTAATTTGAATTCCAAGAAATAAGGATAGATCTCCAAGTATAAACATCTGAGATTATGAATTAATCACCTCTATAAAATCCTTGGTCATGTTCGCATTATATCCACCAAATATGATATCATCCACATAGACTACCACTATCAATTGATGGTCATTTTTAGTCTCGATATATAGGTTACTATTTGTAACTCCTCTCTTGAAGCCTTGGTTGAAAAGATACTTGTCAAGTCTAACATACTAAGCTCTAGGTGCTTGTTTTATACCATAAAGGGCCTTATTAAACCTAAAAACATATTCCTTATTATCAGTTAATAGGAAACCCTCAAGTTGTTCAATGTATACTTCTTCTAAGTTCTTATTTGGGAAAGCTGACTTGACATCCATTTAGTATATCTTAAAGATTTTGAAACTTTCATAGGCAATAAACATCCTAATGGCCTCTAACCTTGATATAAATTAAATGTTTCCTAAAATATCACTCCTTATACTTAAGCATATCCTTTGCACACAAGTCTAGCCTTGTTTCTAGTGACCTCTCCTTTGTCATTCAACTTGTTCCTGAATACCCATTTTGTACCAATAATGTTTTTGTATTTAGGCCTAGATAATAACTCCAAAGTTTCATTATTATCAATTTGATTCAAATCCAAATTATTAAATCTAACCAAAACTTATCATCACTTGCTTTTACCTAGATTTTAAGTTCAAATTTTAAGAGTAAGGCAATATTTGATTGATTAGCATCATTCACCATTCTTTTCCTTATTTTTATACATGAAATTTTATTTGAAATAATATGAGAATCAAGATGATCCTTTTAAATCTACCTATAAGGACCTTTTTAATACTTTATTTCCTCAATTTCTTCTTCATATTCATCTATCTCTATTACTCATCCATCATTATTTGATTGAGAATATGATTTATTTATCTGATCAAACTTCACATTTGTGCTCTCCACTATCTTTTACAACCTCATATTATAAAACCTATAGGCAACACTTACTAATGAATATCCCAAGAAAATTCCTTCATTAGACCTTGAGTCAAACTTTCCTAAGTTTTCATCATCTCTTTTGATATATCATTTACTCCCAAAGACATTAAAATGTTGAACACTTGTAGGTCTACCATTATATAATTCATATGGAGTCTTATCATAATTGATCCTAATCTAACCTTTGTTGAAAATTTAAATTAAAATATCCATTAGATAACTTGGAATAATTCAACATGCTTCTTGCCGTTTTTTGAATTGTTATATTCTTTCTTTCAACCACCCCATTCTATTAACGTGTTCTAGTAGCTAAGAAATATCTTCTTATTCCATTGACCTCAAAAAACTCATCAAGCTCATTTGACCAAAAGTCTCCTCCTTTTTCAAACCTAAGATAGTTTATCTTCACATTCATATCATTTTCAACCAAAGCTTTAAAGTTTTTGAACTTACCTAGAGCTTCAGACTTCTCCTTCAAGAATATTACCCAAGTCATTCATGTAAAGTCATCTATAAGAAACATGAATTAGTTGTCACCTTAAATAATTTGAATCCTTGTAGGACCACATATATAAATATGAATTAGTTATAAAGGTCTAGTGGTAGAATATTCTTTAGACTTGAATCTCTTCCTAGTCTTCTTACCATGTTGACATGCTTTCAAGGAGCATTTGTAAGTTTAGATATTTTGGGCATAGTCTTCACATATCCCTTAGATGTAATCTTGGATATATTTTCAAAGTTAATATGACCTAACCTCTTATGACATATCCAAATTTCATATACCTTGACCATGAAGAACTTTTATTTTGTGATTTCATTTAGTACATAAATATTATTCGTAGTTCTCTTGAATTTGGAAATCAACCTTCCTGATTTTGCTATCCTTATCACACATCCTTTGTCATGAAATATTAGGGTATGTCCTTGATTGAAAATTTGACTTAAACTCAACAAGTTATGTTTCAAGCCATATACATATAAAACATTTTATATCTTGGTCTTCCCATTGTCCAAGCTCAAATCACCTTTGCCAATTATATTAGCATATGTGTTATCTCTAAACCTTATTGAACTTATGGAATTTTTATTCAAAGTGATGTATTTTATTTTATATTATATCCTTTTATGTTAATTGAACAACCAATATCTATGTACCACTTAAAATATTCATTCTAAGTATGAAAAGTAGTTTGGATTATCATAGATTCTTTTCCTCTAGATTCCTACTTCTCTTTCAATTTACCCATAGGGTCTACTTTCTTGACCCATTCTTTAGTATCATGACTCCATATCTTATCAGTATGACTAGTTTATATATATATATATATATATATATATATATAATCTTACACTGTCTTAAAATGTGTCCTCTTTGGTTTTAGTTATAACATAGGATTATACTTATCCATCTATAGTTAACAACTCTATGTCTAAATTTACCTCAAAATAAACAATAACCATTGAAGAAATCCACATACTATGATTATTTAACCTTATTTATATTTTGATGAGAATAAAATGATACACCACTTCCTTTGATACCTTTTGATTGAGAAAAACCATTCTTGTATTGTTGATGGTTAGCTTCAAACTTGGCTACTTATGTATAGTTCTTGATTCTACCAGCTTCATCACTCCTTGATTTATCAATGTATTTTGGAAACTAACTCATTTTTAACTCCTTTATTTATTATTTTAATCCAAGACATGTCATGTCATAAAATTATCTTTGACTATCCAAAATATTTTAAAGCTTTCTAGTACTTTCTTAATACTTTTGATAAGTCCTTATCTTAATTGCATCTTTCTCAACTTATGCCTTTAAAATGTTTAATTTCATTATAAGATAGGTGAATTTTTCCATGTGATTATTATATTTTTAACAAAATTCAAATTATTTTTAATGATTGTAGATATATCCTTATTACAATCATAGAAAACATTTTCATGATCAAAATTCATACCTGTTCTCTAAAGACCTCCCTTAGATTGTTAAGTTTGCACAAGGGACCAAGATCTGATACCAATTGTTATAGGTATAACCACTTGGGGGTTGAATAATTATTTAAACTCTTATTTTAATTACATATATCATCTATTAATCAAAAAAATAGATCTAGATATATGGTAATGCATAAACAATCATTCATATGAGCAAGACATGGACACATAACATATGAACATAAGATCTATATGCAAAAACCTAATGGGGGATAAAAAAACTAATTTAAATATTGTAATATAGTCCTATAATCAATGAATAAAACTTTTATTAAGGCACCAACCCTACAAGGATCACCAACCCCTCACTAGTCAAGCATTAATCAACTAGTCCTTTAACAAGCTCCAACTTGAAAGGAGGGTCTAAGCCCCTAAGTAACTCAACACCAACACATCTGCCTTGAAAATTTGATAAAATTTGAACACATATTTATCATCCAATTTAATATTACCTCCTTGTTTTTCTTTTCTCATTCTTCTATCTTTCTCAAATAGCCTATTAAGCCTTCTCGCTCAACTAGCCCTTTCCTTTACAAAATTAGGTCAAATGACCTTGCTCATAACCTATATAAACACAATTATATCTTCATGGAATTTTAAATACACATATTTAATTATCTTCAATACCTTTACCTATTTTTAAAAACTTTATATCATTTGCTCATATACTCGATATTCTAACTAGTTAAATTAAGCATATTAGACCTTTTATTTATACTTGAATCTTGCTCTTACCAATATTGGTTAGAAAATAAACTCACCATACTTGGATCACATTTTTAATATATTAATAAACATATTTAATAATTGGAACAACCATTACATAGGTTATTCATTAGCCTTAAGGGCCAAAACCACCATTAGGCCTAATAGAGACCTAATGCAATTAGGCCTTCTCTAAGCACATGTTTCACTTCAGCCTAATTGAAACACATTGATACTATTAAAAAAAATGACACACTTTATAAATGATTTAATTATACCCCTTATAATCTCACCTTATGTCCCCAACACAATTTATCTCATT
This sequence comes from Torreya grandis, assembly GCA_037957365.1. Classification (NCBI taxonomy): domain Eukaryota; kingdom Viridiplantae; phylum Streptophyta; class Pinopsida; order Cupressales; family Taxaceae; genus Torreya; species Torreya grandis. Next base: position 1,046,837 of record JARHVA010001710.1, read on the forward strand.
TTAATCTTTAAACAACATAATTAGGTCTACTCACCATTAGGCCTTCTTACTGCCAAAAAGTCTATTTTGTAAATATGAATAATACATTAAAATTTGAGATATAACCATGATAAAAAATCACATGGATATAATCTCAATGATATTAGGTTCAACAACATGTTCATTATAATTCATCACACATGGAAAAAGACCTCTAATTGATCAACTTCATAAGTTTACTCAAAACTACACACAAGCCTTAAGAACCTAGTCAAAAAGCTTTGAATTTTAAAAAAATCATAAAAATTTATGATTAATAAAAATGTGAATTGTATTTATAAACAATAAAAAAAAATACTCATGAACAACATTCTCACTCATACACAAAAAACTACCTATATCACCGAAAACATAGTCAAGAAAATAAAGTCTTAGACCACCTGTGGGAACACTTTCATGATATTAAAATGGGTTTAAATTAACCTTAATAATACTTATATAATATTTTAAAAGATATATTACAATTTTTAATATCAATATTGTTCTTACAGACCAATCTCACATCTTCACTCTACATAGACTTCACTATGTTAGACATATCACTTTAAGAATAATTTTTAGCATGTTTGTGTGCATAAAAAAAACTTATAAAAAAGGGTATATTATGTATAGGTATTTAATATTTATACCATGCATTTTTATCCATCCCTAATCCTCTAAAACCAATCCCTAATCTTTTTCTCACTACTACCTAGTTTTCTTACCGTCTTACTCACTAGGCCCTTTTAGTGATAGACCACCATTCACAACTTGTTTAACATATTTTAGGTATAAAAATTTCTCAAAATATTACATGGGCACAAAATAAAATTATCACACATCATCCTACATCCATTTTCATGCTTTGACTTGGTCAACCTTGTTTGTTACATCAAAATTCCAAGAAACAATGGGTTTTTTTATAGTTTCTACTCACTATTATGACAAACCAAAACCACCTAGAGAAAAATGTAAGAGTAATTTACATGTTAAAAACATAAAAATAGGTCAAAAAATACACTATGATCCATAATCAACAAGATCTTTCCTAGCGAGTCATTATGAGGGTTTTGACTAGTTTCCCTTCTTAACAATCATTCATAAAGGATTTCCCATCAACTCTAAAAATAATGCCAAGAAATTAAAGATAATAACCTTCCAAAACTTCCATTAAATAATCAAGATATCATGAAATTTTTTAACATTTTAATGAGTATAAGAAATTCCTTCTTGTGTTTGTAACTCCCCATTTTGCACACACAAAAGACCTTAACACCAATTTTCATTATTTCTCCTTAGGGATATGACCTAAAACTTGGTAAAAAAACTTAAAAAAAAATCACACCTATGTTACTTATCTCACGAGCTCTGTCATCTTATAAAATGATCTTGACCCCTCATTAGGCCACATTATGTTACTTTGTACTACTTTGAACTGCCAGTTATACTTAGACCATGATCATACCTTGAAACCTCTTGTACTATTATTAAAACCTAATTATTATGTCAAATTACCTTATACCTTTCTCACACACTTCCATCCATTAAATCCCAAGTCTCATACCACTTACCTTGTCATGCTACCAAGACTTTGCCTCTGCACTAGGTTCTCTCAAGTACATGGCTTATGAACTCAACATAAATAACATTAATGACAACGCAAAATGACACAAATGAAACTTTAATGACATTAACAAAAACTTTATTCATATCTTATAACACATTATCAACAAGGAATGTTATAGATGGTTGTAGGTATAAGTAGGTTATAACAGGGATTGATAACCTTGATTGTACACAGCTTTATCTGAGTTTATTTATGTAATTTGAATATAATTTCTATCTAGTGGATAGAGGGGTAAAAATCATGTATATATACCATTCTAGTGCTTCTATGGGTCTTAAAATAAGTTTAGGTCAATCCTAGGTGGTTGCTCATTTGAAAATATATCTATTGGAGATAAAAGGTGGGAAAAGGACATGGTTCCCAAACTAAGACACTAATGCCATTGGTTCTACTATCCCAATTATGGTGCTAGTGTCTAGGTGCCATAAATTTAGGCACTAGGGGAAAAGATTCTAAAGTGAAGGTTTGGGAATAGTTTAGATATGTTTAGGGATGTGTGCAGACAACATGAAGAATGGATAATTTATAAATGAGCCTTAAGATAGGCCTAAGGTTAAGTTAAGATAGGTGGTCTCAAGTAACACTATTAACACTCAAGTGTAATCTTTAGATTATTACATTCCCTACCCCCCACCCACTTTATTCTAGAAATACAACAAAGTGAAGGGAATAGGATAAAGGAAAAAGAAGTGTACCTTGACTTACCTAAGAGGTTAAGATTATGAATCTAGATATGAGTATGTGAAGCATGCTCCATTGCATGTCCTATAAATGAAATGTGCATTGATGAATCCTTACTTAATATATATACAAATTAAAATAAAAAATTGAGTAAATAGATAAAGGAGAGGAAAATAATGAATACACCTCACCAGGTACATAATCTAATGTATAAACTTGGTGATGACTTATGTGTGTGCATGTAGATAGTGACTAATCAGTGGATAACATGGACTAAGGTGATGGATTTCTCAATCCCCATGTGTGTGTGGCTCAATAACTCAATCTAGTTTTGCTTCCAGCATTTCCCACCCCTTCTTATTGGATCATGACCTAAGAATAGCTTGGATTGGATTCATGGTGTGTTGAACCATTTCATGTAGGTGGCTCAAGAACTCAGGTAGACTATGATGGTTACCCATGTGTAGTATATAAATTTGAAACTAATATTGTGTGATGTAATTGAAGATGTTTAATTATAATTAAAACTATATATGTTAGCTCTATGGCCATTTGGTAATTTTGGAATGTAAAATGATTTTTGGCCACTTAGGAATATTAGGTAGCTTTGGGCCACTCAAGAATGCCAACCATGTGGTGTGTAACTTAGAACATGGTGTTTGGTGTATATAATGTAGAGAATGAAATGGAATTTATTATTCCATTTAATCAACCAGTGCATAAGTGAGCATATGGAAACAATGTGCCACACACATGTCCCAAATTTTGATATCTAAACATTTGGATTTTGGATTGAGTTATAATAATCTATATCTAAGTGTATAAAACTAAAATAAGAATGGTCATGCCACACATGATTCCCCCAATCTGATAAAACTAGTATGAATCTAAGCTAAACTAAGCTAAAACTTGTAATATGTAACTAAACTTATGCAAAACTAGACTATACATACTATACTTTTCTAGTCAATGTAGAATTTTATAAAATTGAGGCTATTGGATAGTAGCATAATATCTTGCATAATTAAACTATTGGTTTTAGTGTCCTAATTTGGGTGCTAATGTCCAGTTGTATTGATTTTTTTACAACTAAAACTAGACTCTGTGTCACTATTTCCTATTATGTTTTCCTAAAACTAATTTTTGTATTCTATGCCTATGCTCCAAAAATTTTACTTTGAGTGTATTTGTATAGCATGATCTCTATGATAAACCCATGTGAATGGCCCCTATTTTGAGGGAATTTTTTTACCTATGTAAGAACTATCTTTAAAGTGAAAAGTTTTATAAGATGTGTGTTAGCTAGAGCATATATGATAGCTACATAATGAACTGATATAATGTGCATACATGACATCAAAATGTAAGATAATATGAGCATAAGTTTGTAGTGTATGATGCATGTTATATATAACATTCACAAAGCTATCAAGATAGATATAACAATGTATATGAATAATAAATCTGAATAATAATTGAGTATCTACCTAGGGGGATGGGGCATGATGTCCATCATAACACCTAATTAGGAATGGAAGATGCATGAGGTCCCTCATGGAATCTAAAAATAGAGGGAATAATAATAAAAAGACAAGTGTCATCTCCATGATACATATAATAAAAAATACATGAAACACACATGAGGCATGTAAAGTAGTCCAATGGGACATAATACAAAGGACATGGGCATATGTAACTAAATCTAAGAAAACAAGACATACAAGGACATGTTCAAATGTCAATATATGTAAATAACAAGCAAGTTTTCTTAGAGCCACATGAAAGGGCATGTGCAAATGTCCATATACACAACTATAAAGGCACACACAAGGATATAAGATGAGTCTAAAGTATTAGTAGTCAGAATAAAAAATCTATGTAGGTGTATGATGATAAATATTAAGGTATAACAATGCTAAATTTGTGATCTAGAATTTGGAAAGATGTAACCTAACAATCAAAAATATGTATAGGGTAACCCCAAATGAGTGAATGTATCATATGAGGAACCTATGCATCTATATATATTCCCCTAGTAGGTAGATAATAGTAAATCTAGATCTATGTAGTGGACCTGAGTCATGTGAGTGTCTGTGAAAACTTGACAAGAACAAGTGAAGCATGTATGTATGATAAAAATTTACTATACTAAGATAACTAGCATATTTAGTGTCTGAAAAATATAAAAGTGTAAACTTGACAATGCATATAATATATAATTTGTATTTTTTGAGTAAATATTTGAATGTTTTGTGTTTTGGCATATTATATCATTTTTTTATTTTTTAGATATAATATACATACAAGAAACATAAAAATGAAACTATATAAAACAATCAAGAAATAAGGAAACTATGTAAAATAATGGAGGAACATACTAACTAATGAGTCTCATGGGAGAATCACTATCAATGTGGCCTATGTAAAATCAAGGAATACTAAAGGTAACTGAGGTCCCATAACCTACTATACTAAGTAATGTATAGATGAAACTACCTATGAAGTGGTGTTAGGAATCCATGAAGATGACTAGGGTATCCTATGAACTATAGGGGTCTTAGGGACCCATATGGTAGTAAATATTATAGCTAGCGTGGGTGACCTATACTTAAAACCCTAGGAACTCATATCACTGACCTCATAAAGAAAGGAGAAAAGGTAATCCTTATAGAATATATAACATATATCTAATGTAGGGGTCTCTCTAATAAGGGTCTTTATAGGAGAGTATATGTACATGGAAATAATTTAGGAGTATACATCACCTGTACTAGTGGCTCAACTAAACTATATGGTATACTAATGATAACTATACTTAGAACTATAAATATTAGTTACATTGTGACTTCCTATGAAATAAATAAAGGATAATCATATGAGAGACCCTCAACTATGACCACCTGAATAACATTTATGTACTTGAGACATCTATGCATGGTGGATGGAAAGGATCATAGCTACTATATCCATGGCCTACCTAATAACATGTCAATATGCCTACGTTAGGTACTACTAATAATATAGTAGCCATATTTGTTGGTCCAACCTATAGTGGAATTAAAATCTCCCTAATGGAGCTCTAAAAATTGCCACTAAAACTACAAAACTATGTTGGTAGGAGAAGTGTCCTACTTTGAATAACCCAAATATCATAGAAGTGTGATAGTGTGCATGTTAATACTTGACCCATTATCAACCATAACACTTTGAATAGGATGATGATCAATACAAGCTCATACAAAGAATGCATTTAAATCTAAATCATCATCAACAATTTCCTACTCTAATAAAGTGATGAGTGGTATATCTAGCACATAGTATGCTACACACCAATGATACTATGTAGGGTGTGTGTGTTTTTTATAGTAGTGTGATATGATTTGTGGTGGATGTGCCTGATATACCTACCTCATTAGTTATATTAGTTGGAAATGGACCCAGAAATATTTTCAATTCCTTAGCTTCCATTGGTTGAACTTTATGTGCCATTATAGGTGTGCCCACATCAATGATGTTGGCCTCTATAAAATCATATATCTTATGTTTCAAGCTAATGCATCAATTCATAGTATGGCCTGGTGCCATGTGATTCTTATATAATGAATTAGAATCATATTTATTTGGAAGATGTCATGTTTTATCAACCTCTTTGACGGGAGGGAGAGATACGACATTTCATTCCAAGAGCCACTGTAAAACACATGCTGATGACTTTGGAAGATTGTTGAAAACTCTCCATAGGGGACTTGATAAAACCAAGTGAGGAGCTAGATATAAAGCTATTTTAACTATGGCCTTTTGATCAATATTTTTTTGGTGGATCTTAATTTTTATGGAGGTTTATTATAACTCTTAGTATTTTATTTTGATTCATTTGTATATTTTAATTCTCCCATAGAGAGAACCTTGACTTCCCTTTCTTTCATTGTATGACATAAACATGTTAAATTTGGAAACTTCTTGAACAAGATAACTTAATGCAATGTTGATATTAAATTTTGTTTGAATATGTCTTGGATATCTCTATCTACCATGGGACTAGTCATCTTTGTCAATATAGTTCTATATCTCAAGACATATATCATAATAGGCTTATTCATTTTTTCTTTAGGTATGCTACTTGAGCATATGAGATCCTATCATTGATGTTAATTGAAAAGTGTGATAAAAAGATATCTATTAATGGATTGAATGTGGTGATATACTGATTCATAATATCATAGAACTACTATAAGTCATAATCCTTTATATTGTGTGGGAAAAACTTAGTAAGGATCCAATCATTAGACATGTAGTCCAAACATGTTGCATGGAAATATTGTAGATAATGCTCTAGGTCACCCTTACCATCATATAAACTAAGTTTAGGTGCTATAAATATAGATGAAAAAGGAGTTACCTCTATGTGATGTGCTAAAGGTGTATGTAAAATAAAATGAGAATCTAAGGCATGTGATGTCCTAGTAACACCTTGATCAAGATGTAACACCTTATCTTACATATAATTAATCTCATGCATAAGGGACTGTACATCTAAAGAGGATAAACTAGACATAGGAGGTGTTTTTATTGTTGGATTTTTATGAGTTAAAACAAGTTATTGTACAAGTTGAGTTACCCATAAAGTATGTGTAATAATATTATCATCTGGGGGTGTAGAAGATTGACCATTATTTGATTTGATCTTTATTTCCATTATGGCTTACATAATCTATGCATGATTATAGGGTTGTTCCCAAAGTCTATCTTTGAATCTCTATAAAATTTCATCCTTATTGACTATAAGATTCTCATTATTAAGTTGGGGGAGAGTGTCTTGATTCCCATCTTGTGTTTCATCTTGACCTTGATTGTATGCTTATCTTCAAATGAATTACCATTGAAGTCCATATAATCAGGGTGTGAAAGATTAATGATGGGAGTTTTAATTGGTTTTTTGTCCATAATATAAGATTGAATAGAAGGAACTTGGGTATGTTCAATATGATTTATGATAAGCCTAACACTTTTTATTAAAGGAAGAGAGATAATTTCTTTAGAAGGAACATAGTAAACAAAATTAAAGAGGGATTATAAATAGAATGTATGCAATCTGAAAAGCTTAACATAGTCAATGAAAATAGGAAAATGAAAGATACAAATCCTAGTAACATACAGGGTTAAGGTTTGAGTAGTATTTGAAGTAAGTTGGGTTCACCAAATTATTTACCTTTTTAGGGTTATGGAATTTAAGCCCTAGGTTATTAAAGGGTCTGATTATAGTAAATTAGGGTAGAAATATGAAATAAATATGACCACTAATTTGTAATAAAATTGACTTAGTTTTCCCTTTATAAAAATAATAATAAATAATGTATACAAGTACTTATCTATAAATTGACTGAGATGAGAGATCTATAGGTTACAATTGGGACACAAGTTGATCTAAATTTCATGGATAGGATCCAAGTGTTAAAACCCTTACTAGATAGTTGTTCCCTAATTAGATAGTAATGTCAATTATGATAGTGTCCTTATTTTGGTGTTAGTGTCTTTTGTGTAAAATTATTCTAGACTTTTTGATGCACCTTTGTCTAAGTTTTCCAAACCTATTCTTGTGTGAATAGGTTCTGATTTCACGTAGGTGACCTATTTTGATTAATTTTATATGTAAAACCTAAACCTCCATATTTATAGGGAATCTAATTGGTACAAGTAACAAAGTTTGTTATTAGTGGGGTAGGATGGGCATCCTCAACACCCCACTATGATGAGAGTTGCCTAAATACCATTACTTTTAGGAGGGATCAATCTCGATGTAGTTCTCCACACCTAAATATTAGTACAAGTGCAAGTGAAGATAGTATGAATGTTGTGTTGAGTGATTTTAGTGTTCTTGAGATTGGAAATCTAAGTAATCTAAGCTTAGTAATGTTTTAGATGGTTATATGAAAAAGTGGGGTAGAATAGGGCTTGGTAACCTTGATTATGCATAAATTTTTATAAGTTTATTTGTGTAATTTGCATATAAGTTCCATATAGTGGGTAAAGGGATAAAAATCATGTATATATATATATATATATATATATATATATATATATATATATATATATATATATATATACTATTCTAGTGTTTGTAAATGTCTTAAAAGAGGTTTAGGCATCATGTAGAAAGTTACATTAGACATGTCCAATCATTATTATCCCACCTTTTATCTCCAATAGCTATCTTTTCAAATGAGAAACCACTTATTCCTTTGTTAAATTCAAATATTTGAATTCAAACAGTCACAGTTAAACTTTGAACACTACGTCCTCATCTCATGTCCTCACTTATTTAGATTAAAAATTAATCATTTATCTTAATATAAATTTAACCCAAAGGAATCACTACCCAAACTTTAAACTATGAACATTTGACCTCATCTCGTGCAATCTTGCAATCTTGACTCAATGTGCATCATCTATCTCTATGGATCGGTTAGGTCTTTATCATATAGTGCACACCATTTGATCAATTTTTAAAATAAATTTATCAATATTTAATCCTTATCATTTAAGTTTTATTATCATTAAATCTAAAACACTTTTCTTCATCTCACTGCTTTCTAATGTCTTAGAATGAACATGCTCTATTGATCCTTTTGTAAGTAGCTTGATCTTTAACTCCATTAACCAAATGCACTTTAACCCATTTTAATTACTAAATTTTTTAGATCTATATGTAATAACACCCAAAAACGGTTGGATCTCAAATTTTTATTGAACTTTAACTCTTTCAAAATCGACCAAGTATGGGGACCATTACTTATCTACCTGTAAGGCCAACTTTGGACCTTAATAACTTTTAATACACTTAGATGCATGATCTAAAATTTGGAAAATATGATATAATCACATAATAAAATCCAACCATGTATTAAATTAATCCTTAAAACTTTATGTGTAAAATATATAATTCCATTAATCTGCTCACTCAATTTTTTTCTACCACAAAGCCAACTATGCCAAGAACTTGTCTAGAAGGCCAACTTTACATGTCCATATATTTTGATGTACTTCATCTAAAATTTAGTAAAAATAAACTAGGAAAAAAATTAAATAAAACCATATGATCATTTTATCATCACACCTTCTCATGTGCTAAATATAACACCATCAAAATTCTTACTTGGTTCTTTCTTGCCTCATGCAAATTTGGCTAAGTATGGGAAAACACTATCTAACTACCTCAAAGCCCAACTTTGAACATGCATATATTTTGTCTCACTTAGTTGTATGAAATAATATTTAGTGAATAATATGTATGAAATTTTTTTATCACAACCATATGATCAACTCCCCTTGACTTATCTACATGTGGTAATGGTGATGTTAGCAAACTACCTACTCATATTTTTTGCCACTAGACCCAAAATGTCTAGATGAAAATAATGATCAACCGAATGAAATCCAATCATGCACATAATCACTCAAATATTAAAACATTTTAAGGACCTATTACACATTCTAAAATAATCATATTCATCCCTAATCATCCATAACCATGCAAACTCTAAAGATCAACCAAACCTTCTTCAAGCATACTAGGACAAGCACATTGCACACTTTGTCATTATCACATAGAATATAAGGCACTTAATAAAATCACCAAGACACAATCATATCATCATTGAAAACTCTCCAAAAATATTCCCCTTTGTCATTTATGTCAACACCTATCAAGAAATAATATATAGCTCAACTCCTTTCTCTCTCTTCAAGCACTCTCAAAATAGGAATCTTCTCCCCCTTTGACACAATGACAAGGTGGGTACCAAATGATCCTAAGGACCTAAAAATACCATCAATATGAGAGGAAAACCTTATAAATATGATACAAACTCTCCCTTACCTTGAGCCTACCTTTTCTTTGCCTTGATAACTTCTTACTCCATGCCAACACTCTCTTCAACCAAGTATTATAACCAATGAAGATAAAACACACAAAACATTGAAATATGATGGAACTCACCAAGAAACTTATGAGAGGGAATAATCCTAATATTTTTGATAAATTTCACCTTTTAAACATTTTTATATCTCCACACACCATGGAGAACCATCACTTAGTCTTACTAGCCTTCTCACTTAAGCCACCTCAAGGATAATCAATAGAACTTCATGCCACTCACCAAATATAAAAAATATTATAAACCAACCTAATAACTAACCTTGAAACATACATGCTTTTATCTTTTGGAGAAACTAATAAAAAAACACTATTATTCACACTAGGCCTGTCTAGTCTCCTTATAACCCTATGTGGAACTTGTATAACCTAAAACTTTTAGTAGACACATAATTAGGACCTAAAATTTATATATGGATCACTCACATATCCACCTTAAATCAAAATAATTTTAAACACCTAGATCATCCACTAGAATATATTTTCTTCACAAACCAACTTGCTAATTAAGCTTCCAATTTGACAAAAACTTGAATAACATGAAATATAAAGACATTTATATCTCTATAAATCTTTATTTGACAACCCTTTTGGCCCATTAAACCTATTAAGAAGCCTCATCTATCAACTCATAAGGCAAACCACTTTTCTATCATAGCCTAAAACCCTAGAATCTTAAAATAAATAGAGTCAATAAACTTCCTTCTAGTCAACGTTCACCTCTAAAACTTCTTGTACACCTAGAGATAAATATTACACACTTATAGAACAAAAATTGAGCCTTCATACCTTTTATAACATTGACTTACTATAACCCATTTTAAGCCTACTTGTCATTAAACCAAATATTGATAAAACTAAGAGCACTCAAAAATATTGAATTGGCATAAAATAGATCATCAAGACACAAAACTACTTATAAAACATCACAAGGAAGTGTACAAACCTTTTTGAGCATTAAAATCTTAAAATCTCATCAATATCATTATGCCATCTGAAAACACCCATTCTGACCTTGCATAATAGCTCCTTCATAAATCTCTAGAGTAAGCTCATGATCTTGTTACTTCCCCTTAACCAAAGACCTTCTCTAATTGAAAAAAGTCTTTGTATATATTGGCATTATAATATTGAGCACTCAAACTCGCTTCTCCATAAGAAAGATGTCTCCTAAGAAGTACAGGTAGAGACATCCTACTTCACAATATCCTAGAAAAATGTGAAATTAGGAGTGGCTTGCATCTCCTTAGTAACCATTAGAATCCTCTAGTAGTTATAATATTTATTGATTTAATGTTCTTCTTCTCAATCTAAACTATGAAAATTGGTTCCTTTTCTAAATCACTCTTCTTCTCTTCTAAGATTAGATTGACAATACATGGATACAACATAGAGTCATGACATACATTTTCATCTAAATAATCCACATTGTAGTTAGTAACCTCATCACTAGACATTTATAATTGATGTTATTTTATGATACATGCTCAGTAATGGTATGATGTTCACTTGGATCCATACATAGTTTAGGACTAGCTTCAACCAACACCTTGGTCTTATCTTTGATCTTGGTCTCTTTATTCACAACATGAGAAGATAGTGAGATCCCTTGACACTCTTCAAATTCTTAAGCATTATTCATGATATAAAATAGATTACTTAGACCTATAATCTCATCAAGACTCATACCTACCACCTTTGGGTTCCATGAGCTAACTTGCCTTCTTCTTTTCACTCTAAGAGCCCGATTGAACTTATTTTGACTATCTGGCTTTTGCTTACAGAACCTCACAATGTGGAAAATATTCTCATAGTTTTAGCAAACAATACTCCTTGATGGAAAAATAGTTTATCTTACCATGTTTGGATAGAAACTTTCAAGGTGTCCTATGTCATGATAAATAAAACAACCTCCTCTTTTTGTAGAGAACTCACCTTGTTTAACCATATGTGGACAATGGTTTACAAAGTGTCCCACATCAAGATAGTTGAATCACTTACCTTTGTTCACACCTTTTGACTTATTCCCCCCATCATAGTTCCATGAAAACTCATTTCTAATAAGTCTCTTGTAATCTCTATCTCTATGCCCAAATTGATTACATGTATAATAAAAACAATTGAAACTTATATACCTCATGTCATTTGGATATCTGATATAATTTATCTTCATTATTATAACACCTTCATTCCTTGTCTAATGATTTGTATTCAAAATTATGATTATCTTTTTTCACATTAGCCATCATCTTATCTTGAGTTACATTCTCTGGTTATTCTTTGTATCCAAGACCAGTTCTATCACTAGCATGCTTTTGATCACTCAGAATATTTTCTACATTACCTAAGATTTTTTCAACTATCAAAAATTATTTTACCTTACTATATATCTTCTTTAACTCAAATTTAAATGACTCATTTTCAATTACATACCTTGAACATTCATATTCTTTATCTGTCAGGCTTGTAAACAAGATTTCTAATTGACAACTAAGATGCTTGATTATATATTCATGCTCATTAGTGTAATCATTCATTCTTACCTCATACACAATGAATTGCTCCTTAGAGTCTTTGAGTTGAGACTTCATCTTATTAATTTTCTTCTCAATATTCAATTATTCAACATCATTTGTCAATGTAGTCTCATAGTCCACCTCATCTTCATCATCATTTGTATCACTCCAAGTAGACTATTTTTGATGTGAGCAATTTCCTTCCTTAGCCATGAAGAGGGATTCATCTTCAATAGGACCATCATCTTCATGATCACATTCTCTGTCACTATCTTCACTCTCATTTGATGAGTTGTAGTCTTTATTGGTGTAGAGACTCTTCTTGTTCCTATAGAACCTCTTGTTGTCATACTTTCTAAAACCTTTCTTTCTCTTATTATATATATATGTCTTCTTATCTTCATATTGGTGTTCATCATTCTCTTCATCATCATGCTTATGAGGGAAATTTATATAAAAATGTCATATCTCTCCACAATTGAATCATTTGAAGGGTAGTTTACCCTTATACTTTCCTAAACCTATTTTCAATTTTTTTGTAAACAAATCAATCTGATCATCCTCATCAATATCATAAATGTCATCCTCCTTGGGTTTCTTACCTTGGAACTTATTCTTAGGATTAATATTTTTCTTTAATGTTGCTTCCTTATTCAGTGGTATATCATCATTATTCCTCATCTCATAGGCAATAAGGATTCTATGCAATTCATCTAACTTCAGCCAAGTAAGATAATGACCTTCTTCTATAGTAGATACTTTAGGATCAAACTTGAGAAAAAGGGAACTTAATACCTTTTGAAATATAGTATCCTCTTCAATTTTATCTCTAAGACTGCTGATGATGTTCACAATATCATTAAATCTCTACAAAAAGGATGCCACAGAGTGTTCTTCATTCATATTGAGACTTTTAGATTGCCTTCAATGAGTTTACAAGTTAGCAAGCTTAACCTTTGAATCACCTTCATAAATGATCTACATTTGGTCCCATATCTCTTTAGTAGATCTATAATAAAACACCTTGGTGAAATCAATCTCTATAAGACCATAATTTATGGCATTCATTGACTTATAATTATTCTCAAATATCTTTTTATTTGTAGTACTAGATGGATGAGTAGTAGGAGCAACATAACCATCCATAATAGATTCACATAAAACCCTAGGGGCATAATGTATGCCCTCATCCTTGCACTAAAAAAATCATAATTATATCCATTGAACATTGGATCTTGTTTAGTAGAGAAACCTACTTGATTACTACCCATATTTTACCTTGGATCACCTTCAAGCTATCAAGCCTTTACCAAAGAACTTGGCTATGATACTAATTGTTAGAGGTACCATCACTAAGAGTAGGGGTGAGTCAGTGAGCCCAAATAAACTAAATTAAATTTAAATCCTTACAAACACTTAATTATATACAACAAGCATTCATGAAGCATACACATAATTCATAACAATGAACAAGAGAGACAATGTAAGATCAAGAAAATAACACATGATATATGTGAGAAATGCTATTGGGAGAGAAAACCCACTAGAACCTATAATTGGAATACTATCCTATAATAATAAAAACCAATTTAGGCCAATTTTAAATAATCAAAGAAATACCATTCTTAATTTTAATGAGACTATAATCCCACAAGGAGCTACTACACCTATCTAGTTGAGCTGCCACAACAACTAGACATTTATAAAGTTTCACATTACAAAGAGGATTCAACCCACTTATATGTTTAGCTATCACAATAACACCTATGAACATATACACCTTTGAACTGATGTCTTCAACAGTTGATAATGGACCTCTAATTATCACTCTTCACCTTCATTCACATTCAATCTGCAAGAACACTATTCTACCAACAAAATTATGAGTTATAGGTTATACAAATAGTCCTAAATATTTTTTGATCTTTAAATCATCCATTAGGAACCCACCCTCTCCATTTTTACACAACTAACACATCCACCTTCCTCTCACAAGTCCAAAAACCATCTCATTTGGTTTCAGTATTTATAGAGCCTTCATGATTATCACCATCTTGGTTGGCTAATAGACATTAATTAATCCTTAAGGAATTTATCTCATCATTAAATATCTCAATACCATCCACATATGTTTTCCATAACACTCATGGGTCACCCTTAAGCAGCTACACTTTTCAATTAGGCACTTATAGCTCTTATAGGTCTTATGAAGACCTATTCACCCATTTAACACATCATCAAGCAAAATTAGAATATAGGACCAATTACAAATGAATAGGTCAAATCTAAATGACCATTTAGTCATCCTAAAATTATTATATTCATCATTTAACTCTTCTTTTCAATCTCAATCAACTCAAACATCAGCCTTATTTATAAGGACACCATGAATGAATACACACTCAACTTATTAAGCATTGTTCATACTCAAGATATATTTATCACACCTAAAAAATCCATAAAAATGATCCTCATGGAGTATAAAAAAATCTTCAATATATAATTTAACATGAAAAATAATAACAACATCAACACAAGCTCAATTATCCTTCTCAGGTCACTTGCAGAACAAATATGAAAACATAGTCAAATTTTAACCTTCATAACTTTGAATTTACACACTTTAATAAATTAAAATATATATTTAAAAATTCACCTTGTTTTCCTCTATAATTTCTATTTTAACACCATAGGCAAACTCATCTTGGATCAAAAGTTATATGCAAAATATAGAGCATTGAGTTTTTCCTTTGTTAAATTTAAATGGTCATAGTTAAACTTTGAAAACCATGTAATCATCTCATGTCCTCATTTATTTAGTTTTAAAATAAAACATTTATCTTAATAAAACTTTAACCTAAAGGCATCACTTTCTAAATGTTAAACTATGAACATTTGACCTCATCTCATGCATTATTACAATCTTGACTTAATGTGCACCGTTAATATCTACGGACCAGTTAGGTCTTTATCATGTAACATGCACCATTTGATAAATATATATGAACACCCAATTTACACTAGATACTTATCATTTAAATTTTAACATAATTAAACCTCAAACACTTTTCCTCATCTCTTTGCTTCCTAACATCTTGGAATGAACATGCTCCATTGATCCTTTTATAAGGAGCTCAATCTTTAACTCCATTAACCAACAACACTTTGATCATTTTGACTTATTATGTACCATATATATATATATATATATATATATATATATATATATATATATATATATATATATATATATATATATATATATATTTATGAGCTCTCATAAATTTTTAGATCTCCAATTTTTCCTAAACTTTAACTCATGTAAAATTGACTATGGGGACCACTACTTATCTACTTGGAAGGCTAACTTTGGACCTCAATAAATTTTGTTGAACTTAGATTCATGATATAAAATTTGGAAAATTTGATCTACTCACATAAGAAAATTCAAAAATGTTTCAAAATTATCTTTAAACCTTCACATGTGAAATATATAATTCCATTAATATTCTTACTTAGATTTTTTCTACCATAGAGCCAACTATGTCAAGAACTTATCTAGAAGGCTAACTTTACTCATCCATATATTTTGATGCACTTCATCGCATGATCTAAAATTTAGAAAAAATTAATTAGACACAAATATTAAAAAACCCATATGATCATTTTATCCTCTCACCTTCACATGCACTAAATATAACACCATCAAAATTCTTACTTGACTCTTTCTTGTCTCATGCAAATTTGGCTAAGTATGGGTAAACACTGTCAAACTATCTAAGAGCCCAATTTTGAACATGCATATCTTTTATCCCACTTATTCACATGAGATAAGATTTATTTCATAATATATAGGCAAAAATGTGATCATAACCATATAACCAACTCCCCTTGACTCATCCACACATGGTAAGGGTGATGTCAGTAAGCTGCCTACTCAGATTTTCTACCACTAGACCCAAAATGTCTAGATAAAAACAATGATCAACCAAATGATATAAACTCATTAAAACAAGAAATAAAATATTAAATAACATATTATGGACCTATTTAACATACTAAAATCATCATATTCATCCTTAATCATCCATAACCATGCAAAGTTTTAAGATAAACCAAGCCTTCTTCAAGCATACTAGGACAAACACATTACACACTTTGTCATTATAACATAGACTATCAAGGCACTTCATCCACTAAATATGACACATCCATGACACCATCATGACATCATTATAAAATATCCAATAAATAACACCTAAAATATGAAACTATTTCCATTGGTGCTACTATCCCAATTATGACACTAGTGTCTAAGTGGTAAAGGCTGAGGCACTAGGGGATAAGATGTTGAAGAAAAGGTCTAGGAATAATTTAGGGATTTTTTAGGGACATGTTTATCTTTAAAAATTATAAGTGTCTAAATAGGAACTAAGATAAGTCTAATGCTAGGATAGGGATAGGTTGTCTCAAGTAACACTCTTAACACTCAAGTGTCATTTTTAGATGATAACAATACCTAAGCTTAAAAAGAACTTGTTATATTGTTTACAAATTACTAATGATAATTTAATTTTAAATTTTATTAAAGATTCTTGGTCCATTTATAAATAAATCTAAAATTTTGATTGTTAAATGTGTTTAAAATAATAGTTTATACATTTTCTCTCCTTCTTTTGCATGTTTTGTTTCATTGCATAATAAGAATGAATCTCAATTATGGAATGAAATATTAAGACATATTAATTTTATAAGTTTACATGATATGTCTAAAAATATTATTTTTATTGGACTTCTTTCTATCCCCTCTAATCATGAAACTTTTGAGGGTTGCTTATGTGGTAAGAAATATACCAACACCTTTTACAAGAATCATGATGTGAATTCCTCACATCCTTTAGAATTGATTCATAGTGATGTTTTAGGACATATTTAAGTTGTATCTCTTAATGTTTATTTGTATGTTATTAATTTTATTTATGATTACACTAGAATGATCTGGTCATATTTCATTATAAATAAATCTTATGTGTTGTCTAAATTCAATGAATTTAAAGCTTTTGTTGAAAATGCATCTAATTTTATTATTAAGAGATTAATAATTGATAATGGTGATCTATATGTTATTAAATATTTTTATTATTTTTAAATTATTTTTGGTATTAAAATGTAACTAAAAACTCCCTATTTTACTCAACATAATGGTACTACTGAAAGGAAATACCACACCATCATAGAAATTGATAGAATGATGTTACAATCTGCAAATATTCTTAAGTTTTTATAAGATGAAGCCATGAATAATGTTGTGAATCTTCAAAATAAATTACCTAACAAATATTTAGATATTTATACTTATTTATAAATGTGGTCTAAAAATAAACCCAAGGTGGCTCATCTTAGGATCTTTGGTAGTCCTGATTCTATCTTATGGAGGTAAGCCACAACATTTAAGAGTTTATGATCTTTCTAAACATAAAATCATTGAGAATAGGAAAATTATTATTGCCAAAAATTCCTCTTATGATCCCTATATATAACCTTATTAGTGTTATTCTATTGACGAACCTAAATCTTATAGTTTTTCTTGTGATGAAATGAATGTCCTTTAGGAAGTTGATCTAGTTTTGGATAAATTAGAGTCTGAGGAACCCCCTAAGTTTCATATTAAATCTAAAATAACTAAATGGGTATAATTACTAATCCAATATTATACCTTTATATCTTTAATAAATTAACTAAAATTCAACATTCTTATCATGCTTTAATGACTTTATATGAATGTGAATCTCAATATTTTGAAGAATCCACTTAAGATGATAGATAAAATGTTGTTATGTAAGCTAAATATAATGACTTAATTAAAAATTAGACTTCAGATCTCATATTTACTCTACCAAAAATACATATTATTAGTTTTATGTGGATGTATAATATTAAATATAATTCAATTGGTAAAATTGATAAGTTTAAATCTAGATTAGTTGATCAAGGATTTACTCAAAAAAGATGGATTGACTATGTTGAAACCTTTGCTCTTGTATAAAAATGAGTACTATGAGATTAATTATTGTTATTATAGCCCAAAATGGTTGTATTATCCACCAAATGGATCTCCAAAATGCTTTCATAAATGGTATTTTCAAAGAAGAAATATATATGATTCAACCTAAAAGTTTTGTTGACTCTAATAGAAAACATTATGTATAGAAGTTAAATAAATATTTGTATGGTCTAAACCAAGTTCATCACACTTGGTATTCTAAAATTACTTTTTTTTTCCAAAGAATTAAGTTTCTCTAATTGCTACTCTAATAATGATCTCTTTGTTAATGTTGAAAATGGTTATTTAATATTAATTATTTTATATGTTGATAATCTTTTGATGAATAATTATCTAACTATTTTAATTCATAAATATAAGGATAAACTAAGTCAAATGTTTGAAATGACTGATTTAGGTATTTTGCATCATTTTTTTTAAGAATAGATATATTTTAGGGTAAAAATTCAATTATTTTATCACAATATTTGTATGCACATAATCTTCTTGTTAAGTTTAGAATGATTGATTATAAATATTATTCTAATCTTAATGAATTTGGTATTAAACTTAATCAAGACCCTAAATTTAAAAAATCTAACCATAATTTATATAGATATCTTATTTTTAGTTTGATTTATCTAATGATTACTAAGATAGATATTTAATATGATGTTGGTGTTGCTTCTAGATTTATGCAAGAACCGTATTTGAATAATTGAAAATTAGCTAAATGTAATCTTAATTATATCAAAGGACCAATTGATTTTGGTTTATTTTATTCTTCAATTGATAATGTTAAATCATATGGTATTGTTATTCTATCTATGATGGTGATACTATAGATCACAAATCTACTTCTAAATATGTGTTTAAGTTTGGTGTAGGTGATATCACTTGGAGCATCAAGAAGCAACTTAATGTCTCTATCTCTTATATTTAAGTAGAGCACACAAGTGTTATGGAAGCTTCCAAATAAGCCATATGTATCTAAATATTGTTTGGATAAACTCATTTAAATGTTTCTCATAGTACCATCCTTCATTGTGATAACTGAAATTGTATAACTCTAGTAAAAAATCTAGTACAAAACCAAAAAGCTAAACATATCAAAGTTCATGTGCACTTTATCTAATAGAAAGTCCTCAATGATGATATTTATCTAAAATTATATTATAAAAATAAACAAATGGAACATATATTCATAAACTACGTGGTGCTAACAAAATTTGTCAACTTCATGCAATTTTAAGCTTCTTAGAGTTTCCATTGAGGGGGAGTGTGCATGACAATGTCATTTCCTAACAGCCAAGTGTTTCTTATATTTATCTATACTTATCCTCATTATAAATCATTTTACACTTCATGTATAGTTTTTACTTTTATACCTCAATACGCTTAAAATAATGCTTTGTAATGGAGGTACTTATGTTATAGAAGGCTCCAAATATGCTTATTGATTATTTATGAGAAACTATGAGATGTAATCTCATGGTCATGCTAGCCTAAAATTACTTTTGATTAATTTATGGATTATAATTCCTCTTTTTTAAAAGGTGATATTTTACATGATTAAAGTTTTTTAAAATCCTTCATTGTGTACATAGTATAATTCCTTTTTTTCATGGTGACTATGTGATTTATCCCTGCTTAACGTTAAGGGGGAATGTTAGAACATTTAATTATAAGTGGACTTATTTTACCTTAGCCTTGGTAAAATAATTAAATAATAATAATATATTATTTATTAATATGAGGTTAAAACATCATGAAAATAAATAATAAAGTTATGTTTATTTAATAATTACCAAATTTAATTAAATGGGTTATCAAGATGGATGGACTTGATATTTCACAATGGTCACCTCTCTTCTTGAATATTATAAATAGGGTATGACCCCTATTTTAAATTAATTCAAACTCAATATATTTTAAAGTGAAAAATATTTTTGTGAAGAACATAGAAGAAGTGAGATCAAGAGGAATTTGTATAGAGAGGAGATCGAGAAGAAGTGATATATCAACTAAGAATGAGGTAATAAACATCATAATATATGCATGATAAAAATCATTGAAAAAATAGAATAGAAGTATGCATGACAAAAATCATGGCACCAATATTATAAAAATTCATATATGTAACCATACACTTGCACATAATATCATGATCATGAAACACATATGCACTCAAGACATGACATGATTTTGATTAGAAATAGACAAAACATGGCCATGATTCAAACTAGAGGATCCTCTATAAAAAATGACACATAACATGAAAAAAATCAATGGACTCATATAGCACATGTCAATGATAAAAAAAATACACAAATAAATCAATGCTAGTTTGTATAATCAATCACTACCATCATCCAATATAAAAAAGCACAATATCCATAGGAAGTAACATTATAAAAAGTATAAATAAGATAAAGTCATATGTAATAATCTAATATGACCAATGGACCAAAATATAAAGATAAAACATGACAAGTTTTAAAATATTCTATTAGTGTAAACATGACCCTAATGTATAAACATTTCCCCTAAGTGTAAATAATGTCACATATCTATATATCCATTTATCATATGTAATCTATATATTTTTTATCCCACTAATGTATACCATGAAAACATGTATGTATATAATAAATATGTAATTCAACATGCATATGATAAATGACATTGGTCAATTGTGTATATAAGGAAAGAATGTCATGCATAGGTTTTAGTTTTATATTTTTATTTTTATAGTCCTAAGATCACTTCTAAGAGATTCTTATTACCCAAATTGGCCACCATGGGTCATTACATTTTAAAACCTTCAAGCCAAAATAATTTAACTTATTTGATAGATTTTTGAGAGGTCATGTCTTGATCTCATAGCTTGTCCTATGGTGATGTCTTGCAATGATGCCTTAGGTTATTCCAGGGTCTTATGTAAGTTCTAGTTAGATTGTGAAGTCATGAATTTTAGTTAATTAACTAGTCTCTATATTTTGGTCAATTGTGAGGTGTTTAGCATAAATTAAGGCAACTTTAGGAATGTTAAGGCTTGTTGTAAAAGTCAAGGTAAAATTTAAACCATGGTGAAGAAAAGAATATGATAACCTCTAAGAATAAATTGTATTTCAAGATGAGTAATTAATCAAGGAGAAGAGCTAGTAGGTTAGAAACATTGCACTTATAAGAACTTTGAATAAATTAAGGTATTTTTAGAAAGTTTAAGGTTTAATTTACTTTGTCTTATATTGCTTATTAGAATGTGTAATATAACTCTTTAAAATAAATATCAAATCTGAAGGTCTCATATCATGTATATGGCCCTTTTATGTCATTTGTCACTTGTTTAATGCCATGATACATGTATCTTACCCATACATCTTGTCTAAAGTGTCTTAAAACTCATTTTCCAACATTGTAACACTTTTTGTAACTACCTACTCATCATCTCTAACATTCAAAATAGACATAATGAAGAATTTTTAGGGAAGGGAAGGTGGGAGATGCTCTAGTACATTACTGCACCACTATATATGTCAAGAGAAACTCCATAGCCACCTAGTTCATAGCTCCAACAAAGTAAGAAGGCGACATAAGAAGTTTTATTGAAGGAAAAGGGACTGTGAAGGACTCATTATGAAGGGTTTCCATTAAATATCAAATTCAAGCCTCTCTAAGGCTTTTCCCAGTCCCCTCAGACTCAAATCCATGTTTAATAAGGAGTTTCAAGCACTATAAGGACAAGAACTATTCCATTTCTTCATTGGGTTGACAGGTCTATTAGAAAAACTCAAGAAGGTCAAATGGTTTGAGGATCATTCATGAAGGAGATACAAAGTTAGTTTTAGTGATCTTAGGGAAGGATGGGACCCCTATTCCATTCCAATTTATATAAATAGTTTAGTTTTTGAAGGCCATAACTTTATGAACCATTGTTAAGAAGATAAACTACTCTAAAACCCTTGTTAAACCCCACTAATACAATTTTTCCTTGAAATGGCATGTAAAATATTAGTAAATGGATGAAAATAGTTGAAGATTATTATTTTAGAGTTTATTTACCTATTAAACATCAAAATTAGTGGAATATTCCACTTTTCATGGTTGTACCAATAAAGATACATCATGGTTCTGCTATCTTGGGCATGATAGGCAAGGTTTTATAGGATTTTGAGGGTTTTTATCACTTATAATTGCTGATAATATATTACCATGGTGTTACTAAATTCATATAGATTCAAAAATTTCATTATGACATCTCCAAATAATATTTACATGAAATGCTAATGTGAAGGTCTATAAACATTGAGAAGGTGAAGGTTTTGTGTCATTTTGACATTTTTTAAAGGGTTTGGGGCTTGTGAATGAATTTAAAACACTTGAGAATTTTTTTTGTTAATTTAAAATCATTTATTACATGATCATCTAGTCCCACTTTTAGTCCCAAAGTGTCTTGTTGTACTAACCCAAGGTTGCATCTCTCAAAAGAGATTTTGTTAACATATAGGTCTACATACCTATAGGTCATTATTTGTACCCAAAAAATTGTAATGAAGTGTAAATGGGTATATTAATGAATTATTATATATTCTCATCCCTAATTTAAACTATCCATAAGCTTTGAAGTCAGACTTTTCAAGTCAAAGGTGGAGAGATAGAGCATTTGTAAACACCAAACATGTAATCAAAGTATGGGTTTTGTGTTTCTACAAGAGAATAACACATAGGAAGATCATTGGTAAGATTAAAATATTTTAAAACTTTATCAAAAAATATAATATCATCAAGAAGTTTTCAAACATATGCAAAGGCCTCAAACTTCAAACATGCCTACTCTCATTGTTGTATTCCATAGTTACAAGTTTAGAAATGTGGTTTCCTTCATAATTTTGATGGTTTTCAAGGTGAAATGAGAGTGTGATAAGGTTAATTAGATAATTAATTATGTGAAAAAGTAATTATACAATAATCAGGCTCATTTAGAGGTAATAATGCCAAAATTCACTCACAGTCCTCTCTAGACACCTTGCAAGTGGACTGTGTAATGTCAAGAACATGACTATGATAGGTTTAAATAAGTATTTAGGGTAGCTTAATATTATTTAATAAATGGGTGGAGTTATGAAACATGGGGAGACATTTTATAAAATTTCAAAATCAATCAAATGGGCTTAAAGATGAAAAAACATAGTAAATTAGTCAAGAAGCCTAAAAGAGATCTATAGGCATGCACATAGAAAATGAAGAAAACATACAAGCTTTAGGTGTGTTTGAGGTATGAAAGAATTTTGAGGTAAATAAAACCTTGTTATAGATTCCTAAAAGTTTTGGAATCATTTCAATGAATATAAAACACCAAATAGTGGTTAATAAGGTCATTTCTATAAGACTGCTTATAAACCCTAACAATGGGCTAATACATGTTCAAATGAGTTTAAAGAGTCAAATAGTTGAGATGATAACTTTAAAACATCCAAATGAATAATATATACCTTTATGAGGTGTTTAAAACCAAAATCAAACATTTTCATAACCTTTTTATCCAAATAACTCTTCCTTGAACACACCTATATGCTTGTATCGGCTGAGAAGGTCACTTTCACTATATGCGAACTTGAAAGAGGAATTTAATGTGTCCTAATTTCTATTGTATATGTTAATACCATCATAATAATCCATTTTTGGCATTATTTAGAGTATCAAAGATATATTATTTATGAACAATCTTTAACAATTTTGTTACTTTGAAACCCTATATAACTTTAAATTAAAGCTTGATGGTCATGAAACATTATTAAAATGACTCAAATTCACATGTTTGATATTGAAATAACATTTATTACATATTAATACATAAGTAACATCTAGTGGATCTACTAGTTGGCATGTGTGAGGTGAAGAGTACAAGAAAATGGCTTAAAAGCTACATTTTAAGGCCTATTTGCAAGGTTTTAGACGAGTAGAGTTTTATAAATCATTTGTAATAGAATTATAGATCTAGGTAGAGGTCCTATGATATATTATAATCCTTTAAAAATACTTACAAGGTCATGACAACCTTAACATAAAGATGAGATATGAGATATAGGTTAATTTATACCACTTTCTGTGGATAGAATAATTTTTGCATAAAATGCATGCCATGATAGAAAAGAGTAAGGTAAGAAAGAGGTTTAAAACTCAAATATAATTCTCACCAAGATAGGGGAAACATTTAAAAATTTAGGGTTGGAGTAGAAGATATCCAAATAGGCTAAGTGTCAATGAAACAACCTGTAACTACCCTTGAAAGAAGTAGATGTGTAACTCTAAGGAGGAGTTAGGTTCAAGAAGCATCAATCCTAAAAATTTGATATCCCATGCCATTATCCATTTATAACTCCACCAACACTTGTCCTAGATTATTGAGAATAGTAAGATAACACATTCCTAGAGAATTGGTGGTATAATATCTCTATTTTGTAACTAATTTAATGATGAAAGGATGCCATGATGGAAATTTTTTATGTCCTCCCTCTCTCTTTCCATATTATATAAATGAAGCATTGAAAGTCATGGTATGGATACTCAAAGTGTGTATGGTGAAGTGATACAAAAATTAATACTTTTTTATTACATCTAAAGAGGATTCAAGTTGATTTATACATTCTTCATCTTGCATCTAGGTCTTTGAGATGGATTGTTTATGAATGTTAGTGATATTTGTCTTACTTACATTTTCCCTCTTCATTCATGCCTCTATGTGAGTTACTCATCTTTATATAGGTCATATGATATGTGTAAAATGTATTTTCTAAGTTTAAGTGTAGAAATATCATTAGTGTCTTCTCTTAGGCTTCTTGATCATTCACTTTAGCCATTACATTATCCATAACCTTCATATAGAAACACGTGTATGGGAAGAACTATTTTAAAGTTATGGAATCAGATTTTAACCTTGTTAATTCATAGTGAAATCATAGGCAACTAGAGGAAACTATATTTTGGTGCATCACCTCCATGTGTTTTTTTGGTTTTTAGTCTTCTCTTACCCTTTTCCTTATAATTTAAGTAGGTTAGTGAGTAGTTTTGGGTGAAGCATCAAGGAAACTAGCCCATATCTAGAGATTCACTTCATTATAGGCCACCCACAACCTAGAGGTGTCTCCATGATATCATATAAGTAAGAAGGCTTGAACAACCTTCTTAGGGGTAAAATTTAGATTGATAACAATTTTGGCATGCATGATGGGATACATTTTCAATAAGGTTGTCTAATATTGATGCAGGTATTGATAAATTTATAGCTATAATAACCTATTGCATGTAGCATCTAATGACTCCAACAAGTTTTTAGCTCTTGGTTATAGATTATTAAGTAAATTTCATGTCAAAGGTGACTACAAAATCTGGTTCCAAAGGTATTCCTTTTGAATTTGTTGAGTTATCCCCATTTTCATTCAAACTATTTTTTCCCTTATACCAAATCCCCTAAAAGGTAGATCCATTTTCCCTATAGTCTAAGTTTTCCTAAAGATAGAAATATGGATAAAATCCTACCTTTTATTGACTGTAATGGTGGATTCCCTTTAAACCTTGCATAATATGATGAGATTCCTATGGAAAATCTAAAGAGTGTCCCCTAATTCAATAGAGAAAACACCATTATCCTTATTGAAGACATTAGAGATATAGCTAACTTATATAATATCCACAGTATTACTTAAGAAAATGTGGCCATTAGATTTTTAGAAATTTCATTTAAGGGAAAGACTCTAGATTGGTTTAGGACCTTGGCTCCTACTTCTATTGATTCATGGGACCAATTAGGAGAAATTAAATAAGATGTTTGAAGAAAAAAAGTGACCACTTGTCTTTGTCTGAGTAATTAACCACCATAAAAAGAGCCTAAAAGAGTTTATTCAAGATTTCAATTCTATATTTTAAAAATATTATGAGACCTACTAAAAATTATGCCTTCCTCTACTAACTTAAGGACTTAAATAGTGACATAGCTATCATGATACAATCTATGAGAGAGGAAACCTTAATAGATGCCTATTTTGTTTCTATCAAGGTTTAGAATAACCTCATCCAAGATGGGAATATTTACCCAAAACTACCCATGTCATTGTTACCTGATATACAATCCCCTATGCCAAATACTAATCCTACTCCTACACCAACTATTCATGAGAAAGATGTCCCTAATCAATAAAATAAAATGCAAGAATTAAGAAACTTATTCAAATCCCAAGGGAATAATTTAGTAGTCATTGAAAGGAAACAATTTTAACCCCATAGAACTTATCAATCTTCCTATAAAATCTATTAGTCCAATAAGCCTCCTTTCCAAGCCAATTCCCAAGGACAAGGGTAAATTACTCATACTAAACCATATAATATCCTTAATCTTAATGTTTCCTCTACTTTTCTATCCTTATTACCTATTTAAAATATCCTTCTTATTGTAGAAAAATCTCTTGTTTATCTTTGGAACCTAGTCATGCACTAGTAATCAAGTCAAATCAATTTTATACTTAGTACAACTATACATGAGCATAGTAGGGTTTGTGGCACACAACATTTAACACAATATTATATTAGCATCAATTTCACACAAGATGCAAGACTTGTATGCTCACCTAAAGTTCAAAAACAAAGGGAATAGGCCCACATTGGGTTAGTTGAAACACTGCACAACTTTGGTCTCAATGGGATTTAGTCATTGTCAAGATGGGCTTAGGTGTCCTATTGGTGCTAGGATATGTTGGGATAGTTTTATAGGCACGAGCCTATTCAAGGGTACAAGACCTATGGAGAAATTTCATATCTAGATAGGCATAGCTCTTAATGGTGCAAGCTATGGGGTTAGTGAGGTAAAATTCATTTAAGTACTTAGCTAAGTCATGGGGGGTGACTTATGTTAAATTTAGTTCTCTAGGTACACGTATTAGAGATTTGGTGCATGTCAATTTCAACACTTAGTGGATTTCATAGGCATATTGAAGTCAATATATAGCATAATGATGTCATTGATAACCTAAAACATAACTTTGTATCACAATACATTATACCAATGAACACTATAACATTATTCACATAAAACTAAAGCTACAAACATAGAATAGTACTAACTCATATGGAAGGAATCAACAAACTAAAAGATAATCAAGCCATTATATTAACTTTAATTTTGTCAATATAGAGTATAACTTATATAACAAAGCATGTGCTTATCCTAAAAACTACTCATGCCAAATGGCTCACATGTGAACTTGGGATATACATTCAAATCTCTTGACATAGTTCATGTTGGGTATAATATACTAATAGTGGCTCCCAATTTTAGCAAAGCTTTACTACCACTGATCATCCTCCTCTAGTCTTCAGGTTCAAGATCATTTTAATAGGTAGAGGAGCATCTTATTACCAAGTGGGATGGGTGCACTCTAGATGCTGATCTATCATAAGTGGTTATTATGTTACCAAATCCACTACGTTGACACCCATGTTCTCCAACTACCATGTGAAAGTACCCAATGAGAATTTACTTCAAACCCAAGCACTAAGTAACTACCTACCAACTAGTGTAAGATCATCGAAGATCCTTCTACTTGGCACTAATAATTTTACAAGGGAAATCATTTACATGACTACCACACATTGAAATGTGCCACATTGGCATGGTCCACTTGGCAAGTTACAAAAAAGGGGCCCAATATTACCCCATACAAAATAACTAGTCCACCTCATACTAGTATTTTAACACCTTTGGTGCATAAAACTTGGGTACACCCTACTCAAGTTCCACCTTGAAGTTTTTAAATACCTGGATAGTGAGCTTGATATCTTCAATGGCACCTTCTACTTAAATTGATGTAGCTTCGAGGGTGATCATGTTTATGCTTTCCAATTATTTTTTGATGTCTTTAAGCCTCTCCCTTTCTCACCTTACCCCACCATTTAGGATATCCCCTTGCTTATTTTCCTTCATTTGGAATGCACAAAAGAGTGCCTCCAAGTCTTGCTCTTAGGTCTTTAGTTGGTCACTTAGGGTGTTGACCTTCACCATCACTTGTATGTAATTAGTTCTACCCAATATGGAGTGTTAGAACAAGGCATATTTCTCCTCTTTTGCCTTTTTAAGGTGTGCATCAATGACCACTACTTGGGTGAAAAATTTGAAAAATATGGTGTCTACTTGTTCCATGCTCTCTTATATTTTGGTGAAGAGGTATTCTACCACATCCATATTTTTTTTCAATTATCTCTTCATGGCCTTATAGGGGTCTTCCTGCTCCTCAAGCATTGGATTCATCCAAGGAAGCATCTACTTTATGAACATGTAAACTTTTTCAACTTATTTCATTTCTGAGGTATCCACACCATCTAAAAGGGATGGCTCTACCTCTTTTATGCACTTAACCAACTACTCGAGTTTGACCTTCATTGCCTTTACTTCCTCTTCTACTTTGAGCACAATGCCTTTCCACCTGGTGGTGTGAACATTATTGATAATGGTATTGCACACCACTTTAGAAGTCATTTTAAAGAGGGCATTATCCAACTTCATAGGCTTCATATCCTTAAGATTTAGTAACTAGTAGTTATTCCCCTCCTCTAGCCTCTTGGCACTTTGGATTGCTTTCTTTGGAACCTTGAATTGAGGCTCATCCATGTAGTAATTTAGAGAAAAATAAAATTGATGGCATGTTAGCATTATGTCAATTTTGGGGTAAATGAACTCCATCATGTAAAATTAATCTTCTTTGGTGAATCCCCATTGTGATTTTTCCCTACATCTTGTCTCATACTCATATTATTCTACTATCTCCTCTTCTCCACTGGAGCTGGTGCTCCTTTCAGTGCCTTATTCCTCTCTTTCTTCTTCTTAGGATTCTTTATCAGACTTCTCCCCTAGTCTACTACTACTACTTCTTTATCACTCGACTCATCATCATGTTATTCCTCTCATAAGGGTTCTTCAATGGGCTTTTCCCCTTGTCAATTTATTCTTGTCATGGCTCTTTGGTGTGAACTTCCTCAGTGCCAACCTCTCTCTCCACTTTCTTATTGGGGTCTCTACTTCCATTTCTATTTATTTTTATAAGGCATTAGTATCACCTTCTTTATATTTAGGGACCCCTTCTAGACTAGGGCACACCTATTGTGCATCTTCTTTTGCCATCCTAGTGGAGGTGCTAGGTACATTTTTTGGTACTTTTTTATCTCTAGGTTATACACTAGTAGAAACCTTCTTCTTCTCTCTTTCCTTCACCATCCTAGCCCTTTCCTCCTAGGACCCCTTTTCCTCTTTTTCCTTCTTCCTAGCCTTCTCCTTCATGGCCTTTATTTTTGCTTCCTCTTTCCTAGTTTTCTCCTTTTCAACCTTCCTCTATGTGGTTTACACAACATATTTATTTTCTCTCACCTCTATCTCATTGGCCTCTATTTGATTGATTTCAGCTTGGGACATTCCCTTGACCCTTATGGCCTCTCACTTGTAGTGAAGTGCCACATCAACATGCTCTTAGTTTAGGCCTATGTCCTCTCATTTTCACTTCAACTCTTCTTCAGTTGGTACATCTAAATGTGTTGCTTCTTTGGGCCTTTCTCTTATTTTTCCTTCCTTCCCCCTTTATTCTTTTTTCTTACCCTTCATATTTTATGCCTTGTGCTCCACCTATTCTTTCCTTCACTCCTCAGCCTAAACCATCTCAGTGACCTATTTTGACATCTCGACCTTGGTCATTTTTTTTTCTCCTCCAAATCTTACACCCTCTATATCTTAGCTTCACTAAAGCTAAGTTTCTTCCATCTCCACATCTTCTTTTCCAACTCAATTTGAGGTGTCAGGTAGGGGGTCCCTTCACTTGATGAGGATTCATCTTCCTTGGGCATGATATATATGCCCCTCCCAATTATTTCTTCCTTCATCTCCTCTTCCTCCCCTTTTTCTTCTATATAGAAATAAATATCTTGGGTAGCAAAATATGCACCTTCCCCTTCTTTGCAATAGGACGCATTTTTGGCATAAATTTCATGCACTTCTTGGATGGTGATGAAGGAGAGGATCCTTTACTTGATGTGATTTTCAGCTATAAGTACTCCTCTATTTCTTCTAAAGTCTCCCCCTTTTCCTTTAGGGAAAATTATTCATTTTTGGTGACATCAAGGTCCTTTAATCACTGATCCAGATAAGAGGATCGATGCTCTGTGCTACACTTTATTCTTAGGTTGCCTTCTTCTTTGGATTCATTTCATAGTAAAGCCTATAGATGAATCCAACTATGGTTACCTTCAGGAGGAGATTGATGTTTATGCAATCCAAATAATATTATTTATCTTTGATGGCCCTTCCATTAGCACATATGAACTAGCATCATGATCTAAGCCTCTCCATATCCATTTCCTTTAGTAGAATGTCTAGTTATTATGCATTAGAGATCTACCATAGTGCATCTCTAAAATATCTCATTGAGAAGGTATAGGGTAGATTAAACCATCCTAACCTGTTTTCATCAACCAAAAATAAGCGTAATATACATTAGTGTTGCATCATAATAAAGGCCACCATTCCATAAAGGTTCTTAGGTAGCTCTTGAGGAATACACCACTCTAGTCTAAAGGCTTCTATGTATTTCTCACACCATCACATAATGAGTACTTTATATTTGGTGCTCAAGGAGGTGGGGAAAGTAAAGTCTCTATATTTTGTGCCAGGGAATCATTGTGTTCTAAGAAAACCTAGAGATTTTCCTCATTCCTATCTAGGATCCCAATTTCCTCCATGATAATTAATATAAGGATAGATCCCTACCTAAAGGTCCCCTTTGTGATATGGCACTCCAATGCATTTTTTACCAACTCCTTGATGATGAAATTTACAATATTGAATTACACACATTGCACCATGTGATATGTGATACATAGGTACACTTTTGATGCATATGTCCATTGACCACCTAGGAATAGTTTGGAAATTATGAGGTACACCATTGCCCTCATGATGGGGTCTTCACACTTGGTGATGGGGAACATGAAACCCCATTGAAATATTTAAGGAGTTGTGTTATGCAATCTACCTATTCATCATCATCCATCACTTGATGGATGTCTTTGATGGCATCTAGGAGCCTAATTATTATCTTAATTAACTACACTAAAATATTCATACACTTGCCTGCAAAGTATATGTGATCCTCCTAGATGCATGAGAGTAAGAAATATACAAGTTCCTCTAGATTTACGAAGTATGGCAACTCATGAAATTGGGTTACATCAGAAGTAGACAACTTATTTTGAATTGAGACATCAAATAAGGCCTCACCTTGTAACATCTTGCACCCTATGTCCTCCATCTAATATTATACCAAGTCTTGCAAGTGACTTCACATCTAGTGGGTATATTATTTTAGCTAGTATACATGTGTAAATGAATTCCAATTTTCCCATACTATAACTTCTTTAGGAAATTACATGTACTGATATGACATCTTTGTTAGCACCTTAGTGTCAACTTTTATGACACTAACTACTTTGATCAACTACACCTTGGTTTTGGTATCCATCATTTCTTTCACAATCCTAACCTACTTTGGTTCTTATTACACCTCTTTAGAGATCAATGTCTTACATTTATTCACCATCCTAAATCTACTTGTGTTGAAACTTAGTAGGCATAAGTTACTGAAGCCTTGAATGGTGGTCGGTGCTTTTATAGTCATAGGGTCTATAACTACTTCTTTGGCTTTTAAGCTTCATTGGTTGTTAATAGTGGCTTAGGTGACAAACCGTTGTTCTAATTGTGTATTTTTACATAATTTTATCTCCACACCTCTTTAAATTGGCCTTAATGTGGACTCGATCCTTCTTAGTATGTCACCATTTTACTCTTAGTGTTTGAAGTGCTCAAATTCATGCTATGATAGTGTTTTCACCTTAATCTCTTTGGTTTCTTGCTTAGGTTTTCTCTAAGTCTTGAATTAGCTTAAAATTTGTAACCTGGTTAAGTATATTGTTTGTCATTTTATACCCTTCTCTATCAATTACCATCATTAATGTAGGCTCTATGCCATAAGGATCTTTATTTCTTAGAAAAGATGAAAAATCTATGAAATCCTAAAAAATTCTTTGTCATCAATGCATTAATTTCATATCTTTGTGCCTCCACCACCACTTTATTAAATGCTCCCTAATGGTAATTTGGTGAAGTGATGTTAAATTCAAATGGTCACTTCTCACTTAAATATGGGTATATGTCAGTTGTCTTAGATAATTTCCTTCTAATCTTGTTCACTTTGCATGACCTTCCCCTTCCTTATGGCAACCTAGGTATAACACCTCACATGCACATGATTTAGCCTCCTTAGTTCTAATTTCTCCTCTAGCTGCACTTCCATTTCAAGTGAACTTATTTGTCTTGGTTGGTTCCATATGCTTTTTCTTGCCTTGGCCTATCCCACCCCATGTAAATCCCTTGTACTGGCCCTCCAGTACTTTATCATATATTTTTTTAGTGTTATGCATGACCAAATTGTGCATCTTCACTTTTTGTCTTGCACCTAAACATACTGAGCATATTTACCTTGTTCCTTTTGTTCTTACATATTCAAATTCTAGAATCTTCCTCACACCTAAGAACTTAGGTGTCTATCCCTAGGTGCTTAGAAAGTAGATGGGATTGGCTTACTCAACTGGTATTATGTGTAAAAGCACCAGAGTAATTCATTATTAGGCTTCCAAGATCCCTATAATTCTCACCTTTCACACACGGATCTTGAACATTTTCTATTTCCATTTTGTGAGTCTTGTGTGCCCATAACTTAAGTGTCTAGCCTTATGCACTAATATGGAGAAAGTGATCAAATCACATGGTTAGAATTATGTGTGAAAGACTAGGAGAATTCATTGGAACTAGACTAGATTCATGTAACCATGACTTAGGTGTCATTGCCTCATGTGCTCAAAAGGTGCAAGTAACTAATTCACCTGTCTATAATTATGCATGAGTACTAAAAAATAAGTCTTTACAGCTATTATGTACCATGTATTGCCTCTTTACACTATTAAAGGAATAGAAACAAAATTTAAGAGAGTAATTTGGCTTATGAAAAACTATCTTTTGGTCAACTCAACTCCAACTGAATAGTGACCAAGAAGTTGATGTCTTTATAGTGAAAGCACCATCCTACTATTGATATGGATTTAATAAATTGCCATTAAAATGCTCTGAGATCATTTCACTAAACAACATGTGTAAATTGCATGTACGTATATCCAATATGTGGTGGATGATGTAGGTGCCATTCAGCTTATTTGTAGTTTCCCTGGGTACTTAAAGTGCTCAGAGTCATAGAACAACACCAATGCTCCTTTAGTGATCTCTTTATGCTTGTTATGTTTATCATGCCACTACTTCTAGTGTACCTTCTTAATTTTATAACTCCATCTTCTTTAGGCATGCTTCTCATCTA
Organism: Torreya grandis; assembly: GCA_037957365.1. Classification (NCBI taxonomy): domain Eukaryota; kingdom Viridiplantae; phylum Streptophyta; class Pinopsida; order Cupressales; family Taxaceae; genus Torreya; species Torreya grandis. The sequence continues at coordinate 1,081,116 of JARHVA010001710.1, forward strand.
AGTGTTCCAAGTATTCCAACCGTGTCCTTAAATATTCTTGATCATCTAAGCAACAAATCCATACAATGTATAAAGATGGCACCAAGAATTCCATGGGAAGAACTACTTTAGTGCCAAACACTAGTTAAAATGGTGTAGGCTTGTTCAAGTGATTTTAGGTCATGTGATTTGCCCATAATACCATTGAAACATGATCATCCCAATCTTTGTGACCAACATCACATATCTTCATCACTCACATTCCCAATATTTTATTGAATACTTTAGCCATGCTATTTGCCAGTGGATGATATGGGGTGGTCTTGTGGTGTGCCATCATGTATTCATTAAAAATAATGTGGACCATCTCATTGATGAAATAAGTACTGTTATTGATAGTTAGACTTAATGGGCAACCATATAAATCTATAATTTTATCCTAGATGAAACACATAGCTATTTTAATTATGTAATCTTTCATTGTTACAACCTCAACCCACTTAATGAAATAGTAAATTTCCACCAAAATATACCGTACACCTATGTGCTATGTTGTAAGAGTTATTGGCCCAATGAAATCAATGGATCATTTATCAAATGGTGCCTAGGTAAGAATGGGGATGAGAGGAATTTCATCTCAATGGTTAGGCTTCTTGATGCACTAGCATATATCACATGTCTTGGTGTTCTCCTTTGCATCTTAGAATAGCCTTGGCCACCATAAGCCTAATTGTAATACCTTCCACACCATTTCCTCTCTAATGAAATGGCCTCCTAAAATCCCCTCATGTGCTTATTGTAATATGGAGTCACGTTCATGTTTTAGAACACATTAGTTTAGGACTTAATTCCTACTTAGTTTGTATAGCTCCCCCTCATTGAGCTAGAAGGGGGTGAGACAAACCTGAAGTTACTTCTTCTCCTTAGTTGACATATTCTGGGTGCAAACCCAAACATTAGAAAGGAAAAAATATCTTCCAAGTCTTTAGGGATATGCTAGACTCTATATATCTATGCATCCAACATGTCATCCTTAATTGGCACCATCACATTGCTAGAATTGATTTGAGACAAACGGTTTGGCCCCAAGTTCTACTTTCCATGTTTATTGACAATAGAGAATTAGAATTTATAGAATATGAATATTCATTTAAATATGTCACTATGTAAAATAGGATTTTTCATGAGGTACTTAAACACCTTATGATCACTAAAAAATATCAATAGATTCACCAATATATATATATATATATATATATATATATATATATATATATATATATATATATATATATATATATATATATATATATATATATATATATATATATATATTGCCTAAACTTTTGTAAGGCATAAACCATTGCCAGTGCCTCACATTCAATGGTGGTATAATTTTGTTCTACTTGTGTTAATTTTTTTCTTACAAAGGAAATGGGGTGGTCTATTTTTCCCTTTCCTAGTTGTGTCACTATGCTGCCAATTGTAGAGCCTAAAGCATCTACATGGATGTGGAAAGGAGTAGTCTAGTATAAAAATTATAGAACTGGTGTGCTAGCCAACTTTAGATTTAATGTTTCAAAATCCTTCTCTTATGCCCTAGCCCAATATAATATTCCATCTTTGTGAAATATTTTTTATAAATGCACTATGATATTTGCATAACTCTATATAAACTTAAAGTAGTATCCATAATGTCTTAAAAGGGTGTAAATGTCTTTCTACATGGAGGAAGTTTGGAGCTAAATTATGATGGCTACCTCATAGGGTCAATGAGCAAATCATATTTATAGATGATGTGCCTAAGAAATATCCGAAAGGGTATTGTGAAGATGCATTTATTTAGGTTTAGTGATATTTGAAGTTGCTTGTACCTCTCAAACATGAGGCATAAATTATAATAGTGATCCTTGATAGGGCCATATATGGTTTAGTTATCGAGATAGACTTAGAGGAACCTATGGATGGAGTTTTTAAAAGTGGTGATCACCACTTTAGAGAATATGGATAGTGCATTCTTGAGTCCAAAGGGAATCACATTATATGCAAAAAAACCCCATTCAGTCATAAAGGTTGTTTTGGGATTATCCTCTTCCTCAATCTACACTTGATGGTAGTTTGAGAACCCATTAGTAAAAGTATAGATTTTACAACCTATGATGCCATATAGGACCTCATTGGTGAATGGGGTTGGAAATAGGTTAGTGACATAGGCAACATTCAAAATTTGATAGTCAACATAAATCCATATGCACCCATACTTATTTATGATTATGACCATTGGGCTCTCCCATTAAGACTCTTGGATAGGGTAGATGACACCTAAAACCAGTATTCCATCTATCTTTATTTTTACCTTAGCATGGAGGTTTGGGTATATTCTATATGGGCACTTTTTGATAGTCCTCATTTCATCCACCAACTTGATGCTCATATTTCCAAGTGAAGGGTGGCTATCCTTCATGTACTGGTAGTTATGTGGGAATAAGTCCTAAAATTCCTTCACAAAGTCTATGATTCATGCCATCTCTACCTCAAACTAGTAATCACCTATAGTCTTAATCTTAAGATTGCCTATTATGTTGATGTCTACTTTAGTGGTCTTAAATAGTGAATGGTAGGGTTCATTCCTCTCTTGATGAGAGTCTTAAACTTGCCTTATCCCCTCAATTGTCTCAATTCAAACATGCATTATATTTTCTTCATCTAGGGTGATATCATCCATAAGGCACATAAATTTTTGTCTTCCTGTTAGAGCCTTCTAATTTCATTCTTTCAAGGTCTCATTATCTTACTGGAGTCACTATTGAGTGCCTTCTCTTAAAATAATGTCAAGAGCATTAATCTCTTCTCCTCAAACATGTCTCTAAGGCACTCTTATAAAATGGTAGTGTCCTCAAATACTACCTTGTGAATTACTTGTAGTGGTTCCAATAGCTCTAAGTTTTATGAAGAGAAGGAGAAGGTGTGCATGAAATTTTCCTTAAGTATCTCCTAGTTTTGGGTCCTATAGTGAGTTTCATTGATAATGTATCATGCTCACACCCAAGTTTTCAAAGTCCTATAGAAGGCATGCACCTATAAGATTCTTGGCACATTCTCATTGTAAACAGTCTAGGTTTCTTCACACACATGCACATATGTGATTGGGTTAGAATATCCCAAGTAAGTAGGCATGTCTACGTCCTCCTTAATCTTTCCAAACCTAGTGCATATTATTGCCTTCACATCTTGCCATATCAGCAAGCTAGGTATTTACACTTCCCACCAATGAGTAGTAGTGCTCTTTAAGGTTTGCACTAGTGTGCCCATTCTATCTATTTCCTTAGGGATGTAATCTTCAATGTCATGTACATACCTCTATATAGGATGGCTTCTTTAATACTTTGGGAGCATTGAAAGCTTCCCTTTACTTAGCTATATAACCCTTTTCTATACCTTTTTGGTATGGGGAACCCATTTATTTTGAGTGTGCTCAATCCTAACCAACCCCATCCTAGATGGCCTTGACTTAGATATCCATACTAGGTGGAATATTTATCAAGTGGCCTCATAAACCTCTTTGACCCATCAGTCATAGACTACACTAGTTGTATCAAATCTGGTTGCCCATCCTCCCATTCGAGCATGCCCTGGTCACTTTGGTTAAGATTCTTGATGCCCTACACAATGATGTTATAGATATGGTTTATCTCATCCTCAAGATCAATGGTTTCCACATATGAGGGAAATTAATCACTTGATAGAGGGATCACCACCCTCTCTTTGTCATTCTCAAAAGTCATGTAGTGATTCTTAAAGTTCATGTCTACATTATTAGCATAGCATCATGGCCTACCCAAGAGCACCAAATAGATATCTTTCTCTACCAATTTTATGACCTCAAAGTTAGATCAAAACTCATTACCCTTGATATCTACAATGGCACCCTTCAATATCTTGATAGGTTGCATTCAGGTTTTGTTGGCCATGAATAACATATGAGGTGAGGGCCTCAAGGGTGGCCATCCCATATTCTCCTAGGTAGATTGGTTAAAATGTTAACCTTGGCACCCATGTCTACAAGAAATTCACAAAACAATAACCATCCATTGATTATGGAATATATTAATAACTCTTGGTCATACTCTACATTATGAGTATCCTTGACTTCACTTGCCCACTACATATGCAATGTAAAAAATTCAATCATCTAAGGTGAAATATCTTCCTCTTGTTTCTTTTCTACATGGTTCATTAACAAGTATTTTATTAGGGGAAGCATCCATTTAGTTTGTAGGAGGCACATGATCTTGATCAACTCCTATACTTTACCTTCCTAGTGGTCTTGCTTCTTATGCAAAGTGGTGGCCCATGCTTCAAGATCTCTATCCAACTAGATCTCTCCCTATAAGTTTTGTATAATACTCATAACTTATTGTAGGTTGTCCTTCTACCATGTATGGTCAGGATAGGGAGAAAATTTTGGCTTAGGTTATGCTATGCACTTGGTGTGATTGGATTCACCATATTCCAAGCACAGTTCTTGGGTCAACATAGTAGGTAGGTGAGTGGTGAACGCACTCTGGGTTGTGGCTTGTACCTTTGGTGGATCCTTACAATTCTGTTGTGGCTTTAGAGTCTAAATTTCCTCCCTTGATTAATGTCTAACCATTACACACCCTTATCTACATCAAGTTGACCTTAAGTTAGCCTTTTATAGAAGTCTAGGCATTCCTCAACTGAATGTGGTCCTATATAGTATCGACACAATGGGCACATAAGGCAGTCATGCTAATAATGCTTAATTGGCTTACACTTGTAACATGATCATGGTGGGAATATTCCTCCACCGTGTCTTCCACCTCACCCATGTGTACCTCACTAATTCCCATATCTAGTATTTTGTTATCCATAGCCTTTGTTTCCTTGGCTTGCCTACCCATAAACTATGGTCATTACCTACCTCACACCTCTTTCCATATTTTGGTGTATCTCATCAATGAATCAATAATCCACTATTACATGAGTATAGCCATCATACATCTTGTCATTAATTGTAGTGTTTACTAGATTGGCACATTATAATAGGGGATAGTTTTGAGAATCATGAAACCCATGACAAACTTCATAGTTGAGAAGTAAGGTACAAATATTTATACATGGGAAATTATTCTTATTTTCCCCCTCCTTCTCATAAATAGTATACCACAATCCACTATGAGTGTTATACACTAAACCAATAGTTAGTTTCTATAACTAATAAGCCATCAATGTGATTTACACTTCTATAGATGGGCTAATCTTGATGTCAGTGTTGCCTACTACCTTGGCCTAGATAATGGATTCAAGCACTTTGTGGGGGTTTATGAAGGTATTCATAGACAACACTCATTTGAAATGTACTAAAAGGCCCCCAACAAACAATTGTGTTTTGGGAAGGGTGGACATCATATAAAATATTAGAAAGGAGGGTCTTAAACCATGTATCATATAAGTGCATGCTCTCAGATATCCCTTGGCTAATTTCTTTGAGCATTGTGATGCTTTGTTTCTCAAACTTAGGATTATCAAATTCCTTTAAGAATGCCTCTTTCAGTATATTGTAATCAATAATAGCCTAATTTGGATACATTTTTTGATACTAAGTATGGGTGAAATCTAGCAAGGTGGTCATAAATTGAGTCACCTTCTAATATGATTAGGTAATACCATGATCATGCTATTGATGTTCACACTTAAGCACATGCTCTATAATATTCTCTATGCCATGATACTCAAGCAACTATATTACCATTTCATAATAAATCTACTGAGGGGTGATGATAGAGTGTAAGGCATTTTCCCCTTTGGAATCTATGTTGGAGGTGGTCCTTCAATGCTTCTAGGTGTAGGCTTAAGCACTGACCCTATTGGTATATATTAAACCATTGAACTCGATGATGTAGTACTACTTATTTATGGTGTCAGGCCACTTCTTATAATCTATTGCCTAGTTGACATAACTGACATCCTTTAGACATGAATGTTTGTACTTATGTTCTAAATTCTTGGGCTGGTGACCATTAGTCTCATGGTATTATAGTTTAATTCCTTGTAAGGTATAAATTTTTTGATTATAAAGTCCTAGTTTGAATCTTGAAGTCTATCAATGTCAATATTGAGAATAGGGTCAATTATCATTATTCTATCTTTTGATGGAAAATCTAATGCATGATATTATTATTTAGGTTCAAAGGGTGTAGGTGATTCTAGTGCATCCTCATTTGTCACATCTTATAGGAACCCAAGGCATTCTATACCTAAATACTGAGCTCAATATCTTGTTTCCTCTTCTCTCTCATTACACTATTAAAATTCAAGGGATCCTTCCATGGCTTTTCCACTCACTACAGGTCTTCTCAACACTTCTAAGTTTTAGATCCTCTATTAGCCTATGCCTTTGATTGTTATATATCTATCTTTGGATATCTTAGGTGTTAGGTTTCTTATCACTTTCCATCATACCTCACCTACACTTCCCCTTCTCACTTTCTATGGTTGATCATATGCAAAATGATTTTAACCTTCCATCCTTATGGTTTTAATACCATAATCCACTAGTAATTTCTTTAGTTGGTATTTATCCCTCTTATGAATGCATCCATTGGTTTGTGAAATAACTCATACTCTGCTTCTTTAGGGAAAAAGAAGGTTGAAACTACAAATTCTAACATGTAGCTATTTATCATGTCACTTCACCACTTATCCATGACATGCATCTAAACATCATCTAGGCTCGCAAGCCTCGCTATGTGCTCCTTAGTCCACTCAAGGAAATAGCTATAAATTTGTCTTCTAGAGGTGGTATAGATAGCCAACCACTGGTATACATGCTTAGGTAGTTCACAAAAGAACACCTCATATAAAATATCATATAGGTTGGCATACACCCATTCTCTTAGTTTCTATCCTTGTCATGTCATATGTCTATACATGAAACTATCTTCCACTTACTCTAGCCAATGCTCCATGTTCTCAAGTGATAGGCTGAGCATCATCCTATTACACTATTTCAGCAACAAAATTCAATGTGTGTTCTAACATTGGAACCAAAATGTTGCATAAAAATATCTTATTTATCTTTTGTGCCTAGTCATGTACTTAGCAGTCAAGCCATATCAGTTTTATACCTAGTACAACTAGGCATAAGTATATTAGGGTCCATGACATGCAAAATTTAACATAATACTATGATGATATCAATTTCACACAAGGTATAAGTCTTGTACACTCACCTAAAGTACAATAATGAAGGGACCAAGACTACATTGGGCTAGTTGAAACATGACACAAATTTGGTCTCAATGGGATTTATTCATTATCAAGATGGGCTTAGCTAGCTTATCAGTATTGGGCTATTCTAGGATAGTTCGATAGGTGTGATCCTATTCAAGGGCACAAGTCCTATGGAGCAAGTTCATATCTAGATAAAGATAGCTATTAATGCCACAAGATGTGGGGTTATCAAGGTAATAGTCATTCATGTGCTCATCTGAGTCATGGGGGTGGCTTATGTTTAGGTTATCACTCTAGGCATGGGTATTAGAGCTTTGATACATACCATTTTCAACACTTAGTGGATTTCATAGGAATCCCAAAGTCGTTATATGGCATAACAATTCCATTAGCAACCTAGAATAGACCTTTATATAATAATACATTATACCAATGAAAACTATAACATTATTCACATAAAACTAAATATATAAAAATATAATAGTGCTAACTCATTTGGAAGGAATCAACAACCCAGAAGATAATCAAGCCATTTTATTAAATTCAATGTTATCAATAAAGAGTACAAATTATATAAAAAATCATGTGCTCATATTATAAACTACTCATGACTAGTGGATCAAGGTGAACTTGGGATATATATTTAGATCTCTTGACATAGTTCATACTAGGTATAGTATACCAATGGTGGCTCCTGATTTTATTAGAGCTTTGCTATCATTGATTTCCCTCCTCTAGTATTTAAGTTCAAGATCATTTAAATAGGTGGAGAAACATCTTCTTGCTAGGTGAGATGGGTGCATGCTAGATGTTGAGATATTATTGGGGGTTGTTATTCCATTAGCTTCACTACTTTAACACACATGCTCTCTAACTACCATATGCAAACACTCAATGAGTTTCTCCTTCAAACCTGGGAACTAAGTAACTACCTACTAGTTGGTGTAAGATTACTGAAGATCCTTCTAGTTGGTGCTAATAGTTTCAAAATGGAAATCATTTTCATGAATATTATGTGTCAAGATGTGCCACATTGGTATGGTCCACTAGGTAAGTTACAAAAAGGGGTCCCAACACTTGTGTAGGAGCATAATTAGTCTTCTCAATGGGGTCAGCCTCATGATTAATATATGAATAAAAATAAGGTGTTAAATCAATATTTTATGGAAAAAAATGGGTCAATTACCATTATGACACAATATTAAGTTCCTAATTAAGGAGTATCTAATGAAGAGTAATCTTAATCATAAACTACATTGGTGAATTAGTAGGAGGAAGATTGTTGTGTAGTTAATTAGTTGGCAAGCACAAATAAGGTTGACTCTTCTATAGTAACCAATAAAAGTCCAAGAAAAGGGAAATGGAAGGAGGTAAAGAGATGGGGAAGGTAAATTCCTTATCTTCTCTAATGATTCAAAATCTTAGTGAGTCTAATCCAACCTCACAAACTTAGTAAGTTCAAATAAATTAGAATGTGAAGACTGTTATTTCACCTCAATTTTCACAAACACAAGGTGGTGTTGTTTCTCCTAATGGAAAACCAAAGTTTAGTGGATTTCCCATCAAAATTATAGATAAAATAAATAAGGCCCATGTGAGTATACCAATGTGGGATACATTGCACATTCCATGACAAAGGGTCATTTTTAAAAAAGTGTTATCTAAACTCATTCTTTTAGAAAAACTAGTAAGGAGAGAAAATATAGTCTTTCCCAATTCACCTACACCTACTAATGGGAAGCCAAGAAAAAAAGGCAAACCTCTTCATTTTTACCTTTTTGTGATTATGATAGATAGTGAGGCAAGTAACTCTATGATGCCTAAATAGATAGATGATAAGTTAGGATTAAAGTATGAGCCTAATAAAAATTGTGTCTTATAATTGGATGGTTTAGCTACCAAGGTATTTGGTGTGATCAAAGGTTTAAAACTCACTCTCCATGCATGCCCCAATTTTTCAATCTCCTAAGATGTTTGTTATCATAGATTTTCCGTCTTACTTTTCTCTATGCTTGTCTAGAGACTTTACTACTAAAATTGGGGGGTATTTGTCATCTGACTAGTCCTTTATTGTGCTTATAATTATAAATGGTGCCAAGGTCATAATAAAATATGAATGTATCTCTAGATTTAATCTTGAACCCTATATGCCCAATGTTTTAAATGTGAATTGCACTCTCATAAATGTATGATATTATACTAATGATCAAGAATTGGTTGCACCTATTAAATGCATATAAAACCTCTTCTTTGATGAGAGGAGAACTAAAAATAATGAGTATGATCCATATATAGACATTAAATAGGTAGGCTTAGGGGTTTACTATTTTTTTAAATAAATTTTAATTATACAAGCTCTTTCCAAGTCAAAAGAGGATAGTGATGGGTTATAAGAGTTATTCTTTGATGGTTTAAGCAATAAGAATGGAGCAAGGGCAGGTGTGATGTTATTTTCTCCTTAAAAATAAAAGTATTATTATACCATTAAATTTCAATTTAGTTACACTTACAATGAAACTAAATATGAAGCATGTATTCATGAACTTTAATGGGCAATAAAGAAGAGTGAGATAATTAAAAATCTTTGGTGATAGTGAGTTATTATTCCATCAAGTTAAGGGAAAAAATGCTACTAAGAATATATTTTTGAAGTCTTACAAGCATAGGGTATGGGACCTTATAGAATACATTTAATCCTTCAACATACAATCTATCCCAAGAAAGGAGAACCAACATGTTGATAGGCTAGCTATAGTAGGAGCTCAATTTAACTTTCCTAATGATGTGAAGAACTAAAAAAGTAGCCACATGTCAAGGTAGTGGTAAGGCCATTAGTCCCAGACAATGATGTAAATTGGAAATTTTTTGAGAATGACAAATAAATAACATGTTTCATTCAATAAGAAGTTGATTTCTCTTAAAAAAACTAGGGTAAGTTGTAGCAATAATATAGAGATCAAATTTTTCAACTAAGATTCAATAAACTCCCTAAAGGGTTAGTAACTCTTGATAACATCTTCAATGAAAATGATCAAATGAAGATTGAGAAGGTGAGTATGCCTACTAAAGAAGATCATTATGAAATATTTATCATATTTAAATAAAATATTACTAATCTTGTAAAGGTATGCACTAAGACTGAAAGAATTGCATTTGTCAAGTTGTGTAAATAATTTTTTGATAACTTTGCTTAGGAATACAGTGGTCTTAAGGGATTTGATCCTTGATTAGCTTAACATAGCATATAACTTGATACAAATTCCAAGCTAGTAAGTCAAAGACAAAGAACTATAAATCCAAATATTAATCTCTTAATGAGGAAAGAGTTAACTAAGCTGATAGATTCAAGCATCATATTCCTTTTAAGCACTCTTCATGGGTTGCTAATCTGGTCATTGTGAGGAAAAAGAATGGAGAAATTAAATTATGTGTATATTTTAAATATTTGAATAGGGTGTCATTGAAATATCATTATCCATTACCCTCCATGGAGTAAATTTTTAAAATGGTTACATGTTCTCAATGCTTCTCTCTCCTTGATGGCTACTTTGGTTATAATCAAGTCTTGGTGAAGGAGGAAGATCAAAACAAAACAACTTATACTACTAACTAGGGCACATATGCCTATAAAAGGATGCCATTTGGGATAGATAATGTAGGGGATAAATTATAAAGACCATGTGTATGTATTTTCAATCTTGATTAATGAAATGGTGTTAATTTACCTTGATTACATAGCTATTTTTTTAAAGAATATTAGTGATCATTTAGCCCATTTTAGACTAATTTTTTAAAGGTGTAGGAAATATGGGATCTCTCTCAATCCCAATAAGTGTGTTTTTATATTTCATGAAGGTAATATCTTAGGTTACATTATCTTCAAGGAAGGTATTTCCATAGATGCTAAAAGGGTGAGTGCTACATTGGATTTGTCTTTACCCAAGCACAAAAAAGGTCTGAAAAGTTTTATCAAAAGAATTAATTTTGTTAGAATATTCACACCTAGTTTTTCTAACCTTGTGAAGATTATAATAACAATTTTGAATATGCATCAGGATTTTAATTGGACTAAATAATAAAAAATAGTTTTGAGGCTAATAAGAAACTATAACCCAAGCACCTACATTGATCAACCCCAATTTTTCAAAATATTTCTTCTTCTATGATTTTTCTAAAATTTACAACATATAAGCCATGTTAATGCAACAAAATATTGGAGGTATTGAGAAACCTATTGATTTATTTAGCCAAGGGATAGAGGATTATGAAGAGAGATACACATTTATAGAAAAATAAGTGTTGAAAGTCATAAGTAGCCTTAAGAAGTTCAAGAAAATTGTTTATAATAACAAAATTCATGTCATGGTGTCACATCCAAGAATAAGAGACTTCATTTTTAACAAATATTTGAATGAGAAAAGGGTTCGTTTGAAAACCAAGGTAATGGAGTATGACATAGAGATTAAGGCTACCAAGTTGGTAAGAGGAAAGGGACTATGTGAAAATTTGGAATCAGAACTTAAAGAGAATGAGTAAACTATTTTGGAATTGAAATATTAACCTCATATGATAGTGCCTTCCCCCATTAAAAGTTATAAAAAATATATGGTAAGATTTATCTAAATATGTGAGTGTCCTACAGGTTTAGCTAGGGAAAAAATATTATACTTTAGATTGAAGTCCATCCCCTATATTATTTTGTATGGATTCATATCTATAAGAGATATAAATGGGATGTTATTGAGATGTGTTGAAACTAATCAGTTTGACAAGCTTTTAGATCAATTTCATGGTAGACATGTAGGAGGTCACTTTGCACATAAAATCTTAACAAAAAGTGATGAAAACTAGGTATTATTGGCCTATATTGATCAAGGACTCTTATGAATGGGTAAGGAGGTGTCAAAAGTGTGTATTTTTCATAACAAAATAAAATCTTATATCTCTCCCTCACAATCCCATTTAAGTGGATCAACCATTCATGTAATCAGGTCTTGATTTCATTGGTATGATCAACCCCCATTTGAGTATAAGACACAAGTGGGAAATCACATTTACTTACTACATCTCAATATGGGTGGAGGAAATATTCCTTAATGAAGATAATGAAAGTTTAGTCCTTGACTTCTATGAAGACCTAGTGACCATATTTGGAGTCCCTTCCACAATAATTTTTGATAATGTAATGATATTTAGTGGTGCAAGTACAAGGAAATGGGATATCAAGCATGAAAACTACCTAAACACTTATTACAACTACTATCATAAAAAAAATGAACTAGAAAAGTCCAAAAATAAGAATTTGATAATAATCATTAAGAGGAAAATGGAATAAAATCAAAGAACTTGGCATACCAAGTTGAAGATAACCTTATGGGTTGATAGGATCAACCTTAAGAGGGTTTTTGGTAACTCAACCTAATTTTTAACTATTTGAGAGAGGCTAAGTTACCCATATATCTTAAATTATGAGACCTATAGTTATCACATTAACTTGAGATGATGGAGAGTGATCCCATGACAATAAGATTGACATAGTTGATGGCATTATAAGAGACAAAATACCACATCATGTATACCATAGAGTGCATCCTTTGTTAGGAGAAATATCTCAAGGGAATTCTAAGAAATATACCTTGTTTTTAAGTGGGAAGAGGTTAGGGCCAAGCCTTGTAGTAATAAATTTTTTGATGCATCATGGAGTGGGCCCTATGTTATCACTCATTGTATGCAAAATAATGCTTTTTAGCTTTCAAAGCTAAACGGAGAAGAGTTGAACATCCAATTCAATAGGATAAATTTTATATCATGTTAATAAGGTAAAATTTTAGTGTTTTACATAGTATAATATTCATTTTATTTCTCTAAGTGATTTTAACATGGTTAGTCTTGTTTTGTGTTTTCCTTGTCTTATTGTGTGTTTTGATTTGCTAGTGTGTTGTGGGTTTTCTTTTAGTTTCAGTTTATCTCAAGGGCTAATATCATGTTCAATTTTAGTTTAGGTCTTATTGAGAATAATTTTAAAGTGACTCCATATCCTAATGGATGCAATAATGCTACTAGTATAGATTCATAACATGCATGCAATCCTAAGAAGTCACCAAAAATATTAGCCAAATTGGCTACCATGGGTCATTACATTTCAAAACATTCAAGCCAAGCTTATTTAAATTTATTGATAGAATTTTTTAAGGTCATGTATTGATCTCATATCCTATCATATGGTGATGTTTTTCAATGATGTCTTAGGTTGTTCTAGGGTATTATGTAAGGTCTAGTTAGATTGTGAAGTTATGACTTTTAATTGATTAACCAATCTCTATATTTTAATTAGTTATGAGGTGTTTAGCATAGATTAAGGTAACTTTGAGAATGTTAAGGTTTGTTATGAAAGTAAAGGTAAATATTGAACCATGATGAAGATAAGAAGATGATAACCTACAAGAATAAAATGTATTTCAAGATGAGCAAGTAGATCAAGGAGTAGAGCTAGTAGGTTGACAACATTATACTCTTAATCACTTTGAATAAATTAAGGTATTTTTGGAAAGTTTAAGGTTTCATTTACTTTGTCTTATATTAATTATTACAACATGTAATGTAACTCTCTGAAAGAGAAATCAAACATGAAGGTATAATATCATTTATAAGGGATTTTTATATCATTTAGAACTTGTTAAATTCCATCATACATATACCTTACTTGTACATAATATATAAAGTGTCTTAAAACTCTATTTCCAGCATTGGAACACTTTTTTTAAATGCTTATTCATTATCTCTAATGTTCAAACAAGACATAATTAAGAATTTTTAGGGAAAGGAAGGTGGAAGATACTCTAGTACATTATGCCACCATTGTATAGGTCAAAGGAGACTGCATATCCACTTGGTTCACAACTCCAATAAGTAAGAGGGTAATATAATTAGTTTTATTGAAGGAAAAGGGCATGTGAATGTCTCATTGTAAAGGTTTCGCACTAAATATCAACTTATAAGCCTCTTCAAGGCTTTTCCCAATCCCATCAAACTCAAATCCATGTTTAAGGAGTTACAAACACTATAAGGACAAAAACCTATTCCATTTCTTCATCATGTTTATAGGTGTACTAAACAAGCTCATGGATGTCAAACGGTTTGAGGAAGGTTCATGAAAGAGAGAGAAAGCTAGAGATAATTATATTAGGGTAAGGAGGGACCCCTATGCCCTTCTAATTCATATCAATATTTTAGGTTTTGAAGGCCATAGCTTTATGAACCATTGTTACGAAGATAAACTACTCTAAAACCATTTTTAAAACCCACTACTACATTTTTTACTTGAAATGAAATGCAAAATCTTAGTAAATGCATGAAAATTATTTGATATTATTCTTTTATATTCTATTGAACTCTTTAACATCATGATTAGTGAAAGATTTAACTATTAATGGTTGTACCAATAAGGAGACCTCTTGGTTCTACTATCTTTGGCATGATAGGTAGGGTTTTATAAGATTCTAAGGGTTTTTCTCACTTGGAGGTGTTGAGAATAGATAACCATGGTGTTATTAACTTTATATATATCCAAAAATTTACCTATGACATCTCGAAACAAGATTCACATGTAGAAAGATTGAAATGCCAATGTGAAGGTTTGCAAATGTTGAGAAGGTGAAGGTTTTGTGTCATTTTGCCCTAGTATGAAGGGTTTGGGGCTTGTGAAAAAAGTAAAAAAATTTGAAACATTTTTTTAAGTTCCTATTATATATTCCATGCTTCTCCAAGCTTACTTTTAGTCCCAATGTGTCTTCTTATATGAACCCATGGTTGTAGCCCTCAAAATAGATTTTGTTAACCTATAGGTCTACAAACTTGTAGGTCATTATTTATACCCAAAAACTTGTTAAAAAGTGTATACGAGTCTATGAAGGAACTATTATATGTTATCATCCATATTATAAACACTCCAGAAGATTTGAAGTCAGAATTTTCAAGTCAAAGGTGGAGAGATGGAGTGTTTGTAAACACCAAACATGTAATCAAAGTGTGGGAATAACTCATAAGAAGATCATTGGTAATATTAAATGATTTAAAAATTTTATCAATGATATATTAATGTGGTTTTTTCACTATTTTGATGATTTTTAAGGTATCATTAGAGTGTGATAAGGTGAATGAGATAATTAATTAAGTAAACGAGTTATTGTATTATTATTAGGCTCATTTATATCTCATAATGTCAAAATTCACTCATAGTCCTCCCTATATACCTTGCAAGTGGACTGTGTAATGTCAAGAACATGATTATGATGGGTTCAAATGAGAATCTAGGAGAGCTTAAGCCTATTTAATGCATGGAGAGAGTTATGAAACATGGGAATACATTTTGTATAATATCACAATTAATTAAATGGGATCAAAGAAGGTGAAATATAGTAAAAGAGTCAATAAGCTTAAAAGAGACATATAGGCCTACACATAAAAAATGAAGAAAACATACAAGTTTTAAGTGAGTTTGAGGAATGAAGGATCTTATGAGGTGAATAAAACCTTAGTAGATATTACTAAAAGGTTTTTAATCATTGAAATGAATAAAAAATACCAATTAATGGTTAATAGGGTTATTTCCATAAGACTGCCTATAAATTCTAACAATGGACCAATACATGTTCAAATGAGTTTAAAGAGTCAAATAGTTGAGATGATCACCTGTACAGAGAATATAAAAAAGTCTACATATTATTAAGATTTAATGAATATCCATAATATTTTAATCTATTATTATGATTTAATACATATTACTAAGACTATGATTTATTTTTATGCTTTACATGAAATATATAATCATAACTCGATGGCAGCAACATAGTTTAGTGAGGGCATATCTTATTCATAGTGTATATTACAATGTTATTTGACAACATAGTATTGTTGGTATATACCTTAATATTTTCAAAAAATATTTTAACCTAATTTTATTAATGGGTGAGATTAATATAATTAATATAGAACTTTAAAATATAATCTAGATACTAAGATATGCCATTTAAGCATACATATGAATGTAGAAAAAATGGAGTATAATTATTTTGATTTAACAAATGACATATTATAAATATATAAGGTAATAAAAAAATCAAAATACTTTTCTTTTGGAGTTGATGATATGATTGTGACTATATTTTGGAAGTGAAAAATAGGTTAAAGTAGGCTTGTGGTTTGTTTGGTTTTGAAATTGATTCAATACTTGCACAAGGTCAATTTCACAAATCTGAGGGAGTATCACTGGTTAATACTAACGTTGTGATTTTATGGTCACCTATGAATATCTTTGATTGATTTCTATTTTTGATCTAAAACCCTAATTTTATGTGAATTTCAATAAATAAATCTCCTTTTCCTTGAAATTCTAGATGTGCTTATGAGGGATAGAATACTACAAGTATGGGGGAAAATATGATGGGAGGAGATGAACCTAATCACCCCGTATGATTATTTATCGGTTCCTATGAATCAAATACTCCAAGGATGTAAATCAATCCACATATATTTCTCCCATCTAGTGTGATTATTTAATTTTTATCCTTTACTATAAAAATATGTAGCTAATGATGTGGCTTTGATACTTGAAAATGCTTGATTTGAATTTAATTTAGATTGATTTAGAATTATATTATGACTAATTTTATTGATTAGTTTATAATTTAGGAATAATAAGGCATATTTAATCAATGTGCATATTGTATAGATGCATATCATATAGTTTTCACATATTTTTGAATGAGACCTTGATTTGTTTATAAATGGATCTAGTCAAATAATTTAACACACCATAGATATGCTAGGAAAATGGGCCAAACATAAGGATGGGTTTAATTTTATAAAGTAACCCCTACTAAAAGTGGGTCAATTTTAACTATATTGGTTAGTATTTATAGGTGTTATAAACTAGGTATGATAGAGTTGACATATGTACATCTATATTAAGATGAGAGTTTGGAGATGTTTGTGCAAAATAATTGGTAGGTTTGGAATAAATAGTGAGATTCATGTAGGTGTGTAACAATATACCAAAAGGGTTAAACCATAATATATCATGAAAGTGTGAGAGAATGGTAGATTAAGAACTTATTTGAGTGCTCAAATCATACATGGTAAATGTGTACCAAAGACTAGATTTACGTATCTAATAATGCCCATGTTTTATTCTAGTAATGGAATTACTAGAGTATAAAGATAAAATGTACCTAAGTGTGTATCACACATTTAATCTTGGTATGAAGCTCCAATTTTTAGGTAAATCAATATAAAAACCTAAAATGATGTGTATTCAATGTTTATAAGAGTACATTGGTGTGTTGGTGAAAACCATGTTTCCCTTGCAACATGTTGGAGATGATGTTTCCTTGATGAAGCATTAAATAAAATTATGATTCTTAACTAAAAAACATAGTGAGTTGGGGTGTGTGACCCAAACTTGTGTAACTATGCAAGATCTTGAGTTGGGAAGGCAACATGCCCCAACCCTCATAAGTGTGGGAAAAGTACATAATGTACTAACCCAAATAAATAGGTAGGTAAATGAGATAGACATTATGCTAGGCTCACTCAAAGAAGGTGAATCAACCACTATATATGGATTATATATTCAATAATGATGTTTCACACAAGTTTTCTCAAGTTTGAATCATGTAAACAAAAAACATGATTGAAATAAAATGAATAATGTCCATTCCCCCACCATGACCATAAATTTGATAAGTATAAAGTGGAATGACAACATTTTTCATTTAAATGCAAACTATGTTGTGCATGTTCATGAACTAGTATCATTATCCATGAATATGAATCAATCGATATAAAATTATATGGACCTATATGATAAATTTGAGAATTTGTATCTCAAATGTATGTATATATTGAGACCTATAATCCATATTCTTATGAACTATTGTGTATATACCCATGCATATGCACAAAGATGTGTATGAATTTGTGTTTAAATGTATATCAAATGAATGCATATGCATGGTATATGCTCATGTAATTTATATCAATGTGCTAATATATATCATGTATCTGAACCATCTAATATCTAAATATCTAAATCTTTTAAATCTATATTCTAATTTTATTTTTTGCTCATGGATGCTTATGTCTCTATGAAAAGCCACTATAATTATTATATGAGGAATGTATCATGTAAAAAATTCATTTAAAAATAGGGATTAATTATATCATGTTATGTATAAATATAACATCATGTAATATCATGTGAACATGTAGAGGATGTGTCATCATAGTAGTGTATATATTGATAAAGGAATGTATGTGTCATCATAGTAGTGTATATATTGATAAAGGCATGTAGGTGTCATGGCTAAATAAATATATTAATGAAGTCTATAGTGGAAGGATATATAAATAATACAAGGTAGTGAAATTTCATGTTATAAATCATGGCACCACTCAATGTTAATAATATCAACAAGCACAAGTGTTAGTGTCACACATAAGGGCAAGGGCCACATACAAGGGGCATAAAATGTCACAACAAACAAGTCCATGGGACACACATAGGAGAACATAAAACATGTGATAACCAGGGGACATAAAGGATGTAACATCCAAAAAGGCCAAGGTCCACAAATAATCTTTAAAAAAAAAACTACTATCATGTAAAAGAGTAACAACTTCAATGAAGCATAGAAAAATAAACTAGTCTACACCATCCATATTTATCAATGTCACCTCACTGTATAATGTCACACCTATGTATCATTGTGTAAGATATGAGTAACTAGAAATGCATGTGTAAATAATATAGGTAGCTCAATATGGTACAAAGTTTAAAAAAATATAACTTTGAAACATTAAAAAGTGTGGAATAAGATGCCCCTAATATCAACATGACCACTAGGTAGAGGAGGGTCAAACATCTACATTTGAATATGTAACATGTATATATTTCATAACACTCAGATACCATGAAATGTATGTGTGTATGTAAATAATATGACATCTAAAAAATGTGATAAATAATATATTGAAATAGTGTAATCTAGTAATCATGTCATGCTTATGTCCTAATTTTATATTTAGTTACATATTTGAATGCTTTTTATTTATTGATTATTATTTTTTTAATATTTTTGGAATATGTGGTATATTGAAATATGATACAAAGTGGAAATGGTTTGAAAATATAATAATGTGAGGAATCCAAATAATCCATAACATGAGTTAAGACATAATGTGCACTAGATGTGATAATGTGGCTATGTTGAGGAAGTGAGAGCAAACAATATATCCCCACTATAATCATGGATAAATATATGTGGGTGGTGGAAGGTATGTGAATGTGTTTAATATATTTTGAATTTAAATGAATAAAATAAATAGATATAAAATATTTAAATTGAAATATAATGAATATACAAATCTATAAGTAAAATACATAATTTATAAAACTACAAGTAAGATAAAAATAGTAAGTTGAAAAACCAAATATGAAAACCTCCCTCAAATATATTTTATGTTGACTATTTAGGTTGAATATAACTTTAAATTGGATGAAATGACCTATAAACTATGTTGTGACTTAAAACAATAATTAAAACTTTATTAGGACAAAGCCATGCTAGGAGGATAATGACACATCAAAGTCTTGTCTATTGATTATGGTTGCATATTTTTTAATTGTGTGACATATTTTATGATCTAATGACATGATACTATCTAAAAGGGTTTAATATTTAACTATATGTTTTGATTTGATGTGTGGAAATCCTAAAAGTTACAAACTTTAGCTTCTGCACATAAACTAAATATAGATTAAATTATAAAACAAGGGAATATGGTTTGGTGAATAATTAAGATACCATAAATTTTTTTACCTAATATAGGTGTTTCCTTCATATCCCAAAAGTCCTCAAGATGATGTAGCTCTCTCTCCTAGAGTGAGTCTATGAATTTTGACTTCTCTTAATCAATGCAACTAGAGAGATTTCTTCAAATGCTTAAAAGTGAGTGCCCTTGACCTACAATAAAATATATTCAAACTTGGCCTATGACTATTATAATACTTCAAAAGTATAATCGAAAGAAATAGTGTTCTTTTTCTAAGTTTGTATTAGAATTTCCAAGTGATTTCTATATATGATTTAAGATGTCTTGATGTGATTATATAGGGACTTTTTTGAATATTTATATTAATAGCCTTTTATAAAATTGCAAAAGGGGCAAGATGCAATAGATAAAATTGAAAAAAGTTACCATTGGGGTGTGGGGGACAAGGCCACACTAGTGGATAAGGCTATAGTGCAGCCCTATTTGACCTAGTGTAGTCTTATACCAAAAGGAAGAAGGCACTAGAATTGATTTGAAATGAACTTGTAAGAAAAATAGGGATGTTTGAATGATGTTTTGAGTTGTTATAAATCAATTTTAGAAATAGTTAATGATCTCATATAGATTTCAAGTTAACAGAATGGAGAATAGGTTGAGCAAGGTAAAAATGTCAAGATTAAATATTATAAAACAATTAATGATTAATTTTATGTGTATAAATTTACCCAAATTTATTCTAATGATGTAATAAAGTGAAATTACTAAAGTATATGTGGACCTAATTATGTATACACACTTTGTATTTTTATGTGAATCCTAATCATGCAATATGTATTAATGTGAAAACCTACAATAATGCCACTGAACATTGTTACTTTCCATATTTGAAAACTAAAAATCTAAAATTTTAAATTTTAAATTTGAAAAGAGAGAAAGGAAAATATATAGCTGAAAGATTATGTAATTTGTTTTCCCTATAACTTAAAATTGATGAAACATGCATGTCCACTTGTTGAGGAATTTGAAGAAATGCTAAAACCTATGGTGAATTGAGGATGATCAAGTCTCAATTTTTGAAACCAATGAAAGCCCTTGAGTTAGAAATATTGGATTCTCCAACTCTCATCTGAGTATGTAAATTACTCTATAAAATAATTAAAAATGTGAAGCTGCCAAATGTGGCTTTATACTTTGTGAATGAAGAAGGGGTGGAACCATCAAATATGGATCTATGTAAATAAAAAGTATAACCATAGATGTTGAGTGTCACTAGAATCTAATGTGACCCACTTGAAACATGAAGATGAATCACACCACTATAAATAAATTTATATTCTATTTGAAACTTTTTAGATTTGAAACATTTAAACTTGAGAAAATTTTAATTGTCATTTAATAACTTGAACATGATTTAATAGCATGCCTTTTATACAATACTTAATTGATATTAAATTCTAGTTGAACTTGTAACTCTTTAAACTTGTGATTGTTTATACATTCCCTTGCATATGCATCAAGTATATGTGGACATGTATTGAATTATTTATAGAAATGAGTTTACATGCATGTCACATGCCCTCATAATCTAATAATGTTGAATCATATTATAATAATAAAATTATATACTATCTATTAATATTTTTTTGAAACAAGGGATAACATGAAATAGAGTAGCCTAATTAATTAATGAAAAAGGTACTCTAAAAATTAGGCCAATTAAATGAATTTAGATTCTAATGATATTTTGATGAGATATTCTAAATCTAAGTATATGTCAAATATGGAAAGAAAAACATTTAATATTATAATAATAATGATGATGATGATGATGATATAAAGGAGAGAAATTGTACTTAACTTATATAATGATGCACATGAAGATCTAAATAGTATAAGTGAAAAAATAGACTATTTGAATATTTGGATCTTGTTGACCATTTTAACCAAAATTCAAAATGAGTCAACCCCCTATAGTCCAAAACTTGATATAGGGGTTGATTATAATGTCATAGGGTGTATAATAGATTATTTGATGTGATTTAATATGTTTTTAGCCTTGGTCATGGTCTAGTTTAGTCATTGTTTCATTTGATGTCATTTAGGGGTCATTTTAGGGAATTAAATGTAAGTGGTATGGTTTTAAAATAAATAATTTTTTTTCTAAACTCCTCAATTCCCCTCATGTTATTCCCTATCAGATATGTTAGTCTCTAACTGAAAATCTTGTAGGTGTTAATTGAAATCAAGAAAACAAGTGGAAAAGATGGAGTTTCAAAGGTTGTACGGCCCATGAGGAGAGTGGCACATGGGAAGAGATTTTGAGATGTATATTAAAATTTATTTGACTCATTTAAATTCTTTAACAACTTTTTAATGATAAAAAATGGCTAAAAACCATTCTACTCTTCCATCACTCCACTATGTACTTGAAACTAGTCAACAATTTTTTAGATAGTACAACTAGTAGGAGAAGTTTTAGGTTAAATGAATTTATGGGGTGATATTAAACACATTAAAATAAATTTTAATATAAATATTAAAAGGATTAGTTACTTTTTATTTATGAACTATCCTTTAGAATTTGACTATTCATTTATGCATATTATTTCCCACACCTTGTAGGTTTTCTTCTTGTATGGATAGGTCCATACAATATATCTGATGAAATTAATTATAAATGGAGTATAAAAAATTATCTCATGATTAAAATATTTGGTTTAATGTTTTAAAGTGACATGGTGAGCTAAACATATCAGATTGTAGGATAAGTGCACCATTATTAAGATATAAACATATGTCACTATGTACAGAGTTTATTGTTATGGTAATGGTTTCATAGGAAGGTGTTAGATGGTGTTTAATTTTTTAATTATAATTTAATATCACTCCTTTAAATTATCAGTTACAATGGATACTTTCATGAAGATACATTCAAGGATGTGACACATAGTCATCTCCTTGTCCACTTTCACTTACAATCATAGTGTGTGAAGCTTTGAGCATGGTCATGGAAATGTTATAAAGTGTCCAAAGGGTGGTGAATATGTATTTTATCATGAAAAATAAAACCAAGCATGAGTATATTATCCCAATTTATTTATGCAAATGATGATGATAGTTCAACCCCATACATAGTTCATTAACATGTACCTACAGGTTTCTTGTAGCAGAGTAAAAACATTGAAAGGAAGTATCTAACTGATTTAAAGTAATTAAAGGAGGAGAGGATTCATTTGAAAACCTTGAGAAGGTATTGTAATAGTTACAATATCATTAACCATGCATATACCCATATTTCCTTCTCACTACCTTGTAGACTATGCATTCACCTTCAAATGCTTCATAAAGAGTTGAACATATTGAGATGACATTTTTGAGGATTAGTTTGAGCTCTTACCAAGTGGGGAAGTTCAACATAGACTGATAGGAGATTTTAGGATAGATCATGAGGGTATTTTATTATTCACATAGTAGTATATCATATTCTTAGAACCTTACCTACCATTGTATGAGTACTTGCAGGTCTCCACAAAGGTCTAATAAGACTAACGAATATGTATTTAGGGGTATTGAGAAATTCTTTGGGTTGAACACATGGATATTACCTTGGTAATAATAGGGAATCCATAGGATGGAGAATATTTTGGAATACATTCCTCTATGAAACATGAAAGAAGGTTCAAGACTTGTTTCCTTAAATTCCCAAAATAGAGAGCTAAGCACTTTTGGAGATGATGTATAGTAGTGTTTCAAATATTTTTAATGCAAATAAATGTTTCAATATTGTATCATCCACATAGGGGTATTATATTTAAAATGGATAGGGTGTGATTGATATCATAAGTGATGTAATGAAGGCTCCCAAGTTACATAATTGTTCATTATAGTGTTTCAGTGTCTTTTACTTGATTTAACTCTCAAGTGATCTTCACATCCCAAAGTTGTATTATAGAGCATGTATTCATGATTAGGTGGCCTTGTTAAGTTGAGATAGTACACAAATGTTTCAAACATCATAAAAAGGTTTTATACTCAACATTTTATATATACTCCCACCTACAATATTTTCCTTTATCACAAAATGGATACCTACAGATAGGCTATAGGGTCATCGTGAAGGTTAGGATATATAGTGAATGTATGGGAATCACTCAAGGAATAGGATGAAAAAATTAAAATATGATACGGTATATAAAACTTAAAGTATGATATTGAAACATGATATAAGGTCTAACCATGCAATAGACACCTTCAGGCACCTCTCTTTTAAGTAAGAATATAGTGCATAATAGACTAGTCAATTAGGTCTATCAAATAGAAGGTGTTCATTGAAAAGATAGGAAAATGACACTAGAAACTCAAATGAAAAAAAAGGAGAGTTATAATTAAATAATTTGTGTAAATACCCCCTAAAATTTCTTTTTGGTCATAAAGTAGTCACCTATAGTCTAACTGTAGTGTGATAGTAGGTGAAAACAATAAGTTGGATATTGGCAAGACAAAGGCACATTGACATCTTATTCAAACCCAAAATGAGATGGACCTTAGAGAATTAAATGGGACCAAATTAAAAATTTATATAACACAAAAACACTCACATATAGGACCTTGTTTAACCATCAATAGTCAACTATAGTTAATTATAGTTTAACAATATGTTATAAATGTTGTGGTCTTGGTGTTGACATAGCATGAGATTGACATGAGTGGATCTCAGTAAGTTATAAAATGGATTAATTAATTAAAAAAGGTCTTAAGGTCAATGAAAAAGGTATGGAACATGAAAACACACCTATTAGTAGGCCCCATTTCCAAGGTATAACAAAATCAATGTATCATACAGGCTTAGTTGAACAAAGATATGGGTTAAGGATGAAAATATGGATGATAGAATGTTTGTAAACATTTTTAAAACTTGGAAAATGATATTTAATATCACTTTAAACTCTTATAAAATGTAAACAAGGTAAGGAGAGTCTCAATAGGACAACATACAATTCAAGAGTAAACACTACACATAGTGAACTTTCTCATGAGTTTGTCTTGGAGTTTTGGATAGTTTGAGGTGCTAAAGATGAAATAAATCATTGAAATATTAAAAATAATATATTCACATCTTTTATAATCCCATAATTACTTAATTTTATCTGGGATAATAGAGGAGATGCCCTATGTTCTATCTCAGATAGAGGGCACTCCAAAATGCACTAACCTTGTAGACTTGGTGGATAAATACTAATAAGGTGAGTTGAGGATTTATTAAACCTTGTAATATGGTGTGATAGGTTGAATGGGATATATAAAAATAAGAAATACCAGGCATGAAGGTGTGAAAATTATAGGGTAATTCAAACTTACAAGGATGTAAATAAACCTACATGGTCTAGATTAAGCCTATTATCCATCAAGGGGTTTGCAACCATTTATAACATTAGAATAAAATTATAACTCATTAAAACATATTTTAGGGAGTTATCAGGTGTGCCAAAGATTTTATAATGTAGGGGAGATCATAGTGAAACCTCAATTTGTCTCAAAGCCAATTTAGGCCTATGTAAAATGAATAAGGGAGATTGAGTAGGTAGGTTTGGAAGTTCACACCTACTGAGAGAATTTACATGGGAGTCTAATAGGTTGAGATATGTTATATGAGCTCCCTATAAATGTTTTATGGAAATTTTTTGAAGGATTAAATGTAACCTCTATATGAAACATCTTTAGAGGGCAAGATATATCCAAACCCTCCAAAACCTTGGTTCTAGACCCAATTGGGAAAATGAAGGAGGAGAATAATTTAAGAGGCATGGAATGAGCATGAAAGTGTTTATATCTTGTTGAAAAATCTATAGTTCTACTTCTCATCCATTTGAGGTTTTCCCTCCTTGTATGAATAGGGAAAAAAAGAGATTTTCTAGACTATTTTTAGTGTTTTTATAAGGAGATTCCAAGGATGAAATTCATACTGGGAGAAGGATTGAGACTTGAGATAAGCACTCGTCTAAATTTTTTATATAAAAAAATATCCTAAGTGATTTTGTAAATACCTTTATCTCAACCAGTCAAATTTGACATAGTGCACAAGCTCATGAGAGAGTGAAAACTTCAAGTAGGAAGATTTTAAAGGTTTACCTAAAGAATATAAGGCTATGAAGGGTCTTAAAAGGTGTCATTCACTCCTATGTATGGATTGGTTTGGAGAAATAAATACAAATTTGGTGCCAAGTGTGAAGGGTGAGTGAAAGAGGAGTTATTTAGATTACAGCTAATGATAACTCATGTGGAGAAGATTATCAGTGATTAGGGATGAAACCAATGCATGTTTGGGATTTTATATAACCCCTATCCCTTATTGAGATGATCACATATATCCATAGTTAGTTGTGGGACATTCCAAAAGGGCCAAATGTTGAAGGTAGTTTTCTAAGCAAGTAAAAAGAGTCTTATACCACAATTCAAGAGTTTTATGCCTATGAGGGACATTTGTTATATGAGACTTTACATGGTCTATTTCATACTTCATTATCCCCCATGTGTAAATCCTTTTATCAGTATGACACATGTCCTAGTGATTTTTGGACTTCATTATCTTCTCTCTCTCAAATTCTATAAGTAGTAGCCATTTTGGCTCTTGAAAATTAATACCACACCATCAATAGTGAAGCACTACTAGTTTTGATATTATACTTTGCATTATAACAATAAATTAAATCTAGTTTGAATTCATATCTCATCTCATCAAAGTGTGTGAAGAGATGTATAGTGAATAGTTAAGAGATATCTATTTATCCTTAATTTCAATCTTTCCATGTTTGGTGTAAGTGATTTCACTCTAGCAAGTCATATGAAGTGTTTTTAATTGTATGTATTTATTATTAAGTGTATAATGAGCCTTATTATATTAAATTGATCTATGGTTTCTCTTACCTTGGATAGTCTTCATGCATGTCACCTTCATATTAAAATACTAGTTCTAGTGCATTCTAGGACTTTTAGACTAGTGTTGCAATCCTTGTTTCTTAGTGAAAGAAGCATGATGGTCATGTGGAAATAATTTTGGTTTATCACCCCCTTAGATTAGTTTAATTCCATGAAAACTTATATCCCTTTTCCCATAAAAAATCAACTAGTTTAGGTGATAAGCATTTCAAGACATATTTAGGGAGCTAGCCCTTAAACCTATAGGTCTACTTCTACTTATAATTACACCCACATAATGATAAGTATTCACATGTTGTAAAAATATAGAAGAGAATTGGACACCATCTTCTAGGGTGAAATATTTGGTGACAATACTTATGGCACAACTGGTGGGACAAAGGTCTAAGAAAGTGGAAATATTATTTTTGTGTCTTTCTTATAATTAGATTTTGGAAGTAAGAAATATAACACCAATGGAAACTCCAAATGAAAACCTCTAGTTGTAAGAAACTTAGGAATCTTTTATTGAAGGTTTTTATTAGTACTTGTATCTCATTTAAAATATGATGTTGATATGATTATCTATGGTGAATACCCCTATCATGAACATCCCTATCAGCCTTGTTATGAACCACATTACATTCCTCAATAGTCATATCATAATGTTTATCAACCCTATAGGCCATTATAGCCCTATTGTCCTCAATTTCCCTCTCCATATGGACATCATGTTGTTGAACAGTCCTATGAGGAAGGCTATGAATAAATCTACCAATAAATGTCTCCCTAGCATCCCCAACATGACCCTTACCAACCATATCATGATGCCTATCAACCTCAAGAGGATCCTTATGAATATTTTCATGAAGAATCAAATGATCCCATTGATTACACACAAATATACTACAAGAAAAATTATGAAATCCTACAAACTCAAATTCAATAATGTAGAGTAAGCCTCAATCCCCACTATTATCCTCCTCCTCCATCAATCTCACCTCATGTCAAATACCTTTTAGCACTCCTACCAGAGCTGATATTTAATGAAGATAACATGGGGACATGGGATAATGAGTTTTATGTGCTTCCTAATCATCACATGGAAATGTTAAGAGGCATTTCCCAAGGTTATATGTATGTGCTAGATATAGTTAAAGGAAAAGAAGGAATTAAATGTGGTATCAAAGGACAAGTAGACTTGGAAAATAAGTGCCTTCAATGCTTAATAGGTAGGCCAAGGATGTGGGAATAGAAATAGGCTATTAATAAATATTATTCTATTGAAGAGCCTCAAGGAGGATATTAGCAAGGTTAAAATTCTACTCATGTATGTACTTTTCCTTCTAATAACCCAAAGTGTCACTTCCCCATGAGCTTACTAGTGAATCTCTCTTTCTTAAATCCATTCATAAATCCTCTACTTAATCTCACATTCCATATCCAACTCATGAGCCTATCCATCAAATTTCCACCTCACCCTTTCTTGAAAAAGAGATTATTTTGAGAGAAGTAAATGAAAAGGAAAGAGTTCAAGTCATAGATGATCAAGAAGATGTCATGAGTGATTATGAAGAATAATTAGATATAGGGACTGCCCTTGGTGAACACAAGGGAAATTACACTTTATTTAATGAAGCTAAACATATTGAAGACTCTTTTATATTTGTCCATGAGGAATATGACCAAGACTTGAAGAGAGAGGTATTTTAAGAAGACTCCATATTTGATCATGAGGTTTTTGATGATCCTAACAAACCTAAGGTTGAGTGTGCTATCAAGAACGAAGGTGAAGATCAAGTCACTCCTTAAGAAGTTATAATCTTAGAAGAGTCTCATGAGACTAAGGTAGAAGAAATAGTCCTTAAAGAGTATTCCATACCTTAGCCTAATTTTGAGCCACCCTTAGATGAATTGGAACATAAAGAAGATAAGATTGATGAGTTCATACATCAAAAAGAGAAAGTTGAAGAGGTGGTGGGTTTAAAAGACAATGAGAGTAAGGATGATTGGTAGTATAAAATGGAACTCTTTCAAGAGCTTAAAGATCTTTGAAAATTTAAGGGTAAATTACTTGAAAAGGTGGAGAAAGATTTTTCCTTGAAGGATAATGACCAAGATTGGATAGACTATGTAGAGCTCCTTGATAAGCTTGAAGAACTTGTAATTGAGAGAAAACCTAATCTTATTAAGAGCACCATGGAAAATAGGAAGGTATGCCTTATTAAACCATCATTAGAGGTTATATTTTAAGATTATTATGAGAAATTTGAGGCTATTTGGATGAAATAAGTGTTTATTTCCATAGCTGACCTAGTTGGAGTTGCTTGGTTTTTATTTAGCATCATGAAAATAAAGTTGGCAAACACCATAAAGAATATGGAGGCATCAATGACAAGGTTAAAAAGGCTACATGCCTCATTAAATATTGAATTTCATAAATTAAGAGACTTTTAAAACATCCCCTTTGATCCAAGAGGAAGTGCTTATTTTAGGGTAGTTAGTGTTTGAGTTAGTTTGTTGGGTTTGAATGTGTGTGTTCTATAAGTGTTCATGATGCACAAGTGTGTGTTTTCTTAGTTTTTTATTTTGTGTTGTTTCTTTTTATTTTTATGTTTTTTGGTGTGTTTTAAAGGCAAATTATGTGTCAAAAATAGTGTATATGTGACTCAA
The DNA here is from genome assembly GCA_037957365.1 of Torreya grandis. Classification (NCBI taxonomy): domain Eukaryota; kingdom Viridiplantae; phylum Streptophyta; class Pinopsida; order Cupressales; family Taxaceae; genus Torreya; species Torreya grandis. The sequence goes on from JARHVA010001710.1 coordinate 1,110,771, forward strand.
TATCCCAATGAATAGGAAAAGATTACTAATCTTGGGTATAACAAGCATACCACCCTTGGTAAATCACTAAGAATGTTGACCATTTTGACCATAAGTCAAAATGAGTCAACCCCTTATAGTAAAAAAAATGATATAGGGATATAGTATAATATAATAGGGTGTATCATAGATCATTTTATGTGATTGATATGTTTTTAGCCTTGGTCATGGTTTAGTTTAGTCATTGTGTCATTTGATGTCATTTACGGGTCATTTTAGAGTATTAAATGAAAGAGGTATTTTAAAAGTAATAAAGTTTTATAAACTCATAAAAAATTAACCTCATGTTATTCCCTATTAGATATGTTAGTATATAACTGCAAAGCTTACATGTGTTAACTGAAATTAAGAAAATAAGTGGAAAAAAAGGGAATTTCAAAGGTTGTATGGCCCATGAGGAGAGTAACACATGGAAAGATATTTTGGGATGTATAGTCAAAATAATTGGAATAATTTTAATTATTTACCATATTTTTAATTCCAAAAAATGGATAAGAACCATTCCACTCTTCCATCACTCCACTATGCACATGAAACTAGTCAATAAGTTTTTGGATAGTACAAATAGTAGGAAAATTTTAATGCCAAATTAAATTGGGGGTTGATATTAAAATAATTACACTTTATTTTAATATAAATATTTAAAATATTTATTACTTGTGATTTATGAACCATCCTTTATAAGTTGACTATTCATTTTTACATGTTATTTCCCACACCTACAAGTTTTCTTCTTATATGAGTAGTTATGTGTAATCTAGCTGATGAAATAATTTATAAAGGGAGTATACATCCTTCTCTCATGATTCCCACATTTTTTTTCATGTTTTAGTGACTTGGGGAGCTAAGCATCTTAAATTTCAAGATAAGTGCACCATTGTTAAGATACAAACATGTGTCACTATGTGCAAAGTTTCTTGTTGTGTTAATGGTTTCATATGAAGATATTATATAGTGTTTCATGTTTTCTCATGATAATTTTATCTCAATCATTTCAATAATTATTTATAATGGCTGCTTTCATGAAGAGATAATCAAGGATGTGACACACAATCAACTCCTTGTCCACTTTCACTTATAGTCATAACATGTGAAGCACACAGTCATGAAAATGTTATTGTCAAAGGTATGGTGAATACATTCTTGTGGCATTAAAAATATAATGAAGCATGAGGATATACTCCTAAGTGATGTATGCAAATTGTGATGATAGTTTAACCCCATACATAGTTCATTGACATGTACCTATAAGTGCCTTGTAGCAGAGTAAATACATTGAAATGAAGTATCTAACTAGTTTTAAGTAATTCAAGAATGAGAGGATTCATTTGGAAACATTGAGAAGGTATTAAACTTGTTACAATGTCATTCACCATGCATATACCCATATTTCCTTCTCACTACCTTATATACTGTACATTCACCTCTAAATGCTTCACAAAGGGTTGAACATGTTGAGATGGAATTGTTGAGGACTATATTGAGATCTTACCAAGTGGGGAAGTTCAAACTAGGCTAATAGTAGCTCTAGGATAGATCATGAGGGTAATTTATCAATCACATAGTAGTATATTATATTCATAGATCCTTAACTACCATTGTATGAGTACTTACAAGTTTCTAAAGTAGTTTAATAAGATTAATGAACAAGTTTTGGTGGTCATTGAGCACTCCTTTAGGTTTGAACACATGGATAGTACCTTAGTAAGCATAGGGAACCCATAAGATGGAAAATAGTTTGGAATGCATTCCTTTAGGCCATATGAAAGAAGGTTCAAAACTTGTTTCCCTAAAACCCCAAAACAAAGGGAAAAGCACTTTTGGAGATAATATATAGTAGTGTTTCAAAGAGTTTTAATGCACTTAAATATTTCCATCTTATAACCTTCACATAGGGGTATTATTTTGCAAAGGAATAGGGTGTGTTTGATCTCATAAGTGATGTAATGAAGACTCCTAAGTTATATAATTATTCACTATATTGTTTTAGTTCTTTCTACAAGATTTAAACTCTCAAGTGACCTTCACATCCCAAAGTTCCAATATAGATCATGTACTCATGATTAGATTGTATTTTTGAGTTGAGAGAGTACACCAGTGTTTCAAATATCATCAAAAGGTTTGATACTCAACATTTTATATATACTCTCACCTAAAGGTTTCCCCTTGTCATATAAAATGTCAAAATTAGTATCTTGAGTGTGGCTTATGACACCCAACCCATAAGTGCCTTTTTAATGCTCTCATGACTCTTATATACACCTCTTTACTTATTTTTAGTCATTCATAGAATTTTGAGACCTGATTTTAGCTCAACTAGGCTGCATTTTTGGGTCCAATGCTATATTCCAACCCTAGCACTTTTATCCTACAATATTAAGACTTGGGGGGATGGAATTAGCATTTCCCATGCTAATTCCATCCCCCTAGGTCTTAATATTGTAGGATAGATATACTAGCATTGGACTATAGCATTGGACCCTAGGGTGTCCTATTTCTAGTACTCATGTCTAATCAAAATTTGAATCCAAATGATGATTTATTTTTTATTCTTATTCTTCATTATGTTAACCTAAAATGAATACATTTAACCCATGACCAATAGATAGATATAAAATCCCATTCAAAGTTAATTTAGAAGGGTTGGAAAATATTACATAAAAAGCAAAAATACAAGCAAGACCACTAAGGAAAATTTCCCTATTTTCTATATGTAGCCGTCTAGTACAACTACCAACATATTCAAATCCTCACACCAGTCCCTATCCACTTTAAGGACACCTAGTTTAGAATTTTTGAATTTTTATAAAACTATTACAAAAATTACATCAAGTGGGAGAACTATTAGGTGTGGAACCTGATTGTCTTTTAGGAGCAAAGGTTAAAAATATGATGTTATTTTAGCTAGGTTTTGGATCCCATTCTTTATATTCATGATGGCATGGGGGGTTTAAAATGGGGGAACCCCCCTTGTGGGGATTTAGGAGGATGACCCACTTGGTGGGGGGTTTAGGGGTCATGTACCCTAAGAGGGTTTTAGGGGAAACACCCCTAAAGTAAAATTTTTATTAAATTATCCTTATAAAATTGTAATTTTGTAGTCAATATGGACCATTGATTAATTTTTTTCAAATCTAATGGTAGAGGTTATGTTTATGTTTTTTTTTCCCTAACATGTATTTTTACATGGATGATATGTAAGATGAAACATATTTCACATAAAGAGGAGGTAGAAAGAGGTATAGAGGTGTAATAGGGTTTTTTTAAAGATTTGTTTCTCCCTTGTATTATTGAAAATAATATACTGGACAAGTTTTTTGGATATAAATTATCTTAGGTGAACCATGTTAGATTTGGGGTCTCTTATTTTATGAATGTTTATAATTATTTTTTGTATGTTTTATTGATTAATTTCATAGTTTCTATTGTATATGATTTGGGGATAAATCTATGTTTTAATTTATCCTAACAAGTGGTATCTGAGCAAAGATTTTGTTTGCATAATTTTAAATCATAGGAAGAAAAAGGGTTTGATCTCAAGTGGGAGCTATGGTGGGTGAAAATAAATCTAAGGTGGAGAATTTAAATGGATAGAAATTTGGATTGTGGAATATGTAGATGGAGGATTAACTTTATTAGAAGGACCTATATTTACTAGTGGGAGGGCAAGACAAGAATCCATTGACAATGTTAGATGAAGCTTGGGAATTATTGGATCAGAAAGCCCTTGGAACCATAAAATTGTGCCTTGCATATTCTATAACATTCAACATATCATAAGAAAAGATAACAAAAGCTCTTATGAGTGCATCAAGTAAGTTATATGAAAATTCCTCAACCTCAAATAAAATATTTTTGATGAAAAAATTATTTAATATAAAAATGTCTGAAAATGGTTTAGTACCATATCATTTAAATGAGTTTAACATGGTTATAGTTAGTTACATTCCATAAATATTAACTTTGATGATGAATTTAAGGCTTTTCTTATTCTTTGTTCCTTGCTTGAAAGATAGAATAGCTTGGTAATGGCAATAAGCAACTCTATGTCTAATAATGTTAAACTAAAGTTTGAAGATGTGGTGGTGTTATCTTAAGCAAGGAAATGCAAAGGAAAAGCATAGGTGAAACATCCATATCTGAAAATGCATTAACAGTGGAGAATAAAAGAAGAAGAATAAAGGAAGAGGAAACTATGGAAAATCAGAAAGGGGTGTAAGATCTAAATTAAGAGGCAAGATAGAATGTTTGATCTGTGGCAAGCTAGGACACATAAAGAAAGAGTGATGTTTTTGAAAGGATAAATTAGGTAAGGACCAATAGGAAGGTAATAGAGAAGAAAATTTAGAAAGTGATATACTACAAGATGTTATTATACTTTCTTTGGATACTATTAGAGAATCTTAGGTTTTATATTCAGGTGCTTCTTTTCATGTGACCCCTCATAGACATTATTTTATAGATTACATTAAAGGTAATTATGGGAATGTTTAACTTGGTGATGATGCACCCTATATTATTGTTTGAAAAATAAGTGTTCAATTTAAATTATAAAATGGAAACACTTGGGTGTTGAAGGATGTCAAGCATGTTCCAAGCTTGATGAGAAATTTGATCTCTATAGGGTAGTTGGTAGTGAGAGTTGTATGTTCACATTTATAGCCAAATCATGGAAGGTTACAAAGGGTTCTATGGTGGTTGAAAAAGGTAAGAAAGTAGGCACTTTATATTTGTTTATAGATAATGTTAATTCATCTTGTATTATAGTTACTATAGGTAAAAATGTAGCTTTGTGGCATTATAGACTTAGTCACATGAGTGAAAAGGGAATGAAGACCCTATATGAAAAAGATAAACTAGTAGGTCTAAAAGAATTAGATCTAGACTTTTGTGAAAACTATGTATATGGAAAAAAAATGTGTTAGATTTCTCAAGGTTGGACTAGCTAGGAAGGAGCAAAAATTAGAGCTTGTGCATATGGATGTATGGGGACCAACTTAGGTATCTTGACTTAGGTGATTCAAATTATTACATTACATTTATTGATGATGCAACTAGGAAGGTTTGGGTATACTATATAAAAAGGAAGTCTAATGTTTTTTATACATTCAAGAAATAGAAATATTTAGTTGAAAATGAAATAAGTTTAAAACTAATATCTCTGAGATCAAATAATGAAGGTGAGGATTGTAGTAACACTTTTAATAATTATTATTGAAATAGTGGAATTTGTAGATAGAAAATAGTTCCAAGAACACCTTAGTAGAATGTTGTGTCAGAAATAATGAATAGGACTATTATGAAGTGTTCTATATGCATGAGATTTCGTGCAAGTTTGCCTTTATAGTTTTGGGTAGATGTTGTAACTACAGTAGTTTATCTAATAAATATAGGACCTTTGAGTGCTTTGGATGGTATAATACTAGAGGAGGCATGGACTGGAGAGAAGGTAGATTATTCTTTTCTAAGATATTTTGGTTGTGAGGCATTTTATTATATTGAAAAAGATTAGAGGAATAAGTTAGAAGGTAAGTCTTAAAAATTCACATATATTGGTTATGGAACTGATGACTATGGATTCTAGTTGTGTAATCTGGAGGATAAGAAAATAATCAAGAGTAGAGATGTGTTCTATGAAAAAGTCATATATAGGGACCAATTGTAAGAAAAGAAGCAAGAAGAATCCAAAAGAGAATATATAGTATTATAATACATTACCAAAAAACATGTCTTAGAGGTTCTTGATCAAAATGTTCAATAGGAATAAGTACCTCAAACCCCTGTTAGAATATTTGCAAGAGTAAGTAGACCACCTAATCATTTTTCTCCTTCTTTATATTATTTATTACTTATTGATGGTGGTGATCCAAAAATTTATGAAGAAGAAGTGTATATTGATGCCAAGAATAAGTGGGAACAAGCTATGGATAAGGAGTATGATGCTCTAATGGAAAACCAGACATGGGATTTGGTGGAACTTCCCAAAGGAAATAAGGACTTGTATAATAAGTGGGTTTATAGGATAAAGGAGGAGAATGAAGGTAAACATAAATTAAAGGATAGAATGGTGGTTAAAGGTTTTTCACAAAATAAATGTATAGAATTTTATGAAATATTTTCTTTATTAGTTAAAATGACTTTTATAAGAGCTATTTTAAGTTTTGTAGTAGTAGAATATTTGCATCTTGAATAGTTAGATGTGAATACTTCATTCATTCATGGTGACTTAGAAGAGAAAATATATATGGAGTAGCTATAGGGATATGAAGTCAAAGGTAAGGAAAAAATGGTGTGTAGGTTGAAGAAGAGTTTGTATAGCCTAAAACAAGCTCCAAAATAGTGGTATTTGAAATTTGATAGTTTTACAATAGAACAGGGTTATTGTAGATGTCATTCAAATGATTGTGTATATTTTAAAAGTTTTGAAAATGGTAGCTATATTATTTTTATTTTATATGTAGATGATATGCTTGTAGCTAGTTCCAAAATGCATAATATTAATGTACTCAAGAAACAATTAAGTGATAACTTTTCTATGAAGGATCTAGGTGTAGCCAAATAGATCCTTGGTATGAGGATAACTACAAATAGAAAGATTAGGAAGCTATAATTATCATAGGGAGAGTACATCAAAAATAGGGTATGTGCTCATAGTAGGTGGTACAATAATTAGTTGGGTATCATGGTTACAAAATGCTGTGGTAGTTTCAACCATAGAGGCTGAGTATGTTGTTTCTATAGAAGCAAACAAAGAAATAATTTGGTTACATAAGTTGATAGAATAATTAGGATAGTCAATAAATATGTAATATATACAGTGATAGTTAGAGTTCAATCCATCTATCAAAAAACTTATATTTTCACTCTAGAACAAAACATATTTAGTTGTAGTATCATTTCTTTCATTCAATGATAGAGGAAGAATAACTAAAATTAAAAAAGATACATACCAATAAAAATCCTATGGATATGATGACAAAGGTGGTTACAAGAGAGAATTTGAATATTTATTCAACTTCAATTGGTCTTCATGGATGATAATCAAATTAATGAACTTTTTTAGGTCCATATAGTATAATGGATATGGTAGTGGTGGATTTGTTGAAATCAATCTCCAAGTGGGAAATTGTTAAGTGTGGAGCCTGATCGTCTTCCAATATTATAGGTTAAAAATTTGATATTATTTCAACTATTTTTTTGATCCCATTCTTTGTATCTATGATGGCATGTGGGTTTGAAAATGGGGGAACACCCCTTGCAAGGTTTAGGGGGGATGACCCCATCAGTGAGGGGTTTGAGGGTTGTGTACCTTGGTGGGGGGGTTTGGGGGCCATGACCTTAAAGAATTTTTTTTATTAAAATTTCATTGTAAAATTTTAATTTTGTAATCAATTTGGGCCATTGATTAAAGGTTTCTAAATCTGATGATAAAGGTTATGTTTAGGTTTTTTTTGCCCAAAAATTTATTGTTACATGGTTAAGATTTAAGATGAAACATATTGTACATAGAAAAGAGGTAGAAAGAGGTAGAGAGGTGTAACAAGGTTTGTTGTAGGATTTATATCTCCCTTTTATTGTTTAAAATAATATACTGGATAAGTTTGGTGGATGTAGCCCATCTTGGGTGAACCACGTTAAATCTAGTTCTCTTATTTTGTGCATGTTTATGATTATTTTCTATATGTTTGATTGAATCATTTCATAGTTTATATTTTATGAAATTTGGGTATAAATTTGTGTTTTATTTTATCCTAACAAGAACTACATATGGCTTGATCCCTCTTTGGATTATTGGTATGTAGGCAACATGCCCACACAAGGGGTATGGATACATGTTTAATGCATCTTACACACACTAACCCACCCTCTTTCTCAAACTTTATTCAATCATAATGAAGGTATAGGGTTTTAATATTAAATATAATCTAAAAGGAGCTCCATCAACATTTAAGACTCAAAATTTCATAGATAGGGTCACACAGGGATAGCAAACAAAACTTAGAAAACTCAAATCTCTGTGACCAGTTTGGATAATAGTGATATGGCTTGGACTATAAAATTGGACCTCAAAGTGTCCTATTTTTTGTGCTCTTATCCTTTCACCAAATGAAAATTAGAACCAAATTCATGACACTATCCCAATCCTAAACAACTAGTATCAACTTTTATCTTAGCTGTATCAGCCCATTTTCAAGCTAAGTTACATTTATCCTTATTTATTTATATTTTAGAAAGGTTTTAAAGGCACATTAAATTATAAAAATTAGTACTTTAATTATTTTAATATTATTTACTAATTTATTTATTCCAAACCCTTAACTAAATTAAGAAGAAGACTATAGTATTCACAAAACTGTTAAATCATTTGGTGAACCCTACTTACTTCATTTGCACATGAAAACCCTAGAAACCCTAGGGTAAATTCCTTATATATTTTTTCAATATTTTTTTGATTTTTATTAAATATTTTAAATTATAAATTCACATGTAATTTTTAAATTTACCTTAGTAGTTTTAAAAATCATTTATTCTAAACCTTAGTTGAATTTACTAGGTCCTTTTGTGCATAAAAAACCTAGAGACCCTAGGGTAAATTCTTTCCTAATTTTTATAATATTTTTTTGATTTTTTAACTACATATTTAAATAAAAAATTCACAGTAAATTTTAAAATTCCTTATCAATTTTAAAAATATCATTTTTCAAAACCCTAGTTGCATATACTAGGTTCCATTACTTTTGAGGTATCAATTTATATGTTTATGAGCATTCCTATCCTTTTTATGCATATTCTAGTTCATTATTTAGATTATATTTGGTCACTCTACTCTTTCATTTTTCAATTTTTTTAAATTTATGCCATCTAAACTCCTTGCATCTTTTCCTTTGAGATGAAATGAAAGACTTAATGGTAACCCTCCTTAATTCACCTAGATTCCTTTAACTTGACCATATACCATGGATAAATACGCAACTCAGGTTCCTGCTATAAATATTAAACATCCAAATTACACCAATTTCCATGAGGATAATTTTGACAATGAGAATTATGATAATAAAAATGATGATACGAACACTGATGTTCATGACCCACCATATTAGACTCTTGATCCACTTTCACCTATTATTGATAATGAAGTTATCCTCAATAAATATTTGATCCTATAAATTTTTTAACAAAGACTTAGGGAATATCCCCAAGATCATACTCTTATTTTACAATCTATCATAGAAATTAAAAAGGCTAAACAAGTTGAGTCTTCCATTCCTTAAGAGCAACTAGTTGTGAATGACACTATAGGGGTAACTATATCTGAACAACCCCCTATAGGATTCCAACCTTCCTATGAGGCACCATTAGTTACAACTAGTACATCTTTATCTCTTTATGTGGCCATCCTTATGCAAGAGATAAAATATATTCAATCCAAAATGCTACATCTTGAGCAAGGTGCCTCTAGACCTATATAAGCTTTGGATTATTTTGCTCTACTTCATACACCATTAGCATGCCATATTGCTTTGACACCCTTACCATAAGGTTTTGTTCAACCCAATCTCACTTTATATGATGGTAAGGGTGATCCATAGACACACTTGAGATATTTTCATGTAGCATGCTTGGACTATGTGACAAATGACTGGTTACTAACCAAATATTTCCATGAAGTTTAAAGGATTATGCTTTATAATGGTTCTATAGTCTACCAAATCAATCAACAAATGCATTGAATCCTTTAGTTGACATGTTCCTAACTCATTTCACCATTAAAATTTGTGGTAAGGTTTCTTATACCTAAGTTGCACAATAGAAACAAAGGTCAAATTGGCATCTCACATATTATGTTCATCAATATAAGACTATCTTGGCTAAGATGACTAGCCCTATGGCTGATCAAGAGTTACAAGATATCTTCAAACAAAATCTTCTACCAGCCTTGCATGAATCAATAATGTTCAAAATATTCTCTTCCTTCATTGAGTTATGTCATACACTCAAGGAAAGGGAAGTCAAAGTAATTTCAATGGGAAAACTCAAGTATACAAGTATATCAAAAAAAAAAGAGTAACACCAAAGTCCCATACAAAGTAAAGGTCAATGTTATCAACTTTCAAAATCAAACAATAGTTAATGTAACTTTAGAACTCCCTCAATGAGTGGTTTTATCAACACCTCCTTAATGAACTTTTACCAATCTACCAGTATCTCCAGCTAGAGTTTTACAACAATTATTTGAATGTAATATCATATCTCTCCCTCTAATTTAGGAAGTTGACCAAAAAAATCCTCTTCTATAGGGATATGATTAGAATGCATTTTATGATTTTTATAGGACACTAGGCCATGCAATAGATCGATGCATTGGTTTAGAGCACAAGATACAAGACTTGATAAATGGCAATGTTATTGATCTTGTAACTCTAGTTGAGTCTCCTCAGACAATGTAAACACAAGATAAAACTTGAAAATCTTCTTAAATATTTTCTCACAACATTCTAAATAAGAGATAAGGGATACATTAGGTTTTCATCATGCATATTAAGCACATCCTCCACCAACTACATATAGGGCACCTTAAATTGAGTCACATCCTTTGAGTAACATGATTGGTGTGTATAATTCCAAATTTATAGCTAGACCTTCCTTCTCCTTCTTAGAGTAGGAGATAGCTGAGGATGATTTGGATTATAATGCATTATTTATCTAAGATTACATTCATAATCATCCTATTCATAGTGTTTTGATAGACAATGAATCTAGTGTGAACATGTGCACTATGACATTAATGTAGAATTTGGGATATTTAGAGTAAGATATTACCCTAATGGACATAGTTATCAGTGGATTCACTAGGCACATATATATTTCATTGGGTAAAATTATACTTCTTTTATAGGTTGGTCCGACACATGTGGCCACACCATTTACTATTGTTCCCAATGTAAGAGTTTTTGATATGTTACTTGGTCAACCATGGATTTAGAAACTTTAATAAATACTTTATACAAATCAGAGATGCATGAAATTCATTCATGTTAATCAGGTTGTTATAATTGGTGGAGTTCCATATGAGTTACCACTCCCCATTTCAGATCCATCTACTATTTTATAGTCATTAGTTTCAATTCCACCACCAGTTTTAGTTTCTCCACCAATTTTAGTTCTTCCTCCATTTTAGATTTAGACACAATCAAGGTCTCCATTACCAACACAAAGAGTTCATACACTTACATAGATGTCTATTTTAGAGAAACCATAATTTCAAAATTCTAGACAACTTCTAGCTATAGTGTTCAAACCTAGGGCAATATCATTGAGGTCTCACACCTTTACGTATAAATCACATGTTTAGAGAGTTTTTCCTACTACTAGATGGGTCTCTAAGAACCCTACAATTACATCCACTTCTTATATTTATAGGAGGACCCCACAATCAATTTTGACTATAGATATTTTAGATCATTTATAGCATACACAACCTTTAGAGCCACAGTCTCAACCATTCCATCATGTTTCATTATCACACACGATTACTCTCCTTGATACATGACATCATGATAGGGAGTTTCTCATGAGACTCATCAGTTAGTGTCATCTCTTTTCAATTTATTATACATAGTATTATCATGATTTATTGTACATAGCTTATATCAAAAATAGAAAAACATTGAAATACTTCAAAAACACAAAAACTTTTCAATTATATGCATCATGTATGCTTTACATTTCTACTACCATTATAGACTTACATTTGTTGTTCTATGATATTGTTTATCAATTTATCTACATTACCATGCTTCAATTGATCTTATTTGAGTGTGTGAAGTGACTTCTAGATACTTTATTTCTTCACTCTACCCATTGAGGGGGTATCCTACTTCATACATTCAAGACACATATCGATATATCTACCCATAGGGGGGCATATTCTACATGACTACACCATCCAGGTTATGTCATTCTTACACCACACAATCTAGCTATCATGTTGATGTACATTACTTACAAGCTTACATAGATTACTCTATAGATATTAGTGTATAGAACTTGTGTATTTTTTAGCATATACCTAGTCTTGTATTACATGTCTTGCATACTTTCACTTATTTCTTTGATTAGTTATATATGATTGTATTTACAATATTTATATGCTTTCATTTCTTGCTTTGCATAAATATATGTGATTACATTTCTTAATTCCTATTTTACCTCTTGTATGTACCTTAGGACATTTACCAATGTCATTTGCTTGTACTCTTTTATGTGCCTATGGCCCTCATGCCAACCTTGATTTTTTTCAGTTGTATGTGTATGTGACATTTGAACATACTTTGTATACTTTTTTTTGGGTTTGAGTGACATGTGCCCACATACCTTGTTTTCTTGGCCCCTTGGCCACTCTTTCATGTTTCTAGCTTCTCACTTTGTGTGCTTATTGCTTGATTTCTTCTCAACTATCTATAATGCCATGATCTACATCATGCATTATCTTACTTTCTTGGATGCCATGATGGACATCATGCTCCATCCTTCCTTCCTTAACAACTAATAGCCAAGAACTAACAACTAACATTTCTAGTTTTAATTCAGTATACTACACATGTTATTACATTGGTACATCTATCTAAGCATTCCCCTATTGATCTAACAATATCCAAAACAAAATATGCTATATCTTGAGACATATTTTTAATTATCATTGTTATATCATGTATTTTGTAACATAACACACTTACAGGGATATTTATTTTGAGGGAAGTCATTACAGGGTCTTCATTCCTACCTCAAAAGAGGGGGAAACAAGCAAGGGTTTTATCACAGAGATTAAATCTCCTAACCAATTGATAAATTAGTTTTCAAAACAATAATCAAAGGTCAAACTAGGCAAAATAGAGCAAAAAAATAGTGATGATTATAGAACAGTCATCAATTTCAGCAAAGGATAATAGTGATGGACATGGATAATAGTGATAGATAGTAGGGTGTCCAATTTTTAGCACTCCTATCCAAACATTAAAGAAACTAGATTTTATAGAAATAGATAGAAAGGTTAGCTTATCTATAGTTTTTTTAGATATAAATTAGTCTAGATTCAGTAGTTTTAGTATAGTTTTTCTTAGAGAATACACATATAGGGGGAATCATGCATGGCATGATGGGTCTCACTTCTAGTTTTAGATTGGGAAATCGATATAACTTCCAGATCAAAATACATGTTATAGACACCAGTGATTGGAGGCAATGTGTACAACACATTGGTATAATTTTCTTTCTAAGTTTAGTATATTATCTAGGCATTCTTAGTACTTATTTGCCTTATTCCATCTACAAGTGGTGGGCATCATTTTAGAGTGGCTTTAATAAAAGCTCAACCTACACATTCTTGAGTGGATTCCACATAAGCCTAGTTTCTAGTTTTGGAGTGGCTTTCATACAAGCCTAATCTCCTCCTTCCATAGTGGCCAAAATTGGCCTAGTTTCCAATAGACATTTAGCTATCCATACCACATTGTTAGATTTCAGATCATTCATGGGATTCAGAAGCTATCTCATACAATGCACATTCATATTGATATTAGTTCATAGCTTCACTTAGTGGGTAACGATGGAGCCAAATGTTTAGCTAGCCTTTTTATTCTTGAGCCACCTACTTAGAGGGATTAGAAACATAGTCCAAACATCAATTATCACACATATGATCACATAAATTCACTTAGTGGGTGATGATAGATCTAAAGGGCCATCCTTTGGATTCTTGAGCCACTCTTAGAGAATTGAGAACTCAGCTCCATTCATAATATTACTCTTGGTACAACACATACATACCATTAGTTAGCATCATCCATCATCACTCAACATCAAAATAGGTTTTATATTGGTTCACATACTTGGTGAGGTGTATTCATTCCTTTCTCTCCCTCTTTATCTTACCTAGCTTTGTATGTTCTTATTTTAGATATAGTGTATTAATTAAGAACTGATCTAATATGTGTTTTCTCTTGCAGATTTACACTTCATAATGTGCTCTCTCTATGCACACCCAAAAAATCATAGCTTCATGGTGTTCACCCTTGTAGGTAAGTTCAAGTACACTTTCTACTTTTCCTTTATTCTAGTATTTCACTTTGTTATATCACTAGAATAAAGGGGGGAAAATGTAGTCATATAAAATGTTAAAATTGGTAGATTGAGTGTGGATTGTGACACCCAACCCATAGGTCCCCCTTACATGCTTTCATGAACCTTATAAACATCTTTTTACTTATTCCCAATCATCTATAGACTTTTGAGACTTGATTCCATCTCAGCTAGGCTATATTTCTCATGATAGTTCCATCCCTCTAGGTCCCAAGCCTGTAGGATAGGAGCACTGGGGTTAAACTATAGTGCTAGACCTTAGGGTGTTCCATTTCTAAATTTCAATCCTAAATGACCATTTCCTTTTAATTCTTATTATTCATTATGTCATCCTAGCATGAATACATTTAACCCATGACTAATAGATATCTATAAAAGCACATTCAAAGTTCATTTAGAATGGGTTGACAAATATTATAAAAGTATGCAAGAATAAAAGCAAGACCACTAAGGTAAATTTTCCTATTCTCTACATATAGCCATCTAATATAGCTACCAACATATTCAAACCCTCACACCAGTCCCTAGACACCTCAAACACACCTAGTTTAGCATTTTTGCATCCACATAACACTATTTCATAAAGCACATCAAATGGGAGAACTACATATGGCTTGATCCCTCTTTGAAGTATTGGTCTGTAGGCAGTGTGACCACATAAGGGGTGTTGATACATGTCTAGTGTATCTTACACAAAATAACCCTCCCCCCTCTTTCTAAAATTTCATTCAAACATAATGAAGGTCTAGGTTTGAAGATTAAATATAATCTACAAGGAGCTCCATCGACATTCAAGATTCAAAATTTCATAGGTAGGCTCACATAGGGATAGTGGATAGAACCTAGAAAACTCAGATCTCTATGACCAATTTAGACAATAGTGGTAGGACCTAAACTATATCACTAGACCCTAAAGTGTCCTATTTTTAGTGCTCCTATCCTTTCACCAAACAAAATCCAGAACTAGATTCATGACATTGTCCCAGTCCTACACAGTCGGTATTATCCCAATTTTAAGCTAAGTTACATTTCTCCCTATTTATTGCTATTTTGAGAAAGGCTTAAAAGGTAAAATAAATTATACAAATTATTACTCTAATTATTGCAATATTATTTACTAATTTATTTATTCCAAACCCTTGACTAAAATAGGAATAAGACTCTAATATTCCCAAAATTGTTAAATCACCCCTTTATCACAAAAATGGATACCTATACATTGGTTGTAGGGTCTATTGTCACTTGGATTTGCACATTTTAAGGAGATGAAAAATCTCTCCTCATCTAAGTGGCATAATGGAAACACCTCTAGGCTTGTGGGTAGCCTAAGGAATGAGGTGAGTCTCTAGATAGGGCTAGCTCCCTTGATGTACCACTTTGGATCACAACTAGAACTAAAATTTGTGGGTGAAAAGGGAAAGAGATAATTGAAAAAACTATCTTAAGGGAGGTTATACACTAAATATATTGATGACTTCCAACCATATGCATATTACACTTGAAATTAAGGGACAAACTAAATATACAGTTCTCCAATATTCTTCTTCTCACATCAATGTTACTTTATGAGGTTATGGACAAATGTGTAAAGCTAGGAGGACTAGACAAGAGGCATATGAGGGCACTAATGAATAAAATAACTCACTCAATACTTGAAATTTCCTATCAAAATTCACATTACCTATAAAAATAAGCTTTCCAATTGTAAATAGATGGTAGAATGAAATAACATGCTAAGGAATCCATAGTCCTCACTTATGTAAATCAAACATTCTAGATGAACACACTAAGAATAGTCATGGAAGAGGTAAAAATAATTAGTATTATTGATAAAAATGTATAAAAATTATTATGTATTTTTCATAATCAAGTGGAGCATCCTTATAATGGCCAAAATGGCCAGTTCTTATAGAGCTTGAGAGAGAGAGAGAGAGGAGATGAGAAAAGTACAACGGTCACAAGGACAATTATTAAGCTAAGAGAATTAGTTAATTATTCATGAGAGGAGGATATAGGATGAACCATGTAATTTTAGTAATCCCAAGTGTCAATTAAAAGTATAAACTCCATGAAAAGTGGCATAAAATCCTTGTCTTGGCTCATAAAAACTACCTTCATGTTTGGCCCTATTTAAATGCCTCATAACTAATTAAGACCAAGTCTGATGATTGTGATGAAGGTTAAAGAAACCATACATGCCTCTCCATTAATTTTTTTAATTCTTTGTCTTATGAAATCAACTATAAAGGAGCTATCATCAGCTACAGTTTAGAAAACTCTTCCTTCATGAACCATGCATACTTGACCTTAAAATTTGGCTTCAATTGCCCATGAAAATATATGGGAAGGAGTGGATAAATTTTTTTAATACCATAAATGGGATTATAATCATTAGGTACACCTAAAAAATACATCCTCTTTAAGTTTTCACACCTTTCACTAGTTTGTCTAATATGCTAGTTTTGACTGGCTGAGATGAAGCACCTAGTTTGGAAAGTTAGGAATTTTTTTATTGAAATGAAATTATTATATGGAGTTATAAAAAGTATAATACTTTCCCACAAACTTTATTTCACCTTAAAAATACTCCTTTAGCCTTTAAAAAATTAAATGGTCAAGAAAATCCTATTTCTCACCCCATTTGTACAAGTCCATACAACTAATTTACATGTGAGGGAGATTGAGTGAGTACTATGCAAGGTTAAAAAGGTTTCATGTCCAAAATAGTCCATATATATGGATATTTATCCTTGTTTCTCAAATCAGGTCTCTGTAAGGGTTTAACAAGGGTTTCTAAGTAGTTAAACCTCTTAAGCATTATTCATAAAATTAGGACATTAAATTTGTTAACCAATTCCACTAGATGTTTGTTCAAGGACCTCATAAAATTCTATAAAATCCTCTGGCCTCCATGAAAACCCTCCAAAAATATGTGAGCACTTGAATCTATCCTATTGAGCTATTTTCCTCATCTTACACAAGTTTGAGTTAGTTTAAGGCCCAAAAATGGCTTTCTATGATTTTCCTTGCACTTTAAAATCTTGGGCATCTTTATTAAGATCCCTCAAACATATTTTAACAAGTTAGAAAGCATGTGAAAGTCCAAAAATGACATTGGTCTCTTATTTGGTCCTTTAGTTTAACCCTTGCTCTTAATCTTGTCTAAAATCTTAAGAGATTTGGACCTTTATGCTAATTTTCACTTCTCTATTATTGATTTCCAAAATTAATATAAGAGTATTTCCACAGTCCATTGAATTAGCTAGAGAGTTTCTAGAAAAAACTGTGTTTGTTTTTTGTCCTAAGTTTTATTTCATACTAAACAAGCCATGGATTTACAAGATTGAATTAGGTGTCTCTAATATTTTCATTAGCCTTTTGAAAGGTCTCCTTGGCTTCTAATTACTCTTTTTACTCATTTTCTAGAGATTGTAGGTTGAATACATGAGGGGAGTTTCCTTTATCTAAGGCAAAACAAAGGGCACTCCCCTACCTCCTCAAAAAAAAATGAAAATTAGAGAGGCTTAATAAAATTTCAAGGATACTCTCCACAAAAATTTATCCCCTAATCTTATGTATAGGACCTCTAAAAACATACAAGTCTAAGACAAACTTGCTAAGGAAACATTGTACAGGGTTTTTTCATTCATGGACTATTTACCACATTACTTGAGACTTTTACTACCTAATTATCACGTCATTAATGTTATAAAAGGTGATAACCATTATTTTATAAGTTTTCACTTTCAATTTTATGCTTTATATACTTCAAATAACCAACCTATTTATCCTCTACCGACCCTATAGTCAACTATAGTTGACTATAAGTTCCTGTAGGTGCATATTACCTTCTTGAAGATTGGTTATAATGTAAAAAGACTTATTTAATTAACCTTGATCTCAAACAACATCCATTTTAACTAATATGATTCTTTGGAAGCCTTCAAAACATTATTTGAGGTATCTAGTTAGAGTCACAATTCCATACCTTGCTGGATTGAGACATCCCTACCTTAACTCTTTCTTGTGGTGTTATTTAGCTCATTAAGACCTATTCATGATGTGAAAATAGATCCATTTGAATCTCATGAGGTCCCATAATATATATTTAAATTTGAATTCTATTTGAGTGACCCAAAAAACACCTAAACACTCATTTTAACTCACCATTACTGTACCCTATTATAGGTGTACTTTTCTTGAGGAAAAGACCCCTGAGGTACCTATAAAGGTAGTAACATTACTTATATTTTCCTTATAATTATTATATAGGTAATGAATGATCATTTTCACTAAATAAAACCTTTCCACCATGAAGGTATGGCCCATTATCAACCTTAGGTTAAGATTTGAAGGATGCAGTATGGCTATAGGTGAGTGTTAGGCCTATGTATGGATTGCTCCCACCCTTGGTAAGTGAAAAACATATTCAATGTTACTCTTTGATTATTCACATGGAAATTATATGTCTAATAGTGCAATTAGACCATCCCACCCTACTAGCATGGATTTAGATTAATTTAATTTATTTTAGAGACCACTTAACTGACATGATTGTAGACATCATTGACTGGTTTTAGTGTTTAGAAGACAATTTGGAGCCTCTTAATTACCATCTTCCATTAGCCTTCTCTCTCTAAAAATTTGAAACTCTCTTGTCTATGCTAAGGGATAAAGGGTATGCTCATTATATGTATAAAAGTGGAATTACAACCTTATAATATTACAATTTCTAAACATGGTTGGGCCTTTATTTTGCCTCTTTGGGGAATGTGGGCCTAAAACAGTTATTTGGATTTTTTGAGCATGGTTTTCAACTCCATTTGCATACTTAACACATCAAACATGTATACTTAGGTCTCTTCTACATATTAGGGTGTAAATTAGAGTTATAATTAATTATTTTAACACATCATAATGGTCATTTATCTCTCTTTAGTACCACCTATAAGTGATCATACAAATGTGCAGACTGACAGAGTAAAGTTACAAACAATGTGTATGTTTCTGACGTTTCATGAGTTTAGGAATTTATTCAAGGATTTAAAATTTATTACCTTCACCATATAAAATAATTTTCTTCTCAAAAACTTCCTTCCAATAATAAATCCTCCATGAGAGCACTTGTAGGTGCACACTAAGTTGCTTACAAGCAAGCAGTGGGGAAAAGTATAGGTAGTGAACATTATTTTGTCATCCCATGAATTCTATACTTATCCAAATGATGTATAATTCACCCCTCACATTAAAAAACATCTAAAAAATGTATTAATACCTCATTTTCAATGTGGATTCCTTCATAATAGCACCAATACATGCTCATTAATGGCTATTAGGCTATAAATATTGCATGTGACTACAAATTCATGAAAACTACATTAAAGAATGAATATTATAAGGTGAAGGGGAGAAATATCACATTTAAAACATGACCAAGGACTTATTATAGCTCACTAAAACCATGAATAAGCATGAAGATATAGAACATGGTGAAAAACTACCAATAACATAGAATGGGATGAGTCTACAAACTTGAGGTGATTAGACTCTCAAATAAACTCCAAAATTTAAAAAAAACATGGGGAACATTAGATAAGAAATATAAAATCATATAGAACCAACCTCAACTACTAGTTCATATGGGATTCTCTAAACCAAGGCAAAACCTATAGGGTGCATAGATTAGCAAGCAAATTTGGAAGGTCAACTTCCTAGATATAGTTCATAAAGATCATGATACCATTCCTCTAAAACCAAACATCAAATGGAATCTAAATTATTTTATAATATACCCCTAAGATCATTTTATTTGAAACCCCTTATGTTGACCATACCAAGTACAAACCTGTAGGTCACTTCTACTTGCCAAAAATGGTGAAAAAGGATAAAATCAATTTTACCTCAAAAATCACACTTCCTAATAAAACCAAGCACGAAATTTATCATAGGGTAGTTGAAGAGACATTTCTTGACCATTTCCCACATGACACACTTCCCAAAGAGGTTGTACAAGTGCCAAACTCTTCTTTCCTCAAGAAAACTACCTTTTTCTCTAATGAACAACCACTTTCAATTAGCAATAGTGGATTAAGAATTATTAGGACACATGTCATGTGACATCACCCATTTAGACCTTCAAACTTTCTAAGAAACCTATATAACTCATTAAATCCACCTTTTTGACCCCTAAAATGATTCAAAATGACTAAAAGGACTAAAATACCTAAATACCAAGGCTAGTAAAAAATTAAGTGACATCAAATAACCTATAAAACCCCTTTTTACATGTATATTATCCCCCCAAAACACCTAAAAGTAAAAAATTTACCTATAGGTGCCCTAATTCGACTTAAAAGTTAAATTTGGTCAACAAATTGGTGACTCATAAGGGTAGTATGCCTACTATACTAACTAAGCTAGTAGCCTTATCAGTCCATTGAGCTTAGGAGTTATCTATAGTATAATTCAAATAAGTATACCTTTGATAATTGAACATCAAGACAAAACCACAAATTACCTCCACCACACAAAACAAGGACACACACAAAACAAGACAACAAACATGTGCTTCATGAACACTTATGGAACACACACACATTCTAAAAAAACTAACTCAAACTAACTAACCTAAGATGAGAACTTTCTCTTGGATCAAAAATAAAGTTTGAAACTCTTCTTGATTCATGACATGAAGGATTTAGTGAGACATGTAGCCTTTTGATCCTTGGTATTGATGCCTCTAAATTTCTCATGATGTTTACCAACTCCATTGGCATGATGTTAATTAAAAACTAGGTAGATTCAAACATGTTGGATATAGATATGAACTCTTATTGAATCCAAATATCCTAAACCTTCTTATGTGGATCCTCAATTTCAACCTCATCCTTCATTTCCATATGGGTCTCAATAAGATTGGGTTTCTTCTCAATTACAATTTTTTCTATTTCATCAAGGATATTTGAATACTCTATCCAATCTTGATAATTATCCTCCATGGAAGATGATTTCTTCACCTTGTCATGTAATTGGTCCTCAACTTGGAAAATATCTTCAAGATCTTGAAAGAGCTTCATTTTCAATTGCCAATTATCTTTGTCCTCTTCATCCTCTAGAACCACTACCTCTTTAATATTCTCTTCTTGATGTATGATGTCATCAATATTATGTTCTTGAATATCTAATGCATCTGATGGTGATTCAAGATTAGGATGTGTTATTGGATCATCTTTAAGAGTAATAACCCCACATTGGTCTCAAGAGATTCTTCTAGGATTGCCACCTCTTTGGGGATGACTTGAAACTATTATCCATCCTTAATAGCACATTCATTTTCATGTTGGAGGTGATCATCTACAACCTTTTGATCATATGTAGATTTTTCTTCAAGGGATGCACGATCTTCCATCTTTTTATCCTTCATGGCGATTCCAAGACTAGGCATCTTGAAATCATGTGACCTATCTCAATAAGGCTACCAAAGGGGTATTTTTTTCTCAAGCGAGAGTTATCTTTCCTTATCAACCAACCACTCCTCTTTAGGTTACCACACCATAGGTACATGAAGGCAAAGGGTGATGGGGTGAGGAAAAGATGGACTAGTTGGTGGAGGTGGCATATAGAACTCAAAATCAGATTGGGAATGGAATGTAGGGGGTTCTTTTGGAAGCTCATGGGGAAGGGGAGGTAGACCTTAGGCTAAAACTACTTGATTTTCTTCCTTCCACTTGACAAACACCTCACTCACATCTGATTTATCTTGAGGAATCTCTTGATTAAGGGTGTATGGGGTGTGTTTAGGTATAGGATCTTATTTTGAGTCTAAACCTTCCATCACACCTTGACTAGACAATCTCATCTTTAACTCTAACTCTTCAATTTTCTTGGCTAGGTTCTCTTGGAAAATTATTTCTTGAAGTTCATATGAATCATCATGAGGATAAGGACTACAATGGATTCATATTGAGGATAATAGGTTTCTTGAGTAAGGATGGGAGGAACTTGCAAAGGGTCAACTTCATTCACAACCTCACAATCCTTATCAACCAAAATTCTATCTTCTTTCTTTCCCCATGACTCCACTATCTTACTCAAACTTAGGATGTTAGGATTAGAAGTCTATTTATGAGGTGGTGTGGATGAAATGTGAGAGGGTAATGAGGGTTTTAATTTTACTTATTTTTATACTAAGATGTATTGTTGTATTTTATTATTGGCTAACTCAATTTATTGATCAATGTTTGCTTCAAACACAAGGCTAGTATTTTCAACTCTCTCTTCTACTTGATTTTGAAAAGGATGACTTTAGAAATCCTAATTAGGTTCATGAGTAGGGATAAAATATGGATAATATTAAACTTTGGGAAGTGGATATGAAGGTTGATAGACTTGGTAAGGCTTCTTCTCATGAATTTTTATCTTATCCTCTAAGGATGCTTTCAAACCACTCACATCTAGCATCTCATTTGTAAGCCTTTGACAATTGGCTCTTTCGATAGGTGCCCATTCTATTTTAACCAAATATAAGGCATATCTCAGATTTTTAATGGAATGTATATGGATATCTTGACCACATCATCTTAGATTATCAAGTTCTAGTATGTACCTTTCGTAGCCCAAAAGTGTTTACTTGAAGGTAGAAATGGATGGAGTTAAGGAATGGCTAGGTTGACTAGGAGAAGCAAGATATTGAAGAGGATATCTATAAGACTGATAAAACTCATGAAAAGGATCAATATAATCATATTAGGGATAAAAATAAGCATATTAAGTCTGGTACACTTCATCAAAGGGATGATTAAGAACTTTTTCTTGTTGATAAGGAATAACACAATCTTACAATGTCTCACCAACTTGTAAAGAATAAAAATCAACATAGAAGATAGAAATGAAACCTCATGAAATAAAAAACACAAATAAAAACATCACCAAAAATATTCAAAAATAAACTTGGGATTCTTGACCAGATGATGTAGCTTTGGAGTCACCATTGATGCTTGAATAGATGCCTATAATGGTTGATTATTAAGAGACAACACCAAAAATATCTCAACTTCTTGGACCAAAATCCCATCAAGAATTCCAAAAGCTATTATCACTTGGATTTTCACCCTTTTATGATATTTCAAATCTCTCCTCATCTAATTGGTATAATGGAAACACCTCTAGGCTTGTGGGTAGCCTAAGGAATGAGGTGAATCTCTAGATTGGGCTAGCTCCCTTGATGTACCACTTTGGATCAAAACTACATCTAAAATTTGGGGGTGAAAAGGGATATAGATAACTGAAAACAAAATATCCTAAGGGAGGTGATACAAAAAATATAATTATGACTTCCAACCATATGCATATTACACTTGAAATTAAGGGACAAACTGAACATACACTTCTCCAATCTTCATATTCTCACATCAACGTTACATTGTGAGGTTATGGATAAATATATAAAGATATGAGTAATATACAAGAGGCATATGATGGAAATAATTAATAGAATAACTCACTTAATCCTTGAAATTTCCTAGAATACTCCATATGCCCTACAATAAGAAGCTTTCCAACTATAAATATATGATAGAATGAAATAACATGCTAAGCAATCCATAGTCTTCACTTATATAAAATCAAACATTCTATATGAATACACTAAGAATAGTCATGGAGGAGGTAAAAATTAGTATTATTATTTATTAAAATGTATAAAAATGAGTATGGATTCACCATATTCAGGTGGACCATAAAGTACAATGGCCAAAATGGCTAGTTCTTATAGAACATGAGAGAGAGAGGAGATAAGAGAGAAGTCCAAGGGTCACAAGGATACTTTTAAAGCTGGGATAATTGGTTACTACATGAATTATAATATGGATTTGGGATGAACCATGTAAGGTTAAAAATTAAAAGTGTCAATCCAATTCATAAACCTCATGAAAAGTGGTATGAAAAGTCCTTTAACTTAGATCAAAAAAACTGACCTTCATGATTGACCCTATTTGAATGCCCTCATAACTAATTAATACCAAGTTAAAATTATTTGTAAATAGAATTTAATGTTCATCAATACATTCCTCTTCATGTATTGGTTGTAGGCTTGATCTTCTATAAGTAATTAGAAATGAGCTATCATCATTTGTAGTCCAAAAAACTCTTCCTTCATCCACCTTTCACACTTGGCCTCTAATTTGGCTTTAGTTTCCCATGAAAATACATTAAATGGATTGGATGATAAGTTTCAAGTCAATATATGGACTTATAATCATTAGGGACACCTTAAAAAGACATTCTCTTGAAATTTTCACGCCTTTCACTAGCTTGTCCAATACACTAGTTTTGACTGGCTAAGATGAAGCACCTAGTTTGGAAAATTAGGAGTTTTTTATTGAAATTAAATGACCATAGGGATTTATAAAAAGTATAAAAATTTCCCCAAAACTTTATTTCACCTTCAAACTCATCCTATAGCCTATATAACATAAAACATGGTCAAGAAAATCTTGTTTATCACCCCATCCATACAAGTCCGTATAGATAATTTTATTTTGAGTGAGATTAAGAGAGTAATATGAAAGTTTAAATAAGTTTCATGGCCTAAATATTCCATAAAAATGCATCTTTAGCCTCATTTATCCAATTAGGTCTATGTAAGGGTTTAACAAGGGTTTCTCAGTAGTTTGACCTATTAAGCATTGCTCATAAAATTGGGATGTTAAATTTGTTAATAAATTACACTATATGGTTGTTAAAGTACCTCATAAACTTATATAAAGTCCTATATCCTCCATGAAAACCCTAAAAAAATATGTGAGCACTTGAATCTAGCTTATCAAGCTCTTTTCCTCACCTTGCACAAGTTTGAGTTAGTTTAAGGCCAAAAAATGGATTTATTTGATTTTCCTTACACTCTAAAATCTTGTAAATATATATTATTATCCATAAAACATGTTTCAATAAGTTAAAAATAATGTCTAAGGTGAAAAGCGACATTGGTCTCTTATTTGGTCCTTTGGTTTAACCCTTGCTCTTAAGCATGTTTGCAATCTTAAGAGGTTTGGACCTTTCTGCTCATTTTCACTTCTATGTGATTGATTTAAAAGATTTAATTGTCTCTAATACTTTTATTATTAGTTTGAATTATAGCCTTACCTCATAATTTCTCTTTTTACCCATCTTCCATAGATTGTAGGTTAAATGCATGAGGAGGGTGCCCTCTATCTGAGACAAAATAAAGGGAACTCCTCTACCTCTTAGGAAAAAATGAAAATTAAAGAGGCTTACTCAAATGGAAAGGTTGAAATCCACAAAAAAGAGCCCATGATCTTATGTATAATACCTCTAAAAGTGTAGAAGTCTGAGATAGATTTGCTAAGGAAACAATGTGTAGGGATTTTTCATTCATGGACTATTGACCACATCACTTTATCCTTTTACTTCCCTATTATCAAATCATGAAGGTGCTAAAATGTGATCACCATTATTTTCTAAGTTTTCACTTTCATCTTTATGCTTTATATACTTCAAGAAACTAGCATGTTTGTCCTTTGCCTACCCTACAATCAACTACAATTGACTATGGGGTTCTATAGGTGCACATTACCTTATTGGGGCTTAGTTATGGTGTAAAAAGACTTATTGAATTCACATTGATCTAAAAAAACATCCATTTCAACTGATATGATTCTTTTTAATCCTTAAAAACAACATTTTAGGTATCTAGTTAGAGTCACAATTCCATACCCTATTAGACTGAGACATCCCTACCTTAAATCCTACCTATAGGTGTTCTTTAGCTCATTAAGACATGTTCATAATGTGAAAAGAGTTAGATTTTAATATTTTGAGGTCCCATAATATATATTTAAACTTTAATTCAACTTTAGTGACCTAAAAAACACCTAAACACTCATGTCAACTCACTATTAGTGTATCCTACTATAGGTGTACATTTCTTGAGGAATAAACCCCTGTATGTACCTATGAAGACACAAAATTACTTATCTTCTCCTTATCATGATTATATAGTTCGTGAATTATCATTTTCAATAACTAAAAACTTTCCACCATGAAGGTATGGTCCATTATCAAACTTGGGTTAAGCTTTGAAAGAGGCAGTATGGCTATAGGTGAGTGTTAGGCCTATGCATGGATTGTTCCCACCCTTGGTAAGTGTAAAACATATTCAATATTCAAATTTGATTATTCACATGGAAATTATATGTCTAATAGTGAAATTAGACCATCCCATCATACTATAATTCATTTAAATTCATTTCATTGATTTGAGAGACCACTTAACTGACATGACTGTAGACATCACTAATTGGTTTTAGTGTTTAAAAGGTAATTTGGAGCCTCTAAATTACCATCTTCTACTAACCTTCCTCTTTAAAACTTTGAAAGGATCTTGTTTATACTAAGAGATAAAGGGTATGCTCATTAGATGTATAAAAAGGGAATTAAAACCTTATAATATTACAATCCCCAAACATGGTTGGACCTCTATTTTTCCTTTTGGGGACTATGGGCCTGAAACAATCTTTTGGATTTTTTTGGCATGGTTTTCAACTCCATTTGCCTACTTAACACATAAAACATGTATAATAAGGTATATTATATGTACTGGGGTCTAAATAAGATTTATAATTCATTATTTTAACACCTCATAATGGTCCTTTATCTCTTTATATTACCACTTACAGGCGGTCATACAAATGTGCAAGTTGATAGTGTAAAGTTACAAAAAATGTGCATGTTTATAACCTTTCATGAGTTAAGTACTTTATTAAAGGATTTAAAATGTATTATCTTCACCATATAAAACCATGTTTAGCTCAAAAACTTCCTTCCAACAAGAAATCCTCCATGAGATCACCTATAGGTGCACACCAAGTTGCTTGCAGGTAGGTAGTGGGGAAAAGTATAGGCAGTGAAGATTGTTTTGTCATCCCATGAATTATATACTATCCAAATACCTTAAAATTAAACCCTCACATTCAAAAGGATCTAAAATAGGTGTCAATACCTTATTTTCAACATGGATTCCTCTATAATAGCACTAGTAGATGCTCATCACTGGCTGTTAGGCTGTGAATATTACATATGACTACAAATTCATGAAAACTACCTTGAATAATGAAGCTTGAAGGTGAAGGGGAGAAATATAACATTGAAAACATGATCAAGGACCTATTCTAACTCACTCAAACCATGAACAAGCATGAAGATATAGAACATGGTGAAAAACTACCAATAACACAAAATGGGACCAGTCTACAAAATTGAGGTGATTGGACTCTCACATCAACTCCAAAATTAAAAAAAATCATGGGGAACATTAGATAAGGAATATATCATCATCTATAACCAAATTTAGGAACTAGTTCATATGGAATTCTCCAAACCAAGGTAAAACCTATAGGGTGCACAAATTAACAAGCAAATTTGGAAGGTCAGCTTCTTAGGAATGGTTTATAAAGATTAGTCTACCCTTCCTCTACAACAAAAAATCAAATATAATATAAATTAGTGTATAATATGAGAGCATTTTTCCTAAAACCCATTGTGTTGACCATACCAAGTACAAACTTGTAGGTCACTTTTGCTTGCCAAGAATGGTGAAAAGGGAGAAAAATGGTTTCAACTCATAAATGACACTTTAAAATAAAAATAATAATGTAATTTAGTATGGGGAATCTCAAAATACATTACCTGACCATTTCCCATGTGGCACACTTCCCAATGAGGCCTTATAACTACCAAACTCTTATTTTCCTTAAGAAAACTACTTTTTTCTCTGATGAACCTAATACTTTTAGTTACCAAAAGTGGATTAATAATTATTAGGACAAATTTCATGTGAAATAACTCATTTGGACCTTCAAACTTCCCAAGAAATATGTATAACTCATTAAATGCACCTTTTTGACCCCTAAAATGACTTAAAATGACTAAAAGGGATAAAATAATTAATGACCAAGTCTAGTACAACATTAAGTGACATAAAATTACTTATAAAAACACTTTTGACATGTATATTATCCTCACAAAACACATAAAAGTCAAAAATTTACCTATAAATGCCCCGATTTCACTTAAAAGTCAAATTTGGTCAATAGGGTCATCATGAAGGTTGGGCTAGATAGTGAATGTATGGGCTAGACTCAAGGCATAGGATAAAAAATTGAAACTATGAGATGGTATATAAAAAATCATGGATGATTTTAAAACATAATCCAAGCGATGACCATGTAATAGACACTTGTAGGCACCTCTCGAGTGTGAAAATAGTGCATAAGGGACTGGTTAATTAGGTTTATCAAATATAAGGTGTTCATAAAGAAGATAGGAAAAGGACACTAGAAACTCAAAGGAAAACAAATGGGGAGTTATCATTAAATAACTTTTGTAAATACCCCCTATAAGTTCCTTTTGGTCACAAAGTAGTCACCTACAGTCTAACTATAGTTTGACAATAAGTGAAAACAATAAGTTGGATATTGGCAATCCAAATGCATATTAGCATCTTGTTAAAACCCCACTATGAGATGTATCTTAGAGACTTAATTGGGACTAATTTAATTGAGGGAAGAGGTTTGGAACACAAAAACACTCATCTATAGGACCTTGTTTTACCATCAATAGTCAACTACACTTGACTATAGTTCAAAAATAAGCTATAAATGTTATGGTCTTGGTGTTGACATAGCTTGAACTTGGAATGAGTGGATACAAGTGAGTTTGAAAATGGATTAAGGATTTAAATAAGGTCTTAATGGAAATTAAAAAGGTTTGGAATGTGTAGATACACCTATAGGTAGGCCCCATTTCTAAGGTATAACATAGTCAGTCTATCATATAGGCTTAGTTAAACAAAGATATGTAGTAAAGATGCAAATATAGAAGACAGAAGGTTTGTAAACATGTTTAACACATATAAAATGATATTTAACATCAATTTTAACTCTTATAACATGTAAATATTGGAATGAGAGTCTCAATAAGATAACATACAATCCATGAGTAAACACTATACATAGTGAACTTTCGTATGAGTCTATCTTGGATTTTTGGATAGTTGAAGGTTATAAATATGAAATCAAGCCATAAAATCTTGAAAAAAATGTCATAATAGATTTTATAATCCATAATTCCTTAATTTTATCTAGGATAATAGAGGAGATGCCTTCTATTATGTCTTAGATAGAGAGTACTCCAAAATGCATAAATCTTGAAAAGTTGGTGGATAAATAATAACAAGTTGAGTTAAGGATTGATTAAAGATTGTGATATTGTGTGGTAGGTTTAATGGGAAATTTAAAAACAAGAAAAACCATGCATATATGTGAGAAAAATGATAGGTTGATTCAAACTTAAAAGGATGTTGATAGACCTACATGGTTTATATTAAGGCTATTATCCATCAAGGGGTCTTCTACCATTTATAACATTAGAATAAATTTCTAACTCATTAAAACATGTTATAGGGATTTATTAGGTATGATTAAGATTTTTTAATTATGGAAGATCACAATGAAACCTCATTTTATCTCAAAGCCAATTTAAGCCTATGTATAATGAAGAAGAAAGCTCGAGTAGATAGGTTTGGAAGTTACCACCTACTGAGAGAATTTGCATGGGAGTCTAAGAGGTTGAGAGATGTTATAGGAGGTACTTAGATATGTTTTTTAGAAATTTTTTTAAGGATTAAACATCACCTCTGTATGAAACATACCTAGAGGGAAAGATTTCTCCAAACCCTCCAAAACCCTAGTTCTAGACTCAATTGGGAAAATGAAGGATAATAAGCATCTAGGATGCATGGAATGAGAATTTAAGTGGTTATACCTTATATATAACTCTCCAATGCTACTTACCATCCACTTAAGGTGTTCCCTACTTGTACATATAGGGTAAAATATATTTTATTAACTATTTTTGGTGTTTTGTAGGTTATAGGGAGATTCCAATAATTAAATTCATATTGGGAGAAGGATTGAGACTTGAGATAACCCCTAAAGTCCATTTTTTGAAACATAAAATCTCCTAAGTGTTTCTATAAATACCTTCATCTTAGCTAATCAAATTTGGCATAGTACACAAGCTAATGAGAGAGTGACAAATTCAATTAGGAAGATTTTTAATGTTTTACTAAAAAATTTAAGGTCATGAAGTGTCTTGAAATGTGTCATTAATTCCCGTGTATGAACTTTTTTGGAAAACTAAATACAAATTTGGTGTCAAGTGTGAAGGGTGAGTGTAAGAGGAGTTATTTGGACTACATGAAATGATAACTCATGTGCAAAAGAATATCAATGATTAGGGATGAAACAAATGCATGCTTGGGATTTTATATAAACCCTTAAAATTATTTAAATCATAAAATATATCCTTAGTTGTTTGTGGGACATTTCAAAAGGATCAAATGATGAAAGTAATTCTCTAAGCAAGCAAAAGGAGTCGTATGCTACATTTTAGGAGTTTCATGAATATGAGGTACATTTTTCATATGATAACTTGCATGGTATGTTTCCTAGTTCATTATCATACATTTTTAACTCCTTTTATAAACATGACACATGTCCTAGTGACTCATGGTCTTCATTCTCTTCTCCTCTCTCTCCAATTCTCTAAGTAGTAGCCATTTTGGCTCTTAAAAACTAATACCACACCTTGTATGGAAAATACCTAGTGGTTTTAACATTTTAATTTGCATTATAATAGTAAATTAAATATATTTTTATTTCATCTCATCTTATTAAAGTGTGTGCAGAGATGTATAGTGAATAGTTAAGAGATATCTATTTATCCTTGCTTTCTCTCAATCCTTCCATGTTTGATTCAAGTGATTTCACTCTATCATGTCGTATGAATTATTTTTAAGTGTATGTATCTATTATTAAGTTTAAAATGAGCCTTATTATCTACATCTTATCAATGGTTTCACTTACCTTGGATAGTCTTCATGCATGCCACCTTCATATTGACATACTAATGCTAGTGCATTCTAGGACTTTTAGACTAGTGTTGTAAGCCTTGCTTATCTATGAAAGAAGTATGATGGTCATGTGGAAATAATTATGCTATATCACCCCCTTATATTAGTTTCATTACATGAAAAATTATATCCCTTTTCACACAAACAATCAACTAGTTTAGGTGATAAGCATTTCAAGGCATATTTAGGGAACTAACCCTTAAACCTAGAGGTCTAATTCTACCTATAGGTACATCCACATACCTATAAGTATTATAATGTTAAAAAAATATAGAGGAGGATTGAACACCCTCATATAGGGTGAAATATTTGGTCATAACAAATCCCATTGTTAGATTTTGGATATTTATTTTTGTTAGCTTATACACTTACATCACCCTATGAACACTAGCATCAATGTTAATGTCTTCATCCTACCACTATTTTCCTATATATAATATTAAATAATTTTTGAAACTTACACCTAATCCTATTAATTTAGATTTTTACCTTTCTAATTATCTATCATAATCTCTAACATGGGTCTTTGATATCATTGTGTAGCAACAAACCCTAGGTATTCCATTTAGGGCATGTGATCTTGAAAAATAAGGGTTATTGGGTTCAAGTGAATTAAATTTAACCTCAAATAACCCTATGTCAATTAATGTTTTATACA
The DNA here is from genome assembly GCA_037957365.1 of Torreya grandis. Classification (NCBI taxonomy): domain Eukaryota; kingdom Viridiplantae; phylum Streptophyta; class Pinopsida; order Cupressales; family Taxaceae; genus Torreya; species Torreya grandis. The sequence continues at coordinate 1,142,597 of JARHVA010001710.1, forward strand.
CAACCATATAATTTGAAGAGGGATTTAAACCAATGTAATTTTCTCCCTTCTGTGGGCTTATGTGTAAACAATGGTGTAATATACTATATGCATGCGAGTGAATATAATGATCTATCTTGTAACTTGGAAAATATTTATTATGAGATGTTATGTTAATTATTAAAACTTTAAGCATACTATAGGTTATAATTGATATAGCTACAAAATATAAGGGCAAACTATAAGATAAGACTTTAGGTGTAGTGAGATGGCAAACACAAGCCTTTAAGTTGTAAGCTAGGAAAAGTATTAAAGGGTAGAAACATGACTATATTATCCAAGTTTATATGAATATTTTAACATATACATCTATATTTGAGTATCTAAATTCACCTCCTTTAATATAATAATGTGTAAATATGAAATTACTAGGTTAAAGGAAATAAAAGCATACCATGGTGTATAATACACCTTACATTGACTTCAAATCTATTTAAATTTGTTGTATTTATATTAAATTAAACCAAGAACATGTTACAAGTGTAATTATTGTATATAATCTAGATATTAATAATTAAAACTGATTGAAATAAAAAACAAGGAATGAGTACACATGTGTGTCAATGTAATAATGTTTCCCCTCGATAGTTTAATTTGGTAATGATGGTTCCTAACCAAAGCATTAGAGATAAGTTAAAAATTAAACCTTAGAGATATGATGAGGGAAATTGGAGGGTGTTCATGTAACCAATATAATATGAGGGTGATTTTTACCAAGTCTATCAATAGAATTAAATCTTAATCACAAAAATCAAGTGTAAACATAATCTAGCCAATCTCACTTGAGTCAAATGGTGTAACCATATAAAATTTACATAAAAATAATTATTTCCAATTCCATCAAGAGTGTTGAATCTTGATCACACTAATCAAAGGATTCATCTAATAAAATAAATAAAATCTCAAATAATGCATCTTGGTAAGGTTGGTGCATGTCCATGGGCTATGCACCTCAACTATGTTTCAAGTTGAAGTATATGTCAAAATGTAAAATTTAATATATAGATTGTATATAAAATGTGTAAAATTTTGAAAAACACTATCTAAAATCTATGTCATAAGTATAAAATTATTTCTCAAATTTATATCTGAATCATGTAAATTGTATCAGATTCTACTAATTTTATCAATTGTGCATATAAGTCATGTATGTATAAATTTACCCCACTAATATTCCCCCATTTTGAGTTGTTAGAGTTGGACACAATCGATGATAAACTATATAGGTTAAAATGCACAAGGTTGAATCTATATGGAGTAGTGAAATCTAAAGAACAACTCATAAAAAGAAGAAGCTTGTATTCACAACAAAAATATATATTAATGAGAATTCATTAGATGAAACATACATATAAAGATACATTATATAGTGAGGAATTAAGACACCCCAAAAGGTAATTAACTCAAATCATAATTATAAAATGAATTAAAGTATATTTCCCATAATGGATTATCATTAACCTAAGCAAGATAATAAACCATGTAGGTAAAACCACATAGTGGTAGCCCCTTAAGTGTAGATTAGGTGGGTATAAGAATTGGGTTCAAGCACAAAGTCTTGAGGAGGTACCCAAGAACATAGATATGATCCCCTAGAGTAGGAATAAAATGTGGCTACCTAAACCCCAACAAGAGCCCATAAATGAAGATATTTGCTCTCAATGAAAATTTTGGTAAATATATCAATAATTTGGTCCATTGTACATATATAATGGATATTAATTACTTACTCATGTGTGAGATCCCAAATGAAATACATGTGAATCTTGACATGCTTGGTCCATTAATGGAAGATCATATTATTGTAGATTTAGATTTTTCTTTGGTTATCATAGAAGATGACTATTGGTCATCAAAATTGGATGTCAAACTTAGTGATAACCCTTTGAAACTAAATAGCCTCAATGGTATCATTGACTAATCATCTATAATCTACATTAGTATAAAAGAAATTAATAACACTTCTTGTTTGACCATCTAATTAGACTTGAACTAAGGGAGAAACTATAGCTTGAAGTAGATGTATGATTATGAATATTTATAGACCAATTTGAATCTATACAACCAATAAATTTGATGTTGATGTTTGTTCCATAGTGAATCCTAAAACTATGATTACCCTGAATGCAATGGAGAATCCACTTAGCTTCTTTCTAATGTAATTCATGTGGATCTTGCATGAATATGTAGACCATGCCCATTGCATATGAAATATCAGGTCTAGTTTCCATTAGGTAGATGATACTACCAAAAATATTTCGATGTGAGGTAGAATAAACCAAAGTAAATGGACAATCAACCTCAAACTTCACACCAAATATAGGAGTTAAAGTTGGCTTAAAATTAGCCATGTTAAACCATGCAAAAAAATCAAGAGCATACATGGATTGTGCATTAGTGATCCTAAATTTAGATTGAGAAACTTCAATCCAAAGGAAGTAGTGTAACATGCCCAATTTAATCATTGAGAACCTATCAGAAAAAGTAGTTTTCACTATTGTGATTGTGGATGAATAACTCCCTATGATCAATAAGTCATCCATATAGAGAACCAAAATAAACAATGAATCATCCTTACATAAAAAATAGACATTTAGATCATAATGGCATTAGGTGAACCCAAATAAAAGAACAAAGGAGTCCATCTTTGCATACCAAGCTTGAGGATCTTATTTGAGGCCATAGATTTCTAAAGTTTGAAAACTAATGAGGAATATTCCACAAATAATTATGGTTTTCTCTATGTATATTTACTCTTTTAGGTCATCATATATAAGGAACTCTTCACATCCATTTGATGAAGATCCCAATGATGTGTTGTATTAATGGAGAGAGTGAGTTGGATTAATTTCATTTTGGAAACTAGGGTGAACATATAAACATAGTCAATGTTAGGTACCTGAGAAAAACACATTTCTACTAAACATGATTTGAACATGTCCATTGACTCATATTTTATAAATTTTGTTTAGTAGATCAACTTACATTAAACAATTTTTATTCCCTTAGGAAGATGGAATAAATACCAAGTGTTGTTCCTTAGCAAGGAACTGTATTCCTATTCCATAATAGTATCCCACTCAGGAATGTTTAGTGCCAAATAAAATGACTATCGATCAGAAGTAGATTTCATGAAATAATGTGGGGAATTATATAATTATGAGTAGGTTCACTTAGTTTCTAATATATCTCCAACCCATTTTCCAACACTATTATGTGTCTATCTAGCCCAAAGAGGACTAATGATTGGAAAGTTGGGAGGAGATTCTTCATCCTCTTAATATATTCTAAGAGGATAAACAAAAACCTCATCATTACTCTCATAATAAAAACTAAAAAATTAATACAGATCATTTAAAATCTACTCAAGTAGATCTAAATCATTATAAATATCATCAAATCCTAGTGCATCTATCCCGTAACACCTTTAAAATATCCAATAAAGATGCAAGGCTAACTTTGAGGTTCCATTGCCTTATGTTTCTTATTATAAATGTGGGCCATATTAGGATATATAATCACTTATAAGTGATATAATGTGGGTTTATAAATAATTCAAGACTTAAAAAGAGTGACTCCCTTCAATGATTTATGAAGAGCATGGTTCTTTATATAACATGCATAGTTGATGGACTCGACCCAATAATGAGGTGTAGAAAACTTGGAATATAACATAAAATTGGACATTTACTTCAAGGACCTATTCTTATTTTCTATAAAACTATTATAATAAAGAATATATGTAACTATAAATTATATTTCATTCCCATTTGATGTATAAAATTACTCAAAATAGTTACTAACATACTCACCACCATTATCGGTGCACAAAATATTGATGGTTTTACCTAACTATTTTTCTACAAGTCCATTGAAGTATTGAAAATGATCAAACACATAAGATTTATACTTAATAAAATACACCCAAGTATGCCTCAAAAAATTCATCAATGAAATTAAGCATGTACTTTGTCCTGTTGAATGAAAGTCTCAGAAATGGGCCAAAAATGTCACTATGGAAAATTTACAATATCTATTTAGCTTCCCATGATTTTACCTTGTCAAAATTCTCCTTAGGATGCTCACTAAATATGCAACCTTGTAAAAATCCATAAAAGAAATTGACTCATGGAAACTCTAAAACCATGTCTTGATGAATGAGTTACTCCAGGTAGTGATAGTTGATATGGATGAACCACTCATGCCATAGTTTACTAACCCCATGTGAATTAATGAATAGTGTAGTGGAGGGTTGATCATGATCAAAATATGATAAATTATACAATCACAAATAGTGCTATTTTAAAAAATGAAAAAAAGGAGTCACTATATGCTTCCATAATAACCACTAAATTAGATGTTAACTCAAATTTTTTGCTCAAATCAATGTGAGTGATTTGATAAACAAATAGGAGATTTATGGATAAAGAGGGAACACATAGATCATCATCAAATGTTCCATCATTCACTTAAATAGATTAAATCCCACTAAATTCTATGGAGGTATTATCACCCAATAATATGGAAGGCATATAAAAAGGCTCCAAGGATGAGAACATATCTTATGATGAAGCCATCTGTTGTGATACACTATAATCAATAACCCATGTGTAAGCTTTAGACACAACTACAATAAGTGATTTTCCCTTCTTACTATATTTGGCCTTAAAAGACTCATGTTCTCACAAATTTTGATTGGAATAATTAGGGACACTAATATTATGCTTATCAAGCATTTTTATCAGTTGGTCAATCTACTTATTCCTGCATTTAGATTCATCATGCTCAAATTTCTTATAGTAGCTGCATGTGAGTCATTATTTCTTGGGTATTTGATTTAGGAATACCAAGAAAACAAACATCATTTTTGATTTGTTATAAATTCATGTGTTATTTAGAGTCCATTTTGGAATGAAAATGTATGTGAAGGATCCTCTAGGGTCCATTTATGTCTTTGAGGTCATTTGGAGTCATCAAGAGTCCTAGGAGTGAGTTTTGTGTATATTTGGAGTTTTCCCTCCAAAAGTATAAATTTGAAAATTCAAATATTGGAACTAAGTCTAGAAGGGGAATAATCATGATAAGAAAGGAATACATGAGATAAAATTTTCAAAAGGATCCAAGGAGTCATGTAAAAGTGGTTTGAAGACATTTCATGTCTAAGTCATAAAGGTGGTGAACATTAAAAGTCATTTTTAGTGATATAACCACTATCCTCATGTTGAGTTGTAATATAAGAGAGTTTTTATCTTGTAATTACCATAACCAACATTGAATTTAATTGAGAAATAAATTTTTACATGAGTGGTATAATGTAGGATAGATAAGAGAGTATGGAGAGTGGAGAGAGATCCAAGAAGGAGGAGGAGAAACCAAAGATAGGGAGAATGTATATTCTCCTCAAAAAAGTTGACAAGTCCATGAATGGACTTAGATCTAATAGAGAATAATTAAAAAAAATAAGAAAGGAATTTCATGTGTTTAAGATTATATTGAATATTATGTGTATTTATATTATTAATGAATTATTTTAATAAATCCTTGAGGCTATAGGCAAACCCTTGTTGTGCATTATTATAGGTTTGGCAAAGAGACTGTAGGCTATAGTTAAGGAAGAGAATGGTTGATGAAGTTGGTGAAGTTTGGTTCGAGGAATTTTCAGTCATCTATAGGTAAGATTAAGGTCATATCAAGTTGTAATGTTTAGTTTTTATATTCTCCAAAATGGATAGAACCTTAAATATAATGTTCTTTGATGAAAAACCTGTTATGACTATGACAATCCTAGACTATTGTATATTAATATATTTTAATCTTTATATCAAGAAGGTCATTATATTATTTGACAATATTCTCTCTCTCTCTCTCTCTCACACACACACACACACACACACACACACACACACACACACACACACAACCAGGGTTCATGGTGAGGATTTGGAAGACTAGTTTGAAATTAAAACAAGTAAAAAATGTTCAATATCTAGTCACTTTAAAGGTTACCCTATTTACATAGATGATAAGATCTTGATATTTAATATATGCAAAAATACCCTTAAAGTAGGGAAACACCATATAATACTCCTTTAGGAAGGAATAACTCCACAATGTATCTTCAAGGGGACAACCTCCAATATCCTCTTACAATAGAAGACTCAATGCTTACTTGATATCTTTACCATGATAATCATCTCCTACATATATACATCTATCTAACCCATGGATGGGTAACCTCCTAATCCCAATATAGGCTGACCATTACCCAATGTACTACTTCCACAAGTTACTCTATTATCCTAATATATTATACCCATATAACTAAGGGGATGTGTGCCACATGTCAGCATCTCCATCAACCCATATACAATAATATATCATACCCATAGGTACATAGCATTACTTCCCTCCTTGACATGTTTCATCCCTGAAACATGGGAAGAAACCAAATAATTAGTGTGCTTCAAATCATTACACACTTGTCTCCAATCTCGATCATCTAGCCATCCAAATGTGATCTTGGTAGGTGATAGCTCTCCAAGCTTATTTCCAAATTCCCTTATGCTCCTCTAATTTATTTCATGATCATAATTATATTGCTTTGGTGTCCCAGCATAATTAATTCTCTTTTTATTCCGTGTACCATATTCCATTGCACTTCTCTGATTCCAACCATGACCATAGTAGGTATTCTTCCATGCATAGTCATAATGATTTCCCCATTCATTCCATGTGCCATAATATTTTTTCTTTGGATTCCATGCATATCCATAATGATTGGAAATTTTATTTCCTGTATAGACAAAATGATTGTTATTATGGCACTTCCTCACCTAGTTCCATGATTATTTCCTCTCATGATGATGTGGGTGTCTATATACCTCAACCTTTTCCAATACTTTGACCTTATCCACCTTTGCTTCTACCTCTTCCACCTTTTCCTTATTTGTCTCTTGAGTAGATGAAGTGTTAATTTGTAGTGTGTCTTTATCTATATCATCTAAATCTTTATCATGATCTTCATCACCTATTTTAATCTCATCCTCATGATCTACCTAGATTGTTATTGGTGCCTTTTTCACTATGATATCTTGTAAAGTGATCTTGTTTTTCTTATACCAAAACTTCATGAATTTTTTTTGAACATTAATATTAATTTTTCCCAAAGTCTCTAACCATGGATATCCAAGAACTATATCCACATCATCCATATCCAAAGCATAAAAATTTGAATGCAAAACATATTTTTCCATAATGAGCTTCAGATCTTCAAACATTGAAATATTCTTACCATCTACTTGAACCTATTTGATATTCTTTACTTGAACATGTAGATGTTTGGAAAAATTCATGTTGATGAAGTTATACTTACTGGTAGGGTTTATGGACACAATAACCCTTTTCTTTTGAATGCATCCATGAAATTGAAAAATTGACTCAGATTTCTTTGGAGCCAAATAAATTGAACCTTTATCATCCAATTATTATTATTATTCTTCTTATTATTCATATAATTCTTCTTATATTGCTTCTTCTACTTATTCTTCTTCTTGTTCTTCTACTGATTCTTTTATACTCCAATATATGCAAATACCACTTTATCACTCTATTTAGTACATAGTCATTGCTTTGTTTATACATTTAAATGCCAAGGAAGGTATTTATGTGCTTGAATAAATGAATGGTTATGAATTTTGGTAAATTCATAATCACATTTGGAAGGATACTAAGCTTTGAGAACATTCCATTAGAAGGTTAGAATCTTTAGAGTGTAGATAGACCCCTGTATCCCCACATAGTCCTTTAAAGGACTCATAAAATTTTGAATTTTTTCAGTTCAATACATATTAGGATTGACCAAAGGTTATAAACTATTTAAGAAGGTGTATAATGTTAAAAAAAACATTGGAAGGTCTTTTATCAATTTTTAATCTCTTAAAACTAAAGATAATGAATTTAGTAGCCTATATAGACAACCAACTAGGGTTTGGAGAGTAAAAACCCCATATCTTAAGTTTTAACCTCAAAATTTCATGAAACTTTGTAATATTCCCTTTTTTTGGTTTAGATAAGTATTAAATTGGTTTTGGATAATAATAATAATACAAAATAGTATGGTTTTGGTGACTGTGGGTCAATTGTAGGGCTAATAGGCCTAATTGAAAAGAAGCTTATAAATGAAGTACCTCCTAAATATGGAGTTAGACATTTAAAATTTATGAGGAATTGTAAGAGAATAGAGGGTGATGAAATATTCATTTATATTTTTTATATGACAGGTGTATTATTCAAATAAAGAGAAAATATAAAAAAGGCTACAAGGGCATGGTGGCACTAAAGAGGTTAAAGAGTGAAAATACATGGTGGAGTGAGACTGAGAAGTTTAAAGGGGTTATAAAAAGTTTAATATGATCATTAAATATCATACATGTTATTATACTATCTTCATGAAACCTATAACAAGATTAGTGTGTTTAAGCCTTGAAGAGCTTGTCTAGAGTGGCTAGTGTGAGCAAAGTGAGTGAATTCTTGATGAGGAGATGAATAAAAGGATGGAATGAGTGAAATAATGACTGATTAGGTGTTTTAAGGGTATAATAACATAGATAAGTGATTAAAAGGTTATTCAAAAACAAAGTTATAGCAAAGGAGACTATATAGTCTAGTGAACAAGTTGGAAGACATCAATGAAAGTTGATCCTTAAGAACAAATCCAAATATTGGAATTTGAAATAAATATTAAAAATAAGTGGAGATAAGATATAGGATGGTGTTTATGAGTATTTTACCATGTACCTATACATCATTTGGTATTAGATCAAGGTAAACTCTTGGTTCACTTTTTTTTCAAGTTTCTTAAAGCTTGGTTATTTGAGTTTGACAAGGATTGCTATGAGGAATATATGAAGTGACATTGTAGGGTATTTTATGATAAGATAATGGTATATGTATAACATATTATATTCATTATAGGTAAATTAAAAATTTATAAATAGAGGAACTAAGGCCCCAAATTCCAATGAGAAGGACTTGAGACCAGTCAAGAAAGGACTAGAGAAGGTAGAGTGAAGAAAGAGCATTGAAGCTCAAGTGAGAAAGAGAAGAGAAAAGAATAAAAGAGAGAGTTAATAATGATAATATGAGTCATATATATAATACTAAATGAAGATAAAATATATAAGAGAGGTAAGATTTCTAAGAGGAAGGCTTAAGTAGGCCTAAAAAGTGAAGAATAAATGAGAAGATGGATGTAGAAGAGAAAGTAAAAGATATGATAAGAGAATTAGGGTAGATTTTGGAGAAGATAGATCTCATGGTGAATATAATTAAAGGACAATGAATCCAATGTATTAGCTATAGTATGATAAAAAGGGTGAAGTGGCCACTAGAGCTACTTAGGAGAGAGAAAATGCACAAGATGAGTGTCTTGAGGAAAGAAAAGAAAAGAAAGAGTGAAACCCATAGAATCATAACAGTTGAGGAGTTTAAAAGAGAGAAATAAAATGGAGAGGTTTAAAAAAGAGTTTCTATTAAAGATAAAATGAAGAAGAGATAAATTCTAATAGAAGTATTTGAGAGAGAAGTCAAAGAGAAGAGAAGAATATCTATGCAAAAGATATTCATGGAGACTATGTGGTCTCTCATTTTATATTTTAATGCTATTTTTAAATATGTGCATGTAGGCATTAAGGAAATATTGATGAAGGTCAAGAATAAGACCTTAAAACTTGTGAAGGGTGGTTCTAGTACATCACCCATCAAGAATAAATAATAAGATAAGGAAAGAGAACCTATTGTAGAAGACAAAATGATAGAGATTGAAGGAATTTATCATGTTAAAGATGAAATAGAAGAGGAGTTATATGATGATATGAAAATTATTTCAGCTAAAAAAGAGAGATATCTAACCAAAAAAAATGAAGGCAATACATGAATAGATGAATGAATAAATGAACTTGTAACATTGATATGTGGAGGTAAGTGAATGCCTAAGTGTTGATTTTAATTGTACATGTGAAAGGAAAGAAGATAATATGAATATTGGAAGAAGAAAAAACAAGGTAAAATGCTCAAAGGTGATACAAAGGAATGGGTATGTGATGCCTAAATGGCTCAAGAAACTAGGTGGTGAGATGGACAAGGTCAACCCCAAGAAAGAGGTCATACAGTGGAATAATATAGGTGAAATAAAAGAACAAACATGGAGATAAATAATAAAGGGTAGATTGCATCAAGATGACATGACAAGTTACTACTCCAAGATGCATGAAAAAGGTGAGGTAGGGAGCCAAATTCAACCCAAAAGAGTGAAAATAAGAAAATGGATTGAAAATATCATGGAAAGGGTAAAAGATAATAATATTGTAGGTATATCACAAGGGATCATTGAAAAAGAGGAACATGCAAATCCAAGAATCCAATAGAAGAGAAGATGGAGCCAATCAAAAATGAAGAGATAAATATATAGTTGTGTAAGAAAGATTATGAGTGTGAATAAGATAATTTAGCTTAAGGTTTGATGTATAATGTAATTTATGATGATACATTTAAAGTTTATTCAAGTAATGAAGATATTTTTTTGTATAGAAACAATAACATTATTGGATGAGCTTGTGGAAAGGCAAAGAGAAGATGAAACACCTCAAAGAGTTATTAACAAACATGGTATGTAGTAGAATGAGATTGGTTTGAATATCATGAATGAGGGAATCTAAGGACAAGTCAAGGATCAAGGTGCCCAATAAGGTGAAGAATAATATGCTCCAAAATTTGATGAAGTTGATGAAGAGGTGGATGATCTCATGTTGAAGGATATTTTTAGTCCATCAAAAGGGATATAAGTAGGTGAAGTACATAAATATAAGTTCATGGGTGAGCCCAAACAAGAATAAAGAATGGGGAAGTATAAGGAAGCACAAGAAGTTGTGTAAGCAAAGCCACAAGCAAGCAAAGGGAGAATAAGTCAATAAGGTAAATTATTTTAATTAGTCAAGTTATATCTAAGTTGTTTGTTGATATACATATATATTTCAAGTCAATAAGGTTAAAAAAAACATTTTACTATGTTTAAGATGAATGGAATAAAAATTCTCTTTGAAGATAAGTAAGGTCATAGAAAGAGACATCAAGAAATAGAGAAATGTGAGGAAGAGGAAGTAAAGGAGAGATTAATTAAACAAATGATAAAGATAAACATGCATATGAGGCCCTTATAGAAAGGACACATAGTTATCAAGAATAAAATACAACTAATAAAGCAAGCACCAAGTGAAATCAATGAAGAAGAAGTCCATAGAGAAAGAGTGAGAAGGAAGAATAAGAACTATTGGTCCAAGATAGAGTATGATGAGGGACAAAGTGAGTTAGAAAAGGAAGAAAATGAAGAAAATAATAATTTAAATATATGGTACATCTCTTAGAGGTAGAGGATGAATTGACAAGAAGACTAGACATGATTCGAGCAACATTTCAAGTGATAATTCGGGCGATGGTTCTACCCCAATTGGTCGCAGAACTTTTAGGAACCATAAATTTTGCACCATATCTCTATTTGACTCCTCATTTGAACCATTGGAAGGATAAGAATGAGGAGAAAATGATGAGATGGAATAAGATATGCTTTATGGTTTTTGACCCCTAAAATCCCAATGAAAGTGTCTTAAATTTCAATTTTAATAGTGTAGTCTAAAAATAGTAAGTTTCAAAAAATAGTAATTTCTCAAAGTCTGTAATGTTGTAAATCACAGAAGTCAAACCACTTCATCTCCCTTGATATTGATGACCTTCCATATCTTCATCCTACTTTGAAAGTATGTATAAAAATAGATATATCCCAAAAAGGTAATCAAAGATCTCTTCTCAGAGATATGCATATGTTTGGATCAACATATTTGATCAATAAAACATTGCTTCTTAGAGATAACACTATTCAAATTATGTTATTCCTATTTCTTGAATTATATTTCAACCAAAGATCTTGAGTTTGTTATCAAGACAAGGCCAATAAGTATAAGTACAAGATTATAATTCAGAGAAAAGAATAAGAAAGGAGTAGAAATAAGGTGAGAAATAAATATCCTCAAAGAATGAACTGGGAAGTAAGAAATAAGTAGATGACACTCAAATTTTCTCCCTCCTAGGGAGTATGATGTAGGAACATCAATCAAACATACATCATTTTTTGAGTTGTAAAGTCATGTGTTAGTTAGAGTCCATTTTGGAATGAAAATGTATGTGAAGGATCCTATAGGGTCAATTTATGCCTTTGAGGTCATTTGGAGTCATCAAAAGTCTGAGGAGTGAGTTTTTGTGTGTATCTGGAGTTCTCCCTCCAAAAGTATAAAATTGAAAATTCAAATATTGGAACTATGTCTAGAAGGGGAATAAGCATGATATGAAATGAATAGATGAAATAAAGTTTACAAAATGATAAAAAGAGTCATGTAAAAGTTGTTTGAATACATTTCATGTCTAAGTCATAAAGGTGGTGAACATTAAGAGTCATGTTTAGTGATATAACCACTATCCTCACATTGAGTTGTAATGTAAGAGAGTTTTTGTCTTGTAACTACCATAGCCAACATTGAAGTTGGTTAAGAAATAAATTTGTACATGAGTGGTAGTATTTAGGAGAGATGAGAGAGTAGGGAAAGTAGAGAGAGATCCAAAAATTAGTAGGATAAACCAAAGACATGGAAAATGTATAAATTCTTCAAAAAAGTTGATAAGTCCATGAATGGATTGCAAATGTGATAGAGAATGAATCAAATGATTAAGAAAAGAATTTTGTGTGTTTAATCATCTATTGAATATTATGTGTATTTCTCTTATTCATGTGTTGTTTCAATAAATCCTTGAGGATATAGGAAACCCTTGTTGTGTGTGATTACATGTTTGGAAAAGAGACTATAGGTTACTATCAAGGAAGAGAATGGTTGATGAAATTTGGTGAAAGAAGGAGGAATGATCAGTCATATAAAGGTAATATTAAGGTTATATAAAGTTGGAATTTTTAGTTGGTGTATTATCCAAAAGGGTGAGAACCTTAAAGAGAATGTTATTTGATGAAAACCCTAATATGACTATGACAGTTATAGACTATGATATCTTAACATATTTAAAGCTTTATATCAAGAAGGTCATTGTATTATTTGAGAAGATTCATATATGTAAATATGTGTGTGTGTGTGTGTGTGTGTGTGTGTTTATACACACACACACACACACACACATATATATATATACATACATACATACATATACATATATATATATACATACATACATACATATACACACATATATATATACATACATACATATACATATATACACACACACAGATATATATATATATATATATATATATATATATATATATATATATATATATATATATATATATATATATATATATATATATATATATATATATATATATATATATATATATATAACCAGGGTTCATGGTGAGGAGTTAGATGTCTAGGTTGTAATGAAAACAAGTAAGAAATGTTTAATATCTAGTCACTTGAAAGGTTACCCTTTTTACACAGTTATCACTCTATTTAGTACATAACCAATGTATTATTTATACAATCAAACACTAAGGAAGGTATTTATGTGATTGAATAAATGAATGGTTATTGAGTTTAGGAAAGTATTGAGCATATGTGGAAGGAGACTAATATTTTAGAATAGTCCATTGAAATGTTAGAATCTTCAGAGTGCATATAGACCCCTATATCCTCACATAGTCCTATAAACAATTCGTAGAGTTTTGAATGTTACTCAGTTCAAGACATATTAGGATTGAAAAAAGGTTATCACCTATTTGATAAGGTTTATAATGTTAATATATACCTTGGTAAGGTATTTTATCCATTTGAAATGTCTTAAAGCTAAAGAAAATGAATTTAGAAGCCTCTCAACCTCTGTAGACAACCAACTAGGGTTTGGAGAGTAAAAACCCCATATCTAGAGTTATGACTATAATAATTTAAAGAAAATTTGTAATATTATTATTATTTATTTAGAGAATGATTCAAGTATTTTTAGATAAGAAAAATATGGAATAATATGTTTTTGGTGATTGTGGTTCAGTTGTAGGGCTAATAGGCCTAATTAAGAAGAAGCTTACAAAGGAAGTACCTCCTAAATATAAAGTTAGACCTTTAAACTTTATGAGGACTTATAAAAAGATAGAGGGTGATGAAATATAAATTTATATTTGTTATATGACCTATATATTCTTCAAACAAAGGGAAAATCTAAAAAAATTCTACAAGGGCATGGTGGCACTAAAGAGTTTGAAGAGTCAAAATGCATGATGGAGTGAGATTGAGAGGTTTATAGGGGTTATAAAAAGTGTAATATGATCATTAAATATCATCCATGTCATCATACTATCTTCATGAAACCTACAATGAGAATAGTGTGTTTAAGCCTTGAAGAGTTTATCTAGAGTGGCTAATATGAGAAAAGTGAGTGAATTCTTGATGAGGACATGAATCAAAAGATGGAATGAGTGAAATAATGAGTAATTAGGTTATGTAAGGGTATAATAATAGAGATAAGTGATTTCAAGGTGTTTATAAAACAAATTTATAGCAAAGGAGACTATATAGCCGAGTGAACAAGTTGGAAGACATCAATGAAAGTTGATCCTTGAGAACAAAGCCATGTATTGGAAGTTGAAATCAATATTAAAGATAAGTGGATATCAGATATAGGATGGTGGTTATGAGTCTTTTATCATGTACATCTACATTAAATTCCCCTTTGAAGAGGAGGAAAATTTTTATGCTTTATACAATATTATATTTCTCCCTTTTTTTGATATGGGTCCTTCTTCTTCTATTTCTTTTCTTCATTTTCATAAACCTTTTGTTTGTCATGACTCATAATCAAGGCATGTGATTTATATGACTTCAATATACCCATTTTAATGAGATTTTCTTGATCCTAAGTTAAGTTAGTAGCTAATTCATCCAAGGATGGCCTATTCCATGTAGTTTTAAGGGAAATATTGGCGGTATGGAAGGTATAAATAAAGATAGAATAGTCAAATCCCAACTTGGAAAGAATGTAAATAATTTATTGATCATATTTTTTGTCAATGCCACATAATTTCAACTATAACCTAAGTGATTTAACCTTTGTGAAGAAGTATTTTACTATATTAAAATCACCTAAGATCAATTTCATGAGCTCATTCTACAACTCATGAAATCTCATTATGTCTTACTTCCGAAAGAGATTTTCAAATATGGACTAGACTTCATTAGTAGTTCTAAATTCAATATGAAATAATAGGTAAGATGACATAGATAGGCATAAAAGATCATAGGCTTCATCACTTCTATTGTAACACTTCACATTGTCTAACTCAAGTGTTGGTTCTTTTTATGTATCCATCATTATTTGGTGTAAGCCTTTACTCCTTAAGAGGATTTAAACTTTGAATTTCCACTTGTAATAGTTTAATGGTGTAAGATTTAGAAAAAGACTCAGATCAATGGTACATAAAGGAAGTATATGCTGAACTATGTTTTTTGAAAGATTAGGAATATACAACACCCTACATTTTTAGATATTTAAATTTAAAAGGATCTAAAATATTATCAATGTGTAGCTAAAAAAATTTACTTTCAAAAAAATGACACCTCAAAAGGAACAACACGCTGAAATTTATATGTATTTGAAGTTTTAGATGGCATGGGCTGATCCAAAACTCAAAAGCTTTGGTTGAAAGATAATTCAAGAAATAAGAACAAAATAATTTAAATAATGCTATCTCTGATAAGAGATGTTTTATTGATCAAATTTGTAGACCCAAACATATGCTTATCTCTAAGAAGAGATGTTTGATTTCCATTTCAGGTTACATCTTCATTTATACATGTTTTGAAGGTGTGGGGAGGATATGGAAGGTCACCAATCTCAAGGGAGATGAATTGCTTTGACTTCCATGATTTACAACAATACAGAATTTGAAGAATTACTATTTTTAGAAACTTACTATTTTTAGACTGCACTACTAAAATTAAAATTTGGGACACTTCCATTTGATT
The DNA here is from genome assembly GCA_037957365.1 of Torreya grandis. Classification (NCBI taxonomy): domain Eukaryota; kingdom Viridiplantae; phylum Streptophyta; class Pinopsida; order Cupressales; family Taxaceae; genus Torreya; species Torreya grandis. Next base: position 1,158,709 of record JARHVA010001710.1, read on the forward strand.
TTAGGGTGTCAAAATTCATCAAGTAGATCTAAATACCATCTCAAAATGTTGCCCTCATTATTATCTTTCCAACAGTTCAAACGATGAGTAAATTGGAGCTACGGTGCAAAAGTTATGGCTCCCAAAAGTTCTGCCATCAATTGGGGGGGACCCATCACCCAAATTGTCATTTGAATTGTTCTCCAAATCATGGGCAATCTCCACTTTGCAAAATTTGAATTTTTTTGGGTGTGTAAAAGTTTTTTGAATTTTTTTGGAAGAAACTTCCCAAAATAAAATAATTCCTTTTTGGAGTAAAAGTTAAGTAATTTTTGGTTAGAAGTCACCATGGGATTTGTTGTTCCCAAAATCTGTCACTTGCTTTTGTGGACAACATACCAACCATTTTGGTCTTACAGACCAAAAATCTCTCTTTTATTTCTTTCAAAAAGTTTTGAGCAGTTAAGTTTTTCAAATATTCAAGCCTTTTTAGCTTAGGAAGTCACAGGTTCAACATACGGGCTTTCTTCAAAGGAAGTTCAAAACACTTAAGGCATTTCCTTAGTGTTTTGAGGAAGGTTCAACACCGAGGTTCAATCAAAAGACTTGACAGTGGGCTTTAAAGAAAAAGAATGAACCACTTTGAACCATTGAGCCATTGAATCCCGCCTCTACAAGGTTTGAAGGTTCAATGAGTTTGAAGGTTCAATGCCTTTTGTTGACTTAAAGAAAATAAGGCTTCAAAGAGTGAAGATTGAACTGTTGAACAGTTGAACCTGGAACCAAAAAGAATTCAAGGTTCAAAGAGTTCAAAGGTTTAATGAGTTTAAAGTTTCAATGACTTAGATGGACTTAGAAAATATAGAGAGTTTTAAGCTTCAAAGAATTTAAAGAAATAAGATTAAACCATTGAATCATTGAACCTTGAACCAAAATAGTTCAAAGGTTCAATGAGTTCAATAAGTTTGATGGACTTAGATAATAAAAGGCTTCAAAGAAAGAGAATGAATCATTGAACCGTTGAACCTTAAACCTGAAAGGTTCAAAAGGTTCAATGAGTTCATAAGTTTAAATAGAAGTTTCGAGTGAATGGATGAAGTAGAAGATTATATAAATGGTTCAACCAAATGGTTCAACTAAAGAAGAAAAAGAGAGCGAATGAAACCCTTTACAGAACATTCAATTGCCAAACCATTGAACCTTTGAACCATTGAACCTTTGAATCAAAAGAGTTCAAGGTTCAAAGAGGTTCAAGCGACCAGTGATGTCCCCAAAGATGTCAAATTCAGGGTGATGGAATAACTATTAGTTTTCAAAAGACATGAGAACAAGCTCAGTGACCAGCCTAGAAAAGAGCTAAAAAAGTGAATGGAAGAAGTGAGAAGATAGCCCCGAGAGCTCAGATTTTTAAGAAGAGATAAAACATGGAAAGGAAAGAGAGAATTACTATACAAAATCTAGAAATATATGTAGGAGAGTTATTATTAGTAGGTGGAACAGTCCACCAAGTGGACATCAGAGAACATAAAACATTCAATGGCATGGCTTGTTTATCTTGATTAAGTAAAAATTGAATAGGTAGCCATGTAAGCATCATAAAGAAGACCAGACAACCAATGCTTAGGAGGAGACATCTGAAATGATTTAAAATGCCAAATTCAAGGCCGATGACCTATTCTAGCATGGCCCCTTCATAGATATTCAATGCATTTAATTCATCATGGGCCATTTTCATGAAAACAAGAACCCAAGTCTTTCTTGTGATGTTATATATTGTAATCTCTCATTTTGTATAAGGGAGATCTCTCTATTATCAAAAACGAAGCTCTACCCAAATTGAAAGGCATTCTTAAGACTTTGAGCTCAGATTGTTAATCATATTTTGTTAAGTGAATGAGAAAGCAAGTGACCTTTCAGACTTTATGTTGAAATAGCTTGTGTCATTTAGGAAATAATTCTTATGTCTTTTTCCTAAATACAGTCTTATCCATTTAATAAAACAAGTAGAATAAGTGGAAATAAGCTGGAAGATGTATTTGAAGTTGACTGTGGGAGACTTTATGCTACCATAATTGTCTTCAGTCTGTGTTTTGTATAAAAGATACTAGAGAGACTTTGAGCTCCCTTTATCTTTCATAATCCTTTACTCTATTGTAGTTTTAGGTGGAGACATTAGGCTGCTTAATCCTATGGTGTCTCTTATCCTAATCAGTGAGAGAAACAATGAAATACTTTATGCTTTCATGGGTTTTTTGTGGTTATAGTTACAACCTAGGAAGTCTTCCTCTAGTTTTCTGAACATCATTTTTGAAAGAAGAAAAATGCCTTCAGTAATTACCTAGGAATTTTCCTCTATTTTGTGAACATCATCTCTAAAAAGAGAGAGATGGATGGTATGATTTCACCCTTGTGTCTATTTTCAGCTTATATATATATATATATATATATATATATATATATATATATATATATATAGGGAACCTCCCCTTGCTAAGAAGAGAGATTTATCTCATTATGGCTGTGGTCACCACACCCATTTTATCACATAAATCTCCTTATGTTGTGGTTGATGTAACCTTTTTGCCATCAGTCAGCTAGTGACAAAATATTCACCCAATATTTTTTGGTGACTCCATTGGGGAAGAACAAGCAGTTTGAAGCCTCAAGCTTCAAATTGAAGTAGTTCCAATTCTTTTCCATTTTCATTTTACACTTTTGAAAATCCATCATACATGTAAAGCCAAAGAGCTCAAGGTATTGTTGACCCTATATTTGAGTTGGTGTAGCAAAATAATTTTGATCTTTCCCCTCCACAAACTCACCTTTAGTGAACTAGGAGTTTTCATCCTACAAACATCAGGTCTCCAATACCAAACAAAGCTACTCTTTCCTCTGCTAGTAGAGATTTGTCTATATATATCCCATAGAGATTTATTATACCTACTTTCAACGGCCATATCATGGCAAGTCAAGGCCCCTGGGGTAATACTTTTGGTCCTCTGAATCTAACCCCACCTCTACATGAACTACCCCATAGTTTAAGAAAGAATTTTCCCAATTTTTATAGTGATGGGAAGGTTCATCTTGATGAAAATATTGTAGCCTTTTGCATAGCTTATGGTGTGATAGGCATTGAATATGAAGACATTGTAGTCAAACTATTTGTGGAAACATTTTAAGGTGCCACTACAGCTAGTTTTATCATCTAAAAGCACAAATAGTGACTAGCTAGAACACTCTCAAGGCCAAATTTGAGGCTAGATTCAAACCTATAGAAGATGTACATGCCCTATTAGCCCAGCTTACATAAATGAAGAAGGAGCCTCATGAACCAATGAGGGAATTTATTTCTAAATTCGACAAGCTGAGGAACATGATTCTCATAATTGCTCAGCTGACACCTTAGAATCTCAAATGTTTCATCAATTCTCAACTTCTTAAAGTGAGTTTCTTGTTGAGGTGGGTTGGCCACATAGATCTTTCTGTAGCTCAAAATTTGGTGACTGAGGTTAAAGATGACCTTATCTTGGTAGGAAAGATAAGAAGAGATCCTAATAAAAATAAATCTTCATCTTCTAAATATTCTTCTACAGGCACCACTGATCCTATGGTGTAAAAGCTAGCAAATGAATTGCTAGCTCTAAAAAAGAAAATGGTAAAAGGGATGTCTACTCCTCCTTATTAAGATATACCAAAGAGGACATTTCCCAACTAGTCGTATTAGGGAAATGCTACCAAAAATCAAGGGCAACCAAATCACCTTCCTCCCCCACTAGGGAAGCTTGCCATTGAAGCAACACCAGCTAACTCAATAGTTGGTTATCTTAAAATTGAATCTGATTTTCCTTTCCAGCCTAAGTGAACCAAGAACATGAAACTAATCTCTTTGTAGAAGGCTAAGAAGAATCAGCTGGTGACTCCAACATTGGTTTTCTGAATTACCAAGATGAACCTAGAAGTAAGGGAGAAGCATTTAATGGATCATACATTGTATTTGCTAGGTCCTAAAACTAGTTAGCTCAACAAGTGGATAAAGGAAAAATAGGGGAAGAGTCTCGACCAAAAATTTCAATTGCTAAATGAGGGGCTTCTCTGCCTTTCCAATCAAAAGACCTAGTGAGCACTAAAAAAGTAAGTACCTCAAATATTCCTTCACCTTCTACATAAAATTTGTAGACCAGTCCCACACCTAGTAAAACCTAGATTGATGGACTACCTTCCTCTATTTTGAATTCATTTCAATCATTTGATATAATTAACCATGCTAAGAAGACCAAAATTCAAATGTTTGAGTTTGAATTCTTGCAATCCAACCCTGAGTAGTTGGATAGGTTAGTTCAATGCATCAAAAATAAAACTATCCCTATAGGACAAGAAATTTTGAAAGTAACTCCTGGTCCCCCAAAGGACACATCCACCCAAAATAATCTTGTGATCACTCCTCTAGCCACCCCTGGGAAGACAAAACTATTTTATGTTTCCCTGCTGATAAACGGTCATTAGCTAAATAATTGCATTATAGATTATGTCACCTCTGACAATATCATGCCTGCTAAGGTGGCAGAATCTCTTGGTCTCATGTTAACTAAGACCTTTGAGAGATGTTTCTCCATGGAAAACAAATAAGTACCTCTATTGGGATAAATCAAAGATGCTCAATTTGCATTTGTGGCCTTCCCAAATAAGAGAATCAAAATGATAGTCCTGGTGGCTGATGTCCCAACCTCCCATGGCATTCTTTTTGGGTGAAATTTTTGAAAGGACATTGGTGGAGAATTGAGCATGAAACTATCTGAGGTGAGGATTCCTATCAAGGGCATCATGTAAAGTCTATTTCTTAAGAAATAATTGAAGTACATTGTCACCCAAACGTCAACCCCTCAAGCTCAAATTCTATTTAAGTCTTCAAGCTTGGGTAATTACTTTTTGACTACTAAAGACATTTTTGTTTTAGCAGATGAAAGTTCTGTAGGTGATAATCTAAAAAATTTAGATAAGACATCAGAAGAATTGGTAGGGCATAGTACACATAAAAAAGGATCTTCCCTTCCTAATGAAGAAAAATCTGAAAGAAGATCATATTCTAATGATGTTTGGATTATGGAATTCGATGGTAGCAATTCTTCTACTAGTTCTAGAGCTAGAGTAGTTTTTATATCTCCTCAAGGAGATATTTTCCCCTATGCATATAAGTTGTAGTTCAACAACACTAACAACACTACTGAGTATGAATCACTACTACTCAAATTAAAGGTTGCTCAAGATAAAGGTGTTAAACTCCTTCATGCCAAGGAGATGTTGAGCTATTGGTTTGTCAGGTGAAGAACCTATATCAAATTAAGAATGAGAGATTGAAACATTATCACAATTTGGTGTGGGACTACATTGAAAACTTTGATGCTTTTAGTATTTCTACCATGCCCAGAGAATTCAATAGTCATGCAGATTCATTGGTCATCTCTGAAACTCTCTTGGTCCCTCACCAAGATTTCAAAGAAGATAGATACACTATCGAGTTGGTCTTTAAAGTAAGTGTACCTGATAATGCTGATCATTGGTAGGTGTTCAATGGTGACAACCAAATCATTGATTTTTTGGAACAAATAAACAGCTATAAAAATATTCATTTTGAAGGTAGTGAATCTCCACTATAGGAATCAGCTCCGAAAACAAATTTAAAAGTTGATGAAGAGTTCCTTCAGCTCAAAGGAAATAAAACTCTCAAAAGATTAGTTTCTCTTGAGAAGCTTTTTGACAAGCATGATAGGTTTATCAAGGAACAATAAATGGATTCAAAATCCTCCAAAGATTTTGATCAAGTAAATTTGAGTACAAAAGACAATCCCAAAATGGTCAACATTGGGAATTATTGTACCCTTGATGAAAAACTCAAATTTATCACTCTACATCACCATACATTGATATTTTGGCATACTCTTATGATGATCTAAAATCTCTTAGACATAAATAATTCCAACATGAAATTCCTCTCAAGATTGGTTCATTGCCTCACAAATAGAAGCAAAGGCAGTACGACCCTAGGATATTAGGCACTATTCTTTTTGAGATACAGAAAATGTTGAATGCAAGAATTATTTTCTCAATCCATCATTTCACCTAGATTGCGAACATAGTCCCTGTGAGAAAGAAGAATGGAGAAATTTTTCTGTGTTGATTTTAAAAATTTGAATCAATCATCTTTAAAGGACAACTATCCCTTGCCCATCATGGATCAGCTGCTGCAGACAGTGACTATTGCTGAAATGTTATCAATGTTAGATGGTTTTTTGGGATATAATCAAGTGGAAGTTGGTGAAGTAAACCAACATAAGACCATTTTGATAACACCTTGGGGTACTTTTGCATATTGCAAAATGCCTTTTGGTTTAATCAATGCTAGTGCCACCTTCTAAAGACTGATGGATCTTGCTTTTAGAAATGAAATGGGTAAGTTCACTGTGGCATACCTTGATGATTTGATAGTGTTTTTTAAGAATCATCTTAATCATGTGCATCATCTACAACAAGTTCTAGAGTGATGTAGTCAGAATGGTATTTCTCTTAATCCCAAGAAATCAATTTTTGGGGTTATAGAAAGTAGACTTCTCAGTCACACTGTGTCTCAAGAAGGCATAAAGACTGACCCAAAAAGGGTTAAATCCATTCAAGAGCTTGCTCTTCCTACCAGTAAGAATGTAGTTCACTCTTTCTTTGGAAAGGTGAATTTTCTATGTTCATTCCTAAATTTGTAGAGAAGACTCACCATATTGTAAATATGATGAAGGGCAAAGCTGCTATCAGCTAGACTAAAGAAGGAAAATTAGCATTTCAAGACATCAAGAAAGCTATCATCCATGCCCCAATTCTAGTTTGTCTTGATTACACCAAATACTTCATGATTTATAGCTATGCTTCTGAACACATGCTTTTAACTATTTCAGTTTAGTAGAATAAAGAAGGTGTGGAATCTCCCATATCTTTCATGAGTTGTCCTCTCAAAGATCATGAGCTAAAGTATTTAAACATGGAGAAGCATGCTTATGATGTGGTAAAGGTGGTAAAGCACTTCTATTTTTACATCTTGAACTCACACACTGTTGCTTTGGTTCCTGATACAATAGTAAATTCTATCCTGACTCAGCAAGAGCTTAGAACTAAAAGGGGCAATTGGATTGACAAAATCTAAGAGTTTGATCTTGTTATCAAACCTATGAAGCTCTTGTGGGGAAGAGGTCTCTACCAATTAATTGTTGATAACATACTAGAAGAAGTAGAGCATGAAGAAATAAAAGTTGAAGACATGCCAACAGTTCTCTTTGTCACCACTATAAATGAATGGTATTCAAATATTGCTCATTTCCTTACCTATGGTGAGTGTCTTGCTTACCTGTTTCATAAAGAAAAGAGGACTGTTAAGCTAAAATCTACCAACTTTGTCCTAGAGACAATGGTCTGTATAAGAGGAACCTTGATGGGGTGTTTCGTTGCTGCATGGATAAAGTGTAGCAGAACAAACTTTTGGAGTCCTTCCATAATTTGGCTTGTGGAGGATTTTTTTTTACTTGTAACTACCCATAAGATTTTATGAGCTAGGTAATATTGGCCTACTTTGTTTTGAGATTCATACACTTGGGTGCATAGATGCAAGTTGTGTCAATAGTTCATTGGCAAACCTAAATTGGTTGTGTTACCTCTCAAGCTTGTGGTGATAGAAAGGGCCTTTTCAGCAATGGGGAATTGATTTCATTTGCACTGTAAATCCATCCTTGAGTGATAGACATGATTATGTCATTACAACCACTGACTACTTTACCAAGTGGGTGGAATCCATTTCAGTCAAGCATGCTACTTCAGAAGTAGTGTGTAATCTCCTCAAAGAAAAAATCATTTCCAGATTTGTAGTCCCAACCAAGATTATAACAGACAATGCAGCCTATTTCTATTCTCATGAGATTACCCAATTCTGTTACTATTATGGGATTATTCTCTCCCACTCTTTTGACTATTATCCGCAAAGAAATGGTCAAGTAAAATCAAGTAACAAGAAGCTGGTGGCCATTATCAGGAAGCTGGTAGATGATAATTAGAGAACCTGGCATAAAGCATTGCTTGATACTTTATGGGTAGATAGAATTACACCCAAGAGGGCAATTGGTATGTCCCCATTCCAAATTCTATATGGTCTAAATGCAGAGATACCAATCACCCTGGAATTACTAGCATTAAAGCTAGTAAAGGCAGTGGAAGATTTAACTTTTGAAAGTTCCATCGACAAGAGGATCATGTGATTGACTGAATTAAATGAGCAAAAAACTATGGTGGTGGATCATATTGCTACACATCAAAGTTTGGTAAAGAGACTCTTCGACTAGAAAGCAAGGATTCATAATTTTTAGATTGGAGATCAAGTCTTGTTGTGGGACAAGAGGAGAGAACCAAAAGGAATGCATGGAAAATTGGATTCCTTATGGAGAGGCCCATCTGCCATTCATCATTTAAATGGTGAAAATAGTTTCTTGATAAAATATCAAGATGGAACACCATTTACTCTACCTCACAATAGGTAGCATCTGAAGCACTTCAATCCTTGAAGTATCAGATAAGTCCATTTGTATATATGTATAGTCTTTCTTTATTTTGTATTTTTCATTTGTTTTTGGTGCCATTTGGTTTTTGGCACCTTTCTTTTTGGGTAAGCATGACTCCATAGCCCAATGGTGTAAATGAAGGCACTAAGATTTTGGTTTATATTCCCTTTGATTGCTTCAATTTTTAATCAATGGAAGTTCCCCAACTAGAGCCAACTATTGTTCCTAAAATCCATCACTTACTTTTGTGGATAACATATCGACCATTTTGGTCCTATAGACCAAAACTCTCTCTTTTCTTTCTTTCAAAATGTTTTGAGCAGTTAAGTTTTTCAAATATTTAAGGCTTTTTTAGCTAAGGAAGTCATAGGTTCAATAGATGGGCTTTCTTAAAAGGAAGTTCAAAACACTTAAGGTATTTCCTTAGTATTTTGAGGAAGATTCAATGCTAAGTTTCAATCAAAAGACTTAACAGTGGGATTTAAAGAAAAAGAATGAACCACTTTGAACCGTTGAACCATTGAACCCTGCCTCTACAAGGTTCAAAGGTTCAATGAGTTCAAAGGTTCAATGACTTTGGTGGACTTAAAGAAAAGAAGGCTTCAAAGAGTGAGGATTGAACTGTTGAACTATTGAACCTTGAACCAAAAAGAGTTTAAGGTTCAAAGAGTTCAAAGGTTCAACGAGTTCAAAGTTTCAATGACTTAGATAGACTTAAAAAATCTAGAGAGTTCAAAGCTTCAAAGAATTCAAAGAAATAAGATTGAACTATTGAACCATTTAACCTTGAACCAAAATGGTTTAAAGGTTTAATGAGTTCAATAAGTTTGATGGACTTAGAGAATAAAAGGCTTCAAAGAAAGAGAATGAATCATTGAACCATTAAACCTTGAACCTGAAAGATTTAAAAGGTTTGAAGGTTCAATGGGTTCAAAGAGTTCATAAGTTTAAATGGAAGCTTTGAGTGAATGGATGAAGTGGAAGATTCTAGAAATGGTTCAATCGAAGAAGAAAAAGAGAGTGAATGCAACCCTTTACAAAAATTTAATCATCGAACCATTGAACCTTTGAACAATTGAACCTTTAAACCAAAAGAGTTCAAGGTTCAAGGTTCAAAGAGGTTAAAGAAACTAGTGACATCCCCATGAATGTCAAATTTAGGGTGATGGAATAACTATTGGTTTTCAAAAGACTTGAGAACAAGCTCAGTGACCAGCCTAGAAAGGAGTTGAAAAAGTGAATGGAGGAAGAGAGAAGATAGCCATGAGAGCTCAAATTTCTAAGAAGAGACAAAACATGGCAAGGAAAGAGAGAATGACTATAGGAAATCTAAAAATATCTATAGGAGAGTTATTTCTAGTAGGTTGAACACTCCACTGGGTGGACATCAAAAAACATAAAACATTTAATGGTGCGGCCTGTTTATCTTGATTAAGTAAAAAGTGAATAGCTAGCTGTGTAAGCATCATAAAGAAGACCAGACAACCCATGCTTAGGAGGATAAATTTGAGATGATTTATAATGCTAAAGTCAAGGCTGATGACCTATTCCAACTTGGCCCCTTCATAGATATTCAATGCATTCAATTCAGCATGGGCCGTTTTCATGAAAACAAGCACTCAAGTCTTTCTTGTGATGTTATATATTGTAATCTCTCATTTTGTATAAGGGAGATCTCTTTGTTGTCAAAAGTTAAGCTCTACCCAAATTGAAAGGCATTCTTGAGACTTTGATCTCAGATTGTTAATCATATTGTTTTAAGTGAATGAGAAAGCAAGTGACCTTTCAAACTTTGTGTTGAAATAGCTTGTGTCATTTAGGAAATTGTTCTTATGTCTTTTTCGTAAATATAGTCTTGTACATTTAATAATACAAGCAAAAAAAGTGGAAATAAGTTAGAAGATGTCCTGAAGCCAACTATGGGAGACTTTGTGTTACCATAATTGTTTTCATTCTGTGTTTTGTATAAAGGATACTAGAGAGACTTTGAGCTCCTTTTATCCTTCATAATCCTTTACTCCATTGTTGCTTTAGGTGGAGACTTTGGGCTATGCTTAATCCTATAGTGTCCTTCATACTAATCAGTGAGAGAAGCAATGAAATACTTTGTGCTTTTGTGGGTTTCTTGTGGTTACAGTTACAACCTAAGAAGTCTTCCTCTAGTTCTCTGAACATCATTTCTGAAACAAGAGAAATGCCTTCAACAATTACCCAAGAATTCTCCTCTATTTTGTGAACACCATCTCTAAAAAAAGAGAGATGGATGGTATAATTTCACCCATGTCTCTCTCTCTCTCTATATATATATATATATATATATATATATATATTATAGGGAACCTCCCCTTGCTGAGAGGAGAGATTTATCTCATTGTAGCTCTGGTCACCACTCTCATTTTTCCACATAAATCTCCTTATGTTGTGGCTGATGTAACCATTTTGCTGTTAGTTAGCTGGTGACAAAATATTCACCCAACAAGATTAACTCCCATGTGACTAGGGGATAAGACCTATTTTGGGTGCTTCCCCCATCTCACTTTTCCTGATGTGATTGATGGGGACTGACATCATAAAAAAATGACTCCATTTTGAAAATGAATAGTGTCCCTCTCTACTATATTAAATTTGATGGTCTCTAGGACATTACAAGCAAGTGGAAACTGTGGGAAAAAATGAAGGTGTGTTTTTAAAGAGGGAAAATCTAAGGAGTGTCTAGGTAGTCATTAAAATGTATCAAGTGTTCTAGTAGGTTTCAAAACTGGGATCATGTTTAAGTGAACATCAAAACCTAGTAAGTGTTCATGTATTTGTTATAACCTAACAAGAGTTTTAGTAAGCATCAGAACCTAATAGGTGATTTAGTAGGCATCAGAACCTAATAAGTGCTCATGTAGGAGTCAAAACCTTATAGGTGTAAATACAAGGGTTGGAACTCTAGATACAAGTGTAGGGATAAGAACCCAATGGGTGTAAATGTAGGGGTAGAGTTTTATGGGTGAAAATATGAAGGTAAATGTTTATTGAGATACAAAACTCTGTTGAGGGTTATTTTTATACAATGGAATGTTTGTGGAGGGCTATTTTTCCACCGTGGAAATTCCACCAACTATCAAACCTATCCATGAGGGTTCAAAATCCCACCAAACTAGAAAACTTCCAAATATATGAATTATGAGCAACTTATCCAAAATTCCATAGAGACCCACTTGGTTTCTTGACAAACCTAAGAAAACATAGAAATAGTTTTTTTCTCAAATTCAATGAAATGTATTATGAATTTTAGTATATTCAAAAAAGTCCTTGAAACCCTCCAAAATGGTTTAATATAGACTATCATGAAACTATATCATGTTTATAGTCATTCCTAGGGGTTTAAAACCTTTTAAATATAATGGCATAGTATATTTTTAACTTAGAGACTTTGGTTATGTATATTTCCATGGATTTATGAGAAACCCCACCAAATAATAGAAAACTAAAATCAATGAAAATATGGTAAAAGTAAGAATCCAAGATCTCACAACAAAATTCATGGATTCATCTACCAACATAGTTTTGATACCATGTCAGAGTGGGACATAATTGAGGATCAAATAAATAGGGTTGAATGCATAACGCTAAATATGTATGGAGTAATAAAATCTAAATAACAACTCACAAAATGAATAATCTTGTATTCACAATAAAAAGTTGCACTAATGAGAATTTATTAGCTAGAAAGTACATAGGAAGGTACATTATATAGTGAATAAATAGTTCACCCAAAAGGGTAATTAAATAAACTCATTATTAAAAATAATTAACTCAACTCACTATTATAAAATTACTTAAAGTAAATTTACCCTATTGCCAATTATTAACCTAAGCAAGCTAATAGATTATGTAGGTAAAACCAAATAGTGGGAAAAAGCCTACACTAATAGAGGTGAGGGGAATGAAAAGTGATAGTCACCTTATCTCAAAAGGATAATATAACCATGATATATATATATCAAACATATAGTAAATAACATATAGTGGTATAATATTTAAGTAGATGTAATAATGAATCTTATAGTATCCAACATAATCCTTAAGATGAATGATATGGATCATGGCAATGTCTAGAAGTAAGAAGCTCAATAAAAAATCAAAAACATGCACAAGATTACTAAATGTCACAAAAAGGGGTATAATGAGACTAAAAACAAGGGGCATGTTATAATTCTACACACTCAATGGGAGGACATATCTAATTGTCCATGCACCAAAGAAAAAAGAAATACTTGAGGAATTGTGGTCGAAAACAAGGAAAATGTCAAATTGTTCCTTAATAAAAATAATGAAGAAAACAAGAATCACACTCAAGTAATCTATATGAAGATATGAATTAAGTGAAACTTAAGCAACTAGCATAAGCATGTCATAATATTCCCTGCATACATATTTGAACAAAATGTCCTATAAACTAACATATCAAGTATATTGTTTAAGATAGTAGAATGAGTATAGGCAAGTTTAAATGTTATCATATAAGCTCAATATGAAAATGGAAAGTGATCATAAAATAATATAACACGTGTCAATAATGATCAAATAAAAGCAATATGCCCTCAATTTAGTGTGTCATGTGGGAAGAGGAAAGGTGTAAGATCTATATACTAATGTATCATGGATCTAATATATTCTCGTATTACACTCAAGCACCCATGAAAGATATGTGTATAGAAATGATATTTTATCTACTGACATAAATTAAACAACACCTACAAAAGCTAGTAAACATGTGAAACACTGAATATTTTTGGTATTTTTACTTCATTTGAATGTTTTTGTATTTTATTATATATATGTATATATATTTAATTTCTTGATTTTTTTGGAATGTTTGATTATGTTTACTAAAATGAACCATTTTTGTCATGATTCATGCATTAATATTGGTATATATTCCTAGCATGATCTTCTTATCTCTTTACATCACAATTAGGATCATTATCACTATAGTGTGGTATGTGAAATATTCATTCATTAAGGGAAAATAAAATGTCTTATTGATTATGATATATTGTATCTTCCATTTGATATAACCAAAACATTCCCAATGTAAATATGTGTCAATATGGATAAGGCATGACCCAAAATTTATTTTGGACAACATTTGGACTTCAAATAGTGGGTAATATTATGTAGCCTAAGGATTCTTTCTAATTTTATTTATGATTTAATTCTTTGATATTATATATCCAAGTTTTGATAACCATATTACATTAAAATGAGCTTTGATTTCCATAGAATCAATATGGTTATGTTTAAAATAAGCTCTATAAATGAAAAATATGATTGTTAAATCCTTTTAATTTGGATGTTTTTTTTATTGATACAATTTTAAGTGTATTTTGATGTGGTAAAATTAGAATTTTTTGTGTAGGATATCCATTGGATCCCACATCAAGTAAATTTTGAAAAGGTGTCATATAAAGATTTAGAAAGACATATATCTATATATGATCCTCATTTAACAACTCATTTATGTTGTATGTATCCTTAACAAAGCTTATGAATTTAAATGAGATATATTAATTTTTTTGTCATTATTGAGTATAAAGCATGCATATTTATGCACATCCATACATAGGTAATCAAATGAGGTATACCATTTATGTAATGTTATTTTTTTGAGAGGATAAGTAATACCTATAATGAATATGAATTGTAGTTCCAAATATAAAGGTTGGTATCCTAAATAATATGAAGCATTTTAAATTTGGATAACAAAATTTTGAATGGACTCATTAGCATGTTTCTTCAAGATTTAGAAATATTACAATGTAAATTTGGGACATTGTGTGTGTTAAAATATAATAAGAAACCATCTTCTAGTTTTTTGAAAGTAGCTAAGGAGCCATTAAGTAAATTATATAACCAATCCTAAGATTCTCAAGTGAGGTTTATATGGAAATATTTTAAAAATAAATGATAATATTTAGCCTACTAACCAAAATAATGTACATATTTAATTATATGGTTGGAAGAGTCTTCATGGCCAAAAAATAAAGGCAACATGGTCATAATCAAGTCTTGTAGATGTAGATATTAAAATACACTTCTTGAAAGAGGTTGATTTTTTATCATGCTATCATTAATATTAGAATTTCATGATAATATTTCTAAATTGAGAATCAAAAATTTCCTTCAAAGATTTCCAATAGCATTCATCATAGACATAAAATGAGTAGTATATATTATTAAAGTTTTAAAATATGTAGTCATTGGTTGTAATTTACCATGGATATGAAACATAAGATTTATAGATTGTTCCCCATTACTAGTAATTACATTGGTCTTCACATAATTGTAACTTTGAGGAAATTTTAGTAATGGTATATCATTTATAAACTTTGGAACCTTTGGTAATGGTATATCACTCATAAAATTTGGAACCTTTAGCAATGGTATATCATTTGTAAACTTTGGAACCTTTGGTAATGGTGAATCACTTATTTTTTGTAAATAAGCCATAATATATGTATACACTCTATTTTCACCACTTTTGTATCTAAAATGTTAATAAAAAAGAATTTGATGCAAATAAGAGTGAATTTATACAATATTGTGAATTAATATTAAAAATCACTAAACATCCCAATTTTGTCTACACATTGGATGTAAACATTCTGAAACACATTGGGGGATCCCTAATTGGGGTAATTCACCATACTAGATCATTAAATTTCCACTTTAGTCATGCTTTTAGTCATCACTGGTCATCTCCATTTCTATTATCTTTTCCCGTTGCTCAATAAAATCAATAAAATTCATGTTCATATCATATAATTTAAATTAATCCTTTTGATTAGTTTAATTAATCCTTCCTCTAATGTTAAATTCCATGGAATTATAATTTATAATTTCATTTAATTTAATTTCCCCCCTTTTCACCTAATGTGGGACACTTCCCAGGGAGCATTATCCACCCTCCATCCTAGAGATAAGATGAAGGTCCTTCATTCCACCTTTTAGGATATTTTTGAGAAGGATTTTCCACCCCCCATCTTCAAAAAAATATTGAGGTCTCTCATTTCATTCCTTGAGATATTTTGGAGGGACATTCTCCACCTTACATCTTGCATGAAAGATGGAGGGCTAATTTTAATCTCCTTGGGATATTATGAGGAACATCCTCCACCCTTCATCTTGGACAAGATGAAGTGATAATATTGGTGATCCATGTGATTAATTGGGGTGAATTATATACCCTTCATCTAAGATACAAGATGAAGGGATCACATTTAGTCACTTTGCTTATAAATAAAGTGTCAGCCCTCTTCATATTCCATGTTTAGGTTTAATAGTGAAACTCTGTCAATTTATCAAGATAGATTGTGCATCAAATTAAAATTTTATCATTTAAATTACTCAAGGTTTTGAATAGGATATGGTGTATTTCATGACACTAACATTGTTAAAAACTTATTAAGACTACATTTGAGCCACATACACTTATGATAAGGTGAATAATCCTTGAAAATGAAAGTAATAATTATTTATTTCTTCTCTTTATTTTGGTTTTATTTAGATTTGACTTAGCTCATGAGACATTGGGATATAAGTTCTAGAAAAATATTTGGTTTTGATTGTTATTTCATTAACAATGTTTCAAACCCCAATAGTAATCTTA
Organism: Torreya grandis; assembly: GCA_037957365.1. Lineage (NCBI taxonomy): Eukaryota > Viridiplantae > Streptophyta > Pinopsida > Cupressales > Taxaceae > Torreya > Torreya grandis. The sequence continues at coordinate 1,174,936 of JARHVA010001710.1, forward strand.
ATGATACATTTGAAATGCCTGGTGAGATTCACACCTCACATTCTCTGGTAAAGATTCTTATTATTCATACTATTTATAAATTAGCTCAAAATTGAATTTAATTTTAAATATCTTATTTTAAATTTATCCATCATATAGATCTTTAGGATTAAAATCAAGGTATGTTTAATTTAATTTAGTAAATTTAGTATAAAATGTTGAAAACATATTTTACATCAAATTTATTTTTGGGTTCTTTGTATTTTAAATTTGTTTACATAAACTTATTTTTGTATTATAAATATGTTATTATTACAATTTTCATTTTAATTACTATAATAAATTTAACATATAACCTTGAAATCATCATTTTGGTCAAAATAATTTTTGGGTTATCTATATTTTCTATTTTTTATAGAAACTTGTTTTATTTTTAAAAATTACAAATTTATCACAATTCACATTTTAATTTTTACATATTCAAATTTGTTAACATTATTTCTTGCAAGTGTTTTTTGGTTTTTTTATTAAGTCTATTTGGTGTAGGTTTTGATTGCTTAACTCTTCATAAATAAACTACTAACTATTTTTTGAAGGATGCTTGTTAAAGAATCAAAGGAAAAAAACTAAATAGAAATAAAATTTATCATCAAAGACCTAGAAAGGAAAATTACTCATTTTTTTTTTGAATATTCCAAAAGGGTGTGGTGATCCATTAAAAAAATATTATTCATTCACATTTGATTTAGTGTTTAAAAAATGAATTCATCTTTCAATTTGGTGTAATGAAACACTTTCATTTTTATTTGTCATTTTATCTAGTTACTTTAGGACTTTCTTGTGTGCTTGTACGATCCATTCATACATATTATCTCACCTTGGCATGGTGACTTAGAACTGTGGAGGTGATCAAATATTTTATCCCCCAAAATTTACCTATTATTCTCTTTGCTGGCCCTTTGTGGGATTCTTATGGATTAGAACAAAAATACCTTTCATTTTCTTTTGGATACAAAAATAGAGTGTCATTAACTTCTCATGAGTATTTAGGGTTCAATGACTAGGATATCATTACCCAAATTTCATACCAACTTTAGTTATCTAGTAGCTAATATAAATTAGGGATACATAATTTGTACTTTAGCTAAAATATCTCTTAGAGCATGATTTTTATTATAACACTTCACTAAAATTTTATTGATGAAGTGGTAATAAAGACACAAGAACCTCTTATGAATAGCCTATTAAGTCTTAATGTCTAACTTATGGATTTTTTTTCCCACATAATACAAGGTATATTAGGACCATATAGTAATACCATTAAAACTTTAGAATAAAACCTCTCAGTTATAAAACATTCATCTATGTAGGGTTTCAAATAAAACAACACCTGAAGAGTCTTTCACTTATGGAAATTTTGAGACAAGGGTGGAATTAAAACATCACCAATAACTACATTAATTACTTAAAGAATATTAAATTTTGTAATACTTTCTCAAGGTGAGTATATAAAAGGAATTGATTAATGTGAAATATTCCCATTTTAGTCACTAAAGTATGGTCATGAGCTTGAATTATTGATTTTTTGGTTGTTTTGTCAAACCTTATCATATATTCAAATATAGTCCACATACATCTTCGCAAAGATACATTATTCTACCTAATTTTTACATTAAAAATTCATATCCCTTAAAGGTGTTATGCTGTCAAAATTGGTATACCCTACTTATTTATATCTATTATGTTTTTAAAATGAAAATCCCTCTTTTTACAAATTACACCATTATGCTACCCATTTTGAGTCATTCCTAATTCTAATAAAATATTGAATTCTAAGTTTTGAACCAAAAATTTAAATAAAATTCAAATTAGGTCAACTATTCAAGTCAATATATTCAACTTTGTTTAAATTCAACTATTCAAAGCCAAACTATTTTGATATCAACTATATTCAAGTTAAACATTCAATTTTTTTTTCAAATCAAATTTCAAGATATATTTCAAATCAATTCCAAGATAATTCAAATCAACCTAAATAAAATTACATTCAAATCAGGTTAACTTTGATCAAGGTCCATCAATTCCAAATTGAATCATTCAAATCATATCCTTATCTTTTCATTAAATCTCTCACACCTATTGGTTGGGAATGATTAAGTGATGAAATCCATATTTTATCTCATTTAAATCTAATACAACAAAAAAGTCCAATCTTAACTTAAAATAATCAAATCAATTTTCCATGTATGGAGCTAATCATAGTCAATATACTCAATTCCTCCCTATTTTGGGCCCAATCCAATTGCATTCACACATTTGATCAAGTCCTCCCTACTTGGGGCTAATCTAAATAAAATCACTTGTAGTCGATTCCAACCTGTTTGGGCCTTAATCTAATAAAATCAATTCTATTAAAATTTTCCCTATTAGGGGCCTAATTCAATAAAATAAATTCTTCCCTACTTAGGGCCAATTCTATTTCAATCAATTCAATTCCACCTTGCTTGGGGGTAGTTCCAATGTAATCAATCCCCTTACATGTATCCTTGCTTGGGGGCATCCTTTGATCAATATTATATTACCTTTCTATTTAAATATTTGTCATTCACACCAAATAAAGACATAGACTTTAAACAATAAATTTTTGACAACAAGGATGATCTCATTCTATGACTCTTAAAAACAAGTGTTCAACTACCTACACATTTCAATTTAGTAAACCTAGATTGTATCCTAAGTAGGAGTAATCACATTGTTTCACAACTACATCCATCAAACATCCTATATAATAGTTACCCACTTGATCATGAACATAGTATTAAATGGGAATATATTTTGGTAATCCTATCTAATGATTATTTAGATTTTGAGCCATAATAACCATTAATCATCAAGTCCAATCCCATTTATAAGCCAATATGTTGTAGACAAATTGTTTCAACTTAGATAAAACCTATCCTAATTTTCATCTATTATTTATCCAACCTTATATTCACAACCAATCATGATATCTAATTATTTTTATCATTAATACTGTAAGGGCCATCATATACTAAGTCAGATGCACCCAAGTCTAAGAATCAATCACTAGGGATATGCCAAGATAATTTTATAAATCAAAATAAGATTAATCCACTTGAAAACTTGGATCAGGATAAGTACCCATATTGACATGTCACCCTTTGACCATCCTCATATATTTAATAATATTTACATTGATGAACCTCTCTATGAATATTCACTTATCTTTATTAAACCTTTATTTGATGAGTCCATATTTTAATACCACATTATTAACCAATAATATATCTTCCATCCATTGCCAAACATTCCCCCTTCCTAGAAATATTTACATCCCTAATCCTTCATTTATAAAAAAATTGAAAAATATACCTATGGAAAACTCAATCAATCAGGTCATCCATGTGGCCAAAGCATAATCAAGACAAACATCAGAATCAAAATCAAATTTAAAATTAGATTTAGGATATTTACCATTAACATTAGAATAACGATCAACATTAGTATCAACATCAAATTTAACATTGGAACAAATATCATAATTAGGATATTGTAATCCCAACTACATAACTAATAAAGATAAGTTTCAATCCATCAATGATCCTTCTATGATTTTTGAAGAGTTTTACTTTATAATTGATGAAACCTATTATCCTTCCATTATTATTCCCTATACTTTCCAAGTCAACCATCAAATCTATTACCCTAACATCAAATTTATTTCACCTATCAATAAGGACCAATAAAATTACACATTGTTGGATTTATTTCAGAGTGACATATCGGTGGAAAAAATTTAGTTAAAAGAAAATATTCCTAATGAACCATTATTTTAAGCATTATGAGACAATTCAAAAAATTAGAGTCCAGCAACACATCTTTTAGTGAAACCTTGATTAAGGTACTAAGGGACAATAAAAATTAATTATCAACATCCCTTAGTGAAACCTTATTTGAGGTGCTATTAGAGAATCAAAATTAGAACAATAAAAAAGACTAAGTGAAAACCTATTTAAGGTGATAATAAATGATAAAATCAATTATGCATCACTTGGTGAAGACATAATTAAAGTAAATATTGGACTAGTTGGCCCTATAACATCCAAAATCATGTTGCATTTAGAATAAAAAACAATGGTGTTTGTGACAAAAGGTCCCAATTTTCATTGGCCTTCCAACTGTTATCCCTCATTTCATACTCATATCCTTTGACCAAACCCCATATTCACCCATCAAATAATTTTTTTTATCATAATTTACCTTCATTGGTGGTAATCTCTTTCATACAAGATATGAAGATACCTTATTTATAAGTTTTGAGGAAATTGAATCAACAATCAATGAAAAACATAACAACATCAGTACAACCTACATTGGCAATAGAATTATAGAAAAGAAGCAATCTAGAATTGGTATAGGTTAGAGATAAAACATTAAAAATTATGAATCACATCATCCTCATGTGTTGAGATGACAAAAATAAAAAAAATCACAATAAAGTCAAAAGAGAAAGATAAATAATTCATAAAATGGTGAAAATCATGCTTGTGGCACCTTGGGTAAGTACGATGATGAAAATTGGGTTTCTGTCATCATGTTTAAATAATTTGTTGTCTACAAGTACCTTAACACTTGGGGTCATCCTTGTCTACATTAACATGCATTCCATTCCTATCATATTGACCATATTACCTAGTTTTGAACCATATTTAGTTTCATCCTACCCTAGTCCAATTTTCCTTCTTGTCTTGATCTTCATAAGAAAGTGGATGTTGTTCTAAGCCCTATTTAGGAAAATATCTTAACATATACTTTTAGCATAATTTTTATGAATGTACATTTTATTTACCATATTAAATATTCCTTGGAGATTCATAATACACTTATAATCCATTATTATCTAATATGATCATCTTGATCCTATAATTTACTATTAAAACCCATCTTAGTGATAAAACATTTTTTTCCCTTTGCTAGCGATCCCTTGTGGGTATAATGATCTATAACACTCCTAAACATCTCCATTTCATGATCTTTCCATTTTATGAGTTAAAAATTCTATATCAAATTCAATATAATATCAATCATTATCATATTAATCATATTTAATTCCATATTCATACTTATCACATTCTACTCCTAGTTTTAGTTGAACTACAGTGGCTTGAGGTCCATTTGGACTATGTAGGTAGCACTCAATTTTTTTAGGTCAACTCAACCAACATTAAATTTATAATCTCACCATTTTGTGAGTCAAATAATTATAACATTAAAAATTTAAAATTTTCTAAATTCCTAAACATTTATAACATTAAAACATCTTAAAAATCAGAAAAGGCCAAAATATCTAAAAGAGATATACAACCATAAAAGCCAAAAAAATTTATATTTTTTTATGTATAATCAATAATTTTTTTATCAATATTAGTCTAATTGAGTCAAATAAAATTGGGATGTGTCATTCCCAAATCCACCTTGCTTTGGGTAAATTCAAATCAAATCACTCTAATTCAATCTCATAGATTCCACCCTATTTATGGAAAGTTTAAGTGTGCATATTATTTTGAGATGTTGTATTACCACTTATTATCATTGCATATATTCTTGATTAGGGACATCCATTCAAACAATCATTATCATTGAGCTTATCATGTGGATTTTGACTTGATTCATGATATGATGCCTTTTCTTTTCATGTTTGTGTGTATTCTTGTTTGTTTGATTTTTTGTTATTGTCTTGAATTAATATATTATCCCAACAAGTTCATCATTATGGTTTCCCTTATCATGCAATTTTACTTGATTCCATACCTTGACATACATTAACATTACCATCATGGTTTTATCATTAGTGTGTGTTGATATCTTTCTCTCCTTGAGCTCAACAGAACTAACCCTTGCTCAAAACACTTGAACTTTTCCTTGGTCACATTCATGGGTCTTTGATATGTCTTGAAAATCTAGGAAAGGTTTAATTTTCCTTAAGATTAGAGGCAATACGTTCAAATAGTGAGTCATGTCAAAAAGTGCCATGATGGTTCCCATCTCACATTATTTGAATTTGTGTCAAGACATCATTTTGTGATAATTATGCATATGATTATATAGAAAGGCTTAAGGTGGTCCTTATGATCTAAAACCATGCATGATAAGGTGGTGAACACACTAAAATCCATAACTAGTCATATGTCCATTCGAGCATGCCAAGAACCTGCATAAATGGAGATAAAATTCAAGAGATTATGAGCTAATATGAGGATAGATGGTGATCCTTATTTAAGGCCTTAACATAATTTAAGGTTCTTTAGTAGATGTTAAGGAATTTTCATTAATTGATGTTTCTTTTAGAATAATATATGTTTTGCCTTCTAGGGGTGTATAAATCATGTGTATAATATTTCTATGATCCCTAAGGTATCATTGAGTCATTATAAAGGGTTAAAAGTCTCCAAAAGGTCCTTATTATCATCATAATATCATTATAAGGTGGTTTTATATGTGAAATGAAGTCTTTTAGAAGTCAAATGCCTTTCACTCACCAAGAAGGGGCCCATACATGTGAAAAATGACCTTTCAACTCACCTACATCTATAATCTATATTTTGAATGCATTTTTGTCTCACTATTTCCCTCCTCTTACCCTATAATGGCCTTTCAAGATCACAAACCTGAGAAAATGCAGAAGAATGATTCTTTACAAATGTTTATAGATCTAGTATAGATTTGTATGGATAGATTAGAGTTAGAAGAGTTTGGAAATTTTATGGGGATCCCTTATAGGAACCTAAAATAAGAATCCATGTCTCAAATGTGCATAAAAGAGTAGAAAGTGTAGTGGAACCTCCATTGAGATCTTGGAAAGATCTTTAGAGATAGTTTGAGTTGGATGGTATGGTTTGTATAAAGTGGGTAAAAACCTAAGATATTATCTTGAGGTAAGGTCCCCAATGGGATTATAATTAGTGGCATTAGTTTATAGATCAAGGCCCTCATATTTATGAACAATATTTATGAATAATCACTAAGACCCCTAGGTGGTCTTAAACCCTTTACAAACACCATAAGCTCAGCTACACATAGATTTATCAAAAGTTTGACCTTATTGTGATAGTTTGAGCATGGAAAAATGTATATAAAGGTATGTTAAGTATATTATACTCCTATAATAATTTTATCATAGTGATTTTAGGTTTAGATCAACACACAGTCTCCATTATAGTCACATTATAGTCATGTGCAAGATTCCTAAGTTTTCATGAAGAAGTAGAACATAAAGATGATAAGTGAAAATTTCCATTACTTCTTATAGGTTCCTTGCATACTTCACTTGGTCACCATTTGGTTAGAATAGATATCCTTGAAGATATTTAATTATCTTAATGTGAAGGGAGGATAAAAGCTCCAAATGTGTCATAGTTTCTCTCATGGAAAACCATATCCAAGTTGAGATCATATGAATGGTGTCTTATTCAGGTTGTAGGGGTGGTTTAAGATTATGAAAGATCTCATTTTTTAAGAGAAACAAGTTTCCATTTGGCCCTCAAGACTAACACACATAGATTAGCTCCAAAATAATGCATTGGATTGTTAACATGGTTTAAGGTTTCTTAGCATTTTTTAAGGTTTTTATGGACTCCTTAGTTTCAATTTCTCCCTTAAGATACCTGATTTACCAACTCCAAATGCATTGCCTTGTTGAGTATCTAGGTAGGGATGTTTAAGGTATCAATAAGTAGTCTTAAGTGGAGAGTAGAAGTCCACATGAGGTCTCTCAAATAAATATACCATATAATGACATAATCAATCCATTTTAGCCTTATAATAGGTTTTTGGATTCTAAACTCGGAATTTTAAAGGACTATGTAATGCACCTATAGGTTTAAGCTCTCATACATAATCTTATGCATAAAAGTGAGACCAAAATTATATGTAATGCCATAAAAATACAATGAAACTATGAGAGCATAATCTAAATCAAGTTTGGGCATTGTTAAGAGTCAAATAACATAGTTTATAAGGTCAGGTTCAAGCCCAACTCTCAATAAGTGTTCCCAATCACCACCTACAAGGTTGTATTTAGGTTGTTTCAACCTTGGGAGTGAAATTACACATATACATTAAGGTTTGGGATCAAAAAAAGGAATAGAGTATAAATTTTATTGAAATAAAAAACAATTTGAAATAAATGAGTGAAATAAGTTAACTCAGGGCCCTCTAACTCTACATACATGGTTGGTTGAATGCATACATGCATGCCTAGTTAGTCGAAGTACTTATATAATCTAAATGACAAAGGAAAAAAAATAAGGGTAGTGACCCAATGGTAATTATGGAATATATATGGTATTCAAAACCTTTAAAGGTAGATGCATGTTTAAGATAGTTTCCTAGGCCTAACTGAGCATTCATGACACACATGCATGTGTGTATAGCTATATAGTGGGTTTGATGGTAGAGTATGAGAGAGACCCTAGTTAAATAAGTGTTGAAAAACCTTGAGATAACACTCCATGAGATATAAAAATCCCTTAGTAGTGAATAAAAGAGAGAGATAGATCACTTAGGTCTCTGACATCAACTAGCCTGAACACCTAGTATGGGCCAAGACGAATGGTCATGGTAGACCTAGAGGTGAAGAATGATAGAGGTAAGGGTTTTATTAGTTATGAGGATGTGTAAAAATTTAAATTAGATATAAATTAATGTTAATAAAATATTGAGGTTAACACAATCACCTAAAGGTGGTCTAAGGTCTTGAAGCTCAGTTCATGCCTATAAGGCCAAAACCCTACTTAAGCCCTCAAATCCCCAACTCCATAATTTTGAAATGAAAAGATCATTAGGAAAATATAAGACCATAAAAGGATCTATGATGATGATTTAAGTGTTGAGAGGGGTTTTTAAAGTAGGATAAGATAAGGAAAATAGAAATGTAGCCTAATATCACTATTAGAGCTCCATCACCCCAGTCTGCCAATTCGAGCTACTAGTTTAATTACTCATATATTACATGAAAAGATGTAGCAGAGAAATTTAAATTTTATGTTATGGAAACCTATGCACTTTCCATCTATGGTAGAGATAACTTATTTTAGGGGGGAAGCTCTATGATCAATCCTTAACAACATGAACATGCTCAGAATGCCTAATGAAGACCCAAACACTACCAAATTTTGATCAAAAATCACCATATACAGTGCATGGGACAAGGGTATGTTAGTTAGGTTTTAATGGGTATATATAATCAACATTAATGGCTTTAAGTTTAAATTCCAAGGCCCATTCTTTATGAACCATCATTAAGATGGTAGGCCACTTTAAACCCTCCCAAACCCTCATGGAGGACCTAATGGAAAATAAACTATTCTTGATGATTATAATGATTTAATACATCATTAAATCATAATTAATACACCCATAGGTCATATTTTCTCTCTTTTCACAAAAAAATTGGCATGTTTAAGGTAAAATGTGTAATAAAATGGATTATAAGGCCTAGTTTTGAGACTGTTTGCATGTTTACAAAGCATTACTGATCTCCTGAGTGAATTCTAAGGATTATTAGACTTATGTAGAGGTATTATGGTTTTAAAAAAATCAAATTTTAACCCCTATAATAGTATATAAAATACTAATGGACACACTTGAACTAAACCAAGGAGATAACCTTCATTTGCAATAAGGAGGGAGTGTTACAGTCTTATTCTCATAGTGATGAAACATTCAAAGTTAGAAACATTATTTAAATTAATTTAATAGGTAAATACCAATATAAAAACATTATTTAATGATTCTTAATTCTTATATCCCTCTCCCTCTAGGAGGACAAACACATTGAATGGGCTATGAATGCATTCAAGGGTGACAACTAGGAAAATAATGGACATGTTCAAGCAAGTAACTACCTCTCATAATGGGTGCATGACATATCACTAAATGTAAAGGAGTGATGGAGTAGTTTCAAGGTGTATGAAATATTCATGGGGTCAAATATGAACAAAAATAGGCCATCCATCACACTTCTACACCTAAAGGCTCATTAAAGACCATTTTGTAGCCAAGGTAATGCATGGGAGGAGTCATGGAGCTATTACTACCCCCACTCATGTTTGTAATTGATTATTAAATGAATGATTGTATTAATTACCTATCCATAATAATTTTATTCCATATTATCCTTATCTCTCCTTCTCATATTCTATAAATTGGGCTTCAAAATACAATGTATGGATCCCTTTGCTAGGTATGTGAAAGTGTTACCCATTTTTATCTCCAACCTTGAGATAATATAAGACTTATTCGACCTATTTTATTTAAATTATTATAGTGTGTTAATTATAGTTATATTTACACAAGTGGTTGATTCTTCTCCCTTTACAGGTCCTTGTCTTCACCTAAATACTAGCGGAGTGTCTTTTACAGATTACATGGTGTGTGAAGGCGTTACTGACTATACTCATAGTGAAAATTGATTGATAGTGCCTTGAATAAAGACTCTCATTAATCATCCTTAGTTCATGGTCATATAGCATAACCTTCATGTGAAACATTGATGTGTGGTAGTTTTTTAGAGAGAGTGTGTGTCAACAATTAGTCTTGTTCTATCCATAAGTGTTGTTAAGGATCAAGCAAAGGAGATATAATATAGTGGTGCATCACCTCCAATATCTTAAGTTGTTTTCATGTATACTTATATCCCTTTTAATTAACAAGCAAGTAGGTTTAGGATTTGAGACTAGATGATGCATCAATGGAGCTAACCCTAGAACTAGAGGTTCATCTCACTTAATAGGCTACCCACACCTAGAGGTGATCCCTTTATATCAGTTGGATGAGGTAGGTCTAAAACACATTTTCCTCAAGGGTGTAATATATATTGATATTAATGTGTTTTTCAATTATTTATTATTTCAAGGTTTAGTCCTTATATAGACTATGGATAGGTCATCATGGTGTTTTATATCATGATGTATACTTTTGTGTGAAAAAATTAAAATATTGTACAAATGGTCTTAAATTGGTAATATCACAATGTTAATATCTCCCCTCACATCATCATCTATTACCCAATCAAATTAAATCAATTTTATTTGGATGCATCACATCGTCCCATTTTCCTTGATCAAATAAAAACATCTAAACATTATATATATATATATATATATATATATATATATAATCATATAAACACATATCTCCAAATAATCATGTAAAAGAGAGTCATACACATTGATAAACCATTATTATTATTCTAATAATCTAGTCCATTCTTCATCATTTTCTCTCCCAATTTCTGGGAGAACTTTATTGGCTTGAGATATTTTTAGACTATGTAGGTAGTGCTTAGCACCAACTAGTTTTTGAGGTTAGTTTGGCCACAATTTTTTTTCTTATTAACATCCATATTCTTATAATAGAATCATATCATTCATCAATCATTATCTTATTTTTTACATTATTTAGTCTTTCATCACTTTGAGCATTCTTATGTGTTGGTCATTTTGTGTCTTCTTAAAAAATTTGTTATGCCATTAAGACACATGTTTGTTTAAAATTATCAACTACCATAATTCATACCATTATTAATCTATGAAATAGGTTAAATATTTGATCTATGTTTGGAAATCAATAACTCTATCAATTCATCAAATCAAATCTACCTTATCTAGGGTAAAACAAATCAATTCTACCTTGTTTTGGGTAAATTATCATTTTATATTCATATATTTCATCATTTTTATTAAAATCACAAGTGTTTAATTATTTTTTGAATTTATACTTCTTTTATTATGTCATGTTTGGGGCAAATAAATTCATCATCATCAAAAATACAAGCATGTAAACATTAACTCAAGTGGCATAATCTTGTCTATGGGTTAATATTATCTTCCATTCTATCATATTCCTCTCTTTTTTGAGATCTTATCCACATATTTAATCTATACATGCCATCTCAAGGGGGAATAATCGATAACTAATTCAATTCAAATCATATCCTTATCTTTCCATTAAATCTCCTACACCTATCTATTAGGAACGATGAAATTACAACATCCATTATTTTTTCATATAATTTTTCATCCTCCTTGTTTCATATTTTTAATTATTTGAAAATATATTCCTTTGTCTATTGTCTCATAATGACTTCTTAAATAGGGGAAAATGTAGACACCATTTTCACCACTTTTGTGTCTAAAATGATAATCAAAACAAATTCTATGTAAATAAGAGTGACTTTCTAAAACATTGAAAATTAATCATAAAAATCACTAAATATAAAATTTTTATCTACACATTGGATGTAAACATTCTAAAACACATTAGGGCATCTCTAATTAGTGTGATTCACCATACTAGATCATTAAATTACCACACTAGTCATGTTTTTGGTCATCACTACTCATCTCCTTTCTTTGATCAACTAATCATTTTCACCTTATTCATTAACATAAAATAAATTCATGTTCATATAAAATTAATTAAATTAATATTTTTTATTATTTTAATTAATCCTTCCTCTAATTATAAATTCCATGAAATTGTAATTTTTAATTTAATTTAATTT